>OLKM01000271.1:0-132500 GCA_900291075.1 Melanogrammus aeglefinus | reverse complement strand
CAGCTGATGATAATCACTATAACCAAGTCGCATTAAGTACTATGGCCAACAGTAATATAGGGGTATGTCACTGTGTCTGTGTACCAGTGTCTGAGATGTGTGCGTGTGTGTGTGTGTGTGTGTGTGTGTGTGTGTGTGTGTGTGTGTGTGTGTGTGTGTGTGTGTGTGTGTGTGTGTGTGTGTGTGTGTGTGTGTGTGTGTGTGTGTGTGAGATTGATTGAGAGTGTCTGTGTGAGTGTGTGCCAGCGTGCGTGCGTGGTGCCTACTGCCTACTCAGCATAATAAATACAATCTATTAAATCTATGAATCCAAATGGAAACATGACTTGTTTGATTTATTGTCCTGAGATTGGGGACACATACAATGTTGTTAGGTCTCATTTAAGTTTGTGTTCTCAAAGCAAGATAAACATTGGTTGATTTGATCTTTGACATCTTCCTATGTCGGTTATTAAGATACACATTGTATTATTCGATTTATTGCGAGGGAGGCTACGATAAACATTGTATTATTTCGCAAATAAAAAGAGATGCTGGGGGAACTGAATGGGTGTAGAATCCACGACCCCACTTGTCCTGAGGTACTAATATGATATCTTAAATACAATGTTTGTGTCTATGTTATTTTCAGACCAGAGGGTCGGTTGTCTTCACATATTGATTCTTACCCAAAAGCAGCAGCTTGACTTCCCTAGCAGCCTTCTCTCCGTCCTCCCGGAGGTTTTTATCAATCATTTTGGATCTCTCCGCAGCAGATTTATCTTCGGAGCTCACCGTACATCCCATAGTGCTGTAAAAAAAAAACGCGTCCACCGACCGATTTTCAAAAGAAAGGATTTAAACGGTGCGAACAGAATGTCAAATTTCAATACCACTGCGCATCCCGTGCCAGTCCGGAGCATGAAGTCAGGTTGTTCAGTTGTTTCAGTTCAACCCCAGTGCTGGAAACGTCCGGAGTCATTTGATGTCCGAGCTACATGGCAGACATTGCAGGCGGCGTGTGTTCTGGTCCATTTCGACAGTGGGACGGCAGGTGTTACTGGGAGCAGGACGATGGTCCTTCAACGTCTCCTTCTGAAGAAACTGTCTCACTTATCGGCCTGATCAAATCATCCGGTGGGCTACGTAATCTCGCCACTGCAGTCTCTGAGTATAAAGCAGGTATTAGTTGCAAGTTTCTTGCAACTACCCTTGAAGTGACACAAGACGGCGCAATAATCACTTTTCTTTTTCTTGTGTTATGAGTTGATCTGGTCTAATTGAGGGACCTGTGGACACTGGCCAGTAGTGGTGCCGGGGGGGTGTAGGCTTCGGGTCAGGATATATTTGATCAGATGCATAATTGATGCGTAAATTTGCAAAGTGCAGGCATGTTTAATAGGTGTTCTACTATTGCATTTATTGTTTCCCCAAAATCTACTTAAAAAGATAAAGACTGCCCCTAAATGGAATAAAACATCATGTTTTATAATATCCTAAATGATAGCATTCATTAAGATTTTTGAAAGCTTTCCAAAATCACTATGATTGCAAAAACAATTTATGATATGAAGAATGTGTTCGAACACATCTTTATATGCCCTATTGGTCGGCTTGAAAAAGGCTTTAATTAACTAGATTGTGATTGAAAATTAATTGAAAGATAGTCTAGCATGAAGACCTATCAAGTGGATTAAAGCATCACCCATTCAAACTGTATTCAAGTAGGAGCCTACTTGAACGCTCACAAAAAAATCACAGAAGTTGGCTGGAAAATCTCTTCTAATCTCTTAATCTTAATCATAGGTTAATCAGAAATTTTGAAAAGCTGGTGTCAATTTTTATATGCTGTTTGATAACCTAACCTGTTGGCTATGGGGCATAAACAGAAAGATACGGACACAAGTCTCTAGAGGTCATGCTAATGTCTAATGGTGTAAACCAGCCGGAGTTGATTTCATTGGCTGAGCAGATGAAGATAATTGTGAGACAAACGATTGATATTAATCAACACATTATCATGAATTTAAGTATCTTTGTGAGTATGCAGGTGTGGTGGATATTGGAGATCGGGAAATAGGCCTAACTATCATGTTATCACAAATTATAATACATTGAAATAGATGAAAAACAATAATGGAGACACAATTATAAAAACATCAACAATTGTTTAATTGACAATCTAAAACCAACCTGCTATTTACATTTACAAGCTAAATATGCATCACAAATAGAAATGTTTGGCATTTATATACATTATTTATATAGCTTCCTCTTTCCCTCCAAAATATATATATCTTCTAGTAGTTTCACAGTCCTAACAAATCAAATAAAGTGTGACTATTGAAGAGATTGTTTGAGGGATATACAGTATGTAGTTCAAGAAAGGCATTGCAAACCATTAGTTAGGTTGTAGCAGGCGAGGTCCTTAACCAGATGGTAAAGAATGCTGTGTTTTTCTTTAAATATGTGTGAAAACCTTATGAAGTAGTGGAAGGGGCGAGAGGACGAGGGGCCATACATCAACATTGCTTTCATAACGTTTAGTAATAATAAATCAACCATTAGCCTAAATCAACAAATGGACAAAAAAGAAAAAAGGTTATAATACATAATATAGGTTAGTGGCACAAATCACGACCACATCAAAAAAGGTTTGACGCAAGGCTCAAAGGTTATTAGTCCCAGAAAGTTTATCATTTAATAATTAAAATAATCAACATGTTGTCTGAATGATAGTTGGAATTTGAATCAATCTAATATCCAATTGAATGTGTAACAAATATTTAGTATTTTGTATCAGCCAAAAAGTAAGTCTTTCTCATCTGAAAGTCAAAGCCCGATAACTTCAGAGTACATAATACTAACACTAGGCTAAATCAAGTGTGAGCTACATTAACCTCAATAGGATAAGTGTGTAACCACAAACAATATAAATGATGAATATAAAGTACCACAAAACTAAACAGTGAACATGCAACAATGCAACGTGGCACTTTTACCTAATTTATGATTAGATTGACGCATTTTCCAAGAAAATTATTACATCCAAAATAAAATGTATCAATTTGATAAGGCATGTCTTTTTTCTGTGATTTAATAGAAAACATAAGAAAACAAACTACAAGTCACTTCGTTATCCTAACATTAATGGATTGTTACAAATTGTTATTAAAATCAGCAGCAGTAGTTCATCAGTAGATTATACTGTTCTCAAACCCATTTGTTAAATTAGAAAAACTAAACAAGCATTATAACGTACAGCAGTTAAATAAATATACACTTTTATTCATTTGCAATATGGGTGCCATGGGTACCACCCTCTGCCCTGAAAGGCACCAGATGGTGCGTCAAGAAGGCTTCTGAATACGTCATACCAGAACCAAAAACTGGCAAACCTTTGAGTTACGCACAAATACAGTTGTTTTTTCTAGGACGGGCTTTGCTCTCCAAACCCCAGCCATGTGTAATGGCCAGCCATGGGCAGCGGTGCATTTATACTGGAAAGGCTTCATCAATGCCCAAATTGAACAATAGATTTCTGTCTCATTTCTTCATACTAACTTTGTATTTACAGCCAAAAGACATCCAATGATGCCCTTTGGAATCCTGAATTTCCTGGGGACCCTGGTACACTCACAACCCAAACAACCACAACTGAACCAGCTAGCAGTTAAGCTAGTACGTTGACCATGGACAACATATACTGCAGCTCTCCACAAAGGGGACAATGGCATTTCATATGAACACAATGTTTTATAGTCGTATGTTGTATGCCTCACGCTCCAAACTCAGTCTACAGTCTACAATAAGAATTCCATGTATATATATAAAAAAATCCCCATTTCTGGCCGCTGTCTTTAATCCATGGAAGAGGCCATGGCCCCAAATGTAATGTTTGCTTGAGATAAATAAAGATGACTCAGCAGGTAATGGCCTGCCTTTTGAAACATAAAATATATGGAGGGATGCACACTGTTTGCACGCTTTGTGTTTGCAGAGAGGGGGACCGTAGGATTTGGGGTGTTGTTGTGGGAGATATCATGTATGTTGTGCGCATTCAAAGAAAGATTGAAGAGGGTGGATCTGTGACACTCTTGCTGTGCTCCACAACCACTGCACTACACTTTATGGTTACAGTGAGTGTATACCTTTTCATTCTCAGTGGATAGTGGATCCATTCAAACTGTAATCAACATAACTTAAAGGTTGGGTATGGAATTCTCTTTTGGCCATTTTTGCAAAATTACTTGAAATCCTTATCATAACCCACTTACAGCCACTGAGTTAGAAGTACTGACATGAAAATTAAACAAGTCAATCATCTGTGGAACGGGCAGGGTTCTAAAAACTCCAGCCAAACATTTCCAGACCCACCGAGTGGCATTGGACAGTATGTACGTCAATCAAACGGTCAAACTGAACTCCCCCTCCCCCGCTCCCCGCGCGTGACCCCTTCGTGCACGGTACTCAAAGCTCTTGACCCAGAGCAAGCTTCTGTTTGTTGTTATCCTGCGGTAGCTACTGGAGCTAGCTAACTAGCTAATGGCTCACTCTCACGCATCTGTGTTCGCTCGTGCATGATTGCGCGTCCATGTACTTGGGATGGGTGGAGTCAGAGTCAGCGTTGAAGGAGCGGGGGTAGGACCATTTGAGTTGTGTATTTTCCAAATCTGCTGGCGTTTTGCAAATCCCATACACAACCTTTAATAAATTCACAGACTAATCATACCCTGCATAATCCCAATACTTTGGCATGACCTCCCCTCCTCCTCCGGTCCAAATAGATAATACTACATTACAGAAACATCATTAAAATGACAATGTTTTATGGTAACAAGTCCTACGAAACATGTGTGACCTAAGTCAAACTCTTCATTCAGAGATCACGCCCCGGTGTGATTCCAGTCCTTTTAATTACCCCAGCCGGCGACTCTGTGAGTCAATGTGCCCACACAGAGCAGATGGGCTTGCCTGCAGGTGTTGTTGGGGTTCCCAACCCGTAGCAAGCAGGAGGAGGAGAAGGAGGAGAAGGAGGAGGAGGAGGAGGAAGGAGGAGGAGGAGGAAGAGGAGAAGCCTCTAATGTCCACCTGTCGAGTGTCCGGCTCCCGTTGTCCAGTCGTGGATGATGAAGCTCATGCTCATGATCATGAAGGAGACGCCCAGGGCGGCGAAGCAGGCGGCCTGGAAAAAGACACACATAACCTCTCATCCTCAGCACATGAAGGAACAGAAATATCCAATCAGATCATTAAAAGTCACTGCAACTTAATGATTCCATTTAAGGCTGCTGCTGGTGTTTTTTTTTTAGGACAGATGAACGTAGAAGAGTTTGAATTCCAAGAAACCTCCCAGGATTCTCCTCAAGCTAGTACACAATTGAGGCCTTTTATGCAAAGCGACGTGCAGTGAGTTCAGATACATGTCCTTGAGGGACAGGTAGGCTATCACACCCTGCTTGAGATGCCTACAGGGAACTTGGAGACAGCCGTCCGGTCCACTAACCTTTTGGCCTGGTAGTGGCTCTCCCTAGCGGCTCCATCCCGCTCCCCAGCCCACGCTACAATGTATTATTTATAGAGCTCAGTGTGTTTCCTCCATCACCCATTCACTTTGTTACGGTGGCCTAGCGTAGGACTAGGGACCCACGTACCCTTCAATTCAAACAACAGATCAGATCTCCCTAGAGGCTGCAGGTTATATTTTGTCAACATAGAAGGGGCGCTGCTCACCTGTATCTTAGGACGGGAGTTCATGGGCTCCTGATCCGTAGGAACGATACGGATGTAGAAAATAGCCGGGAAGATGAAGATGAGGCAGGGGGCTGACGTGGCGCCTGGAGACAGAGAGGAGGGGAGGGAGAGGGGGAGAAAGAGAGGATGAATGGCAATAGGTTTAGATCACAACGCAACGCACGTTCAATATTACAAATGGGAATAACGAACAATAACAATGAGGAGCAACATAGCACTGGTGTTTACGTTCTTTACTCAACGTCCATATTTTTTTCAGTCAATGTTTGCAAAGCCCCCCTGTGTGTGCGTGTGTGTGTGTGTGTGTGTGTGTATGTGTGTGTCCATATCATTAGAGAAAGTGTGTGAGTCCAATTATGTGCTGTTGCTCTGTTACTATGGTGGAATGTCCCTGAACTTGAAAATTGAACCTCAAACTGGGGGAAACAACAGCCTTGATGTTGAGGACAGAGTCTAACGCAGCTGTTTACTCAAGTTCCATGTTTGTTGGATCGAATCCCTAGCAGGCACGCCTTCTTACGTTTGATTTACACGAGAATTACAGACACAGTGGCAGTGGGCTCTATCGCCCGACTATTTCATTCACAAGAGTTGGCCTTAATGTGCTTCAACGTTTCTATTATTTGCTGGCTAATCATCAGCTCACTTATCTGGGTTTGTTTAACAGTTGATTAACCTTCTTATTTAAATGAGTCAAGTCAATGCTGCTGATGAGACGGTTGACCGTACGACTTACAGCACACACAGTGTGATAACACATCCATTACCGACTAACAATAGACAGTGTATACACTAACACATTGATTGTTTCTTGCGATCATTAACGTTAACGGTTTTACACAGAATAGCCCTTTGGTGTTGGAGCTTTGGTAGCGTACTGACCGATGATGCCGAAGATGTCCAGGATGTTGGGGGCGAAGATGACCAGCAGGTTGATGACGGTGAGGAGCACCACTGCGATGGCGGTGTGCCGCAGCCAGTTGAAGGCCTTGGTGGGGAACAGCATCTGCTGGATGGCTCTCCGCACCTGAGGACAAGATGGTTCCATGAGGTCAGGGGAAAGATCTGCCAACAGGGCTAGTTCTGTGATCCATCATGAGGAGAGCTGGCAGCACCAAAAAGTAAAATCAATTCATAATATTTAAAGGAGCAAAGCAAATGGAGGGCAGATGGAGTGTTTGTTTCTGCTCGCTTAGGACTGGTGCCTATTTGGCATGCTGAAATTCAAAATACCATTATTTCGCTCTGATACTGCACTTTACAGGTTTCAACAGTCAGAAAACTAAAAAGACTTTCCATGATAGAAGACAACAAAAAGGTCATATTATATTACATGTCTTCATCTCCCTGCACTTTTGACCGCAACTGGATCGGGTACAATGTGGTCGTCTTATAACGTGTGGCCTGTTGCTCAATCGAGGCTGAATCCATTTCCCCATCAAGAGACAGGGGAGCGTGACTCACTGGGAAGAGGACAATGGGGACGGTGAGAGTGACGGCAGTGAGCACCGCCACTCTGACGCACAGGATGAGCGTGTCATAGGGGTCGATCCGGCTGTAGGTGTGCAGGAGCTCCGGCTCCACGTTCCCTGTTGAAACGGGAAGAGAAGGACAGCCTATGAGACGGGTGAAGCAATACCACAGAATGACCACTAGAGGGAGAATGGACTCTGCTCCCTGCTTGTCCTTCCTTCCACATATAGAAGAGGAGGGGGAGGAAGAGAGGGCAAGGGGGAGGAGGAGGAGGGTGGAAGAGGGGAAGTGGAGAGGAGGACGAGGGGGAAAAGAGGTGGAGGGGAGAGGAGGACGAGGGTTTTGGGAGATAGAATGGTTGCAAGGGGGGGGTGCTCAATTCGGAAGAGGAAGTAGGCGGAGGGGGGAGGAGAAGGAGGCGGTGGAGAAGCGGGTGGGAGGAGGAGGAAGATGAAGAGGTGGGAGGAGAGGAGGATAGGGAGAAAGCTGTTCTCACCGTAGAAGGTCAGGTAGCCGAACAGAGCAGCCAGGAAGTACATTGTGTACATGACCAGAATGGAGATGTTGGACACCTGTTGCATCCTTTTCTTGGTTGGGCTGTGAACAGAAAAGGGCTCAGGGTTAGCGGTGCTGCTGTGCTCTGCAGTGGTTTCAATCGGTGAGTTGCAGCCCCACTCACTTGCGGAGCTCGGTGTAGATAGGCAGGACCTCAGGGTGACAACACGAAGGCGAAGGCCAGGATGGGGATGGTGTACGCCGTCTGTAATATACCAACCCGACGGACAAATCAACTCGCTGGGCTAAATATGCATTCTGCGACATGTTCAAAAGCGCTTACCTGAAGGAGGTGGGTGGAGGAGGAGGGGGGGGAAGGGGGAGGAGGAGACGGAGAAGGAGGGAGAGCAGGAGAATAAATTACTGTCTCTACTGCATTTACATTTAAGGACGCTTTTATCCAAAGCGACTTACATCGGTTAATACACACATTGACGGCAGAGTCAACCGTGCGCTCGTCAGGAGTAGTTAGGGTTAAGGATCTTGCTCAGGGACACATCTACACTCACACTAGGAGGAGCTGGGGATCGAACTAGCAACCCTTTAGGTTACAAGACAACTGCTCCACCTCCTTCGCTAAGGTTACTGCAGTGCAAGCTGCTGGCATCCAGCAGCTAAAATAAGATACAATGCTTGGAATATTATGTATCTAAATCACTATATCCATGACATCCATCCATACAGTACATTCATAACATAAAAAAAGATGTTATAATACAGTTCATAGCTTTATGTTGGATATGTGCTGCCATCAAAGACGTCACACCTTCCGTTTCCTCGTGTGGGTGAGCATTCGTCTCAGTCTTCACACCGAGCCACTTCAAAGGAGGCTTTTATTTAAAAATTGTATCTGAAAATCTCAATCCGACAATCCCTTTCCAGTCCCCAATCCCTTTTCAAGACCAGACAAGTCACATACCAAAAAGATTAAGCGTGTCTGCGTAAATTGTAGTCATTGGTTGGAATTCCCCCGCAGCACACACTTTACAAGCCAAGTCCGCCCCAATTCACAGCTGGGAAGAAACCAGGAGGAACTACAAAACAGGGGCTTCTGGGAAGGGAGATGAGGTGAGCGTACCTGTGAGTTTATGGTCATCATGCGGGGGGCACATTCTACATTGGCGTCGCTGTGGAACTCGTGGCTGACTCTGTTGGAGATGTTGAGGTGCTCCGACGTCGCGTTGGCCATAAACTCCTCGAATGGGCAGGGGATCTGGAACTTCTTGTAGATCACCTGCAAGCCAAAAGTAAAGGGAGGCAGGGGGTCCTGTTAGAAGCTGCTAAAGTAAAGAGTGCGAGACAGAAACACAGGAAACGTAGCCTAACCGGAATCACAGCCCTTGGTCTTCTTGGCAGAGCCAGAGTGACTCACTCTGTAAAGTGTGGGAGGGGGCGAAAAACAGCAGCGTGTGATAGGGTGGAAAGCCAAATTCACACCAGAATGTTCTGACTGGTCTCCATCGTTTCCTTTGCGATGTATTCAAGAAAATATGAGTCTTTACTTTCCTCAAATCGTACCACGTCGAGACAGGGGGATTGGACACAAATGCTAAGTTACAAAGATACATGCTTCAAAGACAATGTTACTGAAATGATGACAAGCTGTGGAGCAACCGTCTTACCGCCGTGAGAAAGAAGACCATGCAGCTCAATGAGAATCCGCTGGTGTAGCCCAGATAGCCTGGTGAAGAAACACAGCAGTCCTTATCATGTCGGGCCTTAAGTACAATCACCTGGTGGAGGATTACAGTCTTTCCAAACCTGTGGGACCTGACCTTACTTTGGGATGTGTGCGTATTTGTGTGTTTGTGTTTGTGTGTGTTAGTGTGTCGAAGCACATCCTTTTTGATGGTAAACAGAACCAGTGGTGGTGTTTAATAGGAAAAATATATTTTCAAATTCCATTTCTCTAGCTGCCCTTTTTTGGTATTTGCCTGTTGCTGGTCCAAACAGGACCAGTGGTGCTAAACAGGATCAGTGGTGCTAAACAGGACCAGTGGTGCTAAACAGAACCAGTGGTGCTAAACAGGACCAGTGTCCGGATGCTACTCACCGAGCTGTTTCATCAGCGCCAGGGGTAGGATGATGCTGACGGAGACGATCATGACCAGGTAGTTTCCGTTGATATACCACAAGCTGGAGGGGGAAGACAGAAGAACATTTTTAGTTCACCTCTAGCCGGCTCCACCTCCCTCGTTGATTCCTCAGAGAACTTTAAATAAAGGTTAAATGAAAGAAGAACACACGTGATCCTCCAGTTCTATTTCATGCAGGCATCAACATTCCGAGTCTGACAGCGGTCTGCCCATGCAGGTTGCCCACACACAGGTGTCTGTTTTGCTTACAGTGGTAAAGGTTGTTTCGGCGCCACCCCCTTAGTCTCAAAGTAGTAAAAAATAGACATTTGTTTACCTCGTCCACAGAGGTACACATAGGGGTAGGAGACACACTCTGCTCCTGAACTGTCAGACATACCAGAGACACAAACCAAATAGACAGGCATGCACAAAGCCTGGCTGGTTTAAAAGTACCTGCCTAGCATTGCTGTGTCTCTTGGGAGGGGAAGCCCCCTCAGGTCTATGTGAAGGCCTGTAGGTTAGTGGGCCAATCCGGGTGACCATCGTTCATCAGCGACGCATCCGCTGCGTGATCGCCAGTTATCTGGCTGTCTAGCCCAACGCCAACTAAATAAGCCCCTCCAACACCATAGATAGACAGGCGCACCTGCCTCGCTGAACACTACCGATCCAACAAGCCCAATGATGTGAAGGCCTTGTTGCTAATGCCAATCGTTTATTGCATAAGGCTCTATGGTGACGTTGACAAGGTCATGTTCAGATGGTTCATGGGAGCGTTGGTAACATCCACCTGCCCTTGTTAATCCACACATAACCGGCCCTCCGTGTTACCGATGGCGGTCTAGGTGTGAATAGCGAGGCGCCCGGGGACCGCTACAAATGGTCCTCTCTGTCAGTTACGGGAGAGGCATGTGTGGTCTGCGCTTGACCTCTGCATTTGGCAGAATAACCAGCCATCTGTTGCTGTTATTTAAGTGTGTGTGTGTGTGTGTGTGTGTGTGTGTGTGTGTGTGTGTGTGTGTGTGTGTGTGTGTGTGTGTGTGTGTGTGTGTGTGTGTGTGTGTGTGTGTGTGTGTGTGTGTGTGTGTGTGTGTGTGTGTGTGTGTGTGTGTGACCAAGGGACACCGCTAGAAGAGAGAGTGATAAGCAGCAGAGGCAGACGAGAAGGTAAGAGAGGGAGAGGAGAAAGCAACATTCCTCAAACCACACAACACAATAAAACATCACCAGTGTACCCTGAGACGGTGCAAGACACCTAGCGCACCGACGGCTCTTGGCGTCGTGTTGCACCGCATCCACCTGGCTCCCTCGTATGACAACACTGACTACAAAGCCCTTGGTAGAAAACAGTAGCCTGGTCATTTTGATGGTCGGATCCATGGGAAATAGATAAAATGGTGGCGCGCGACATGTGTTATGAGTCGGGCTGGTACCTTCCCCCCGCCCCCCCAGGTCTTCAGCACAAGGTTTGTTTTTAGCAGCAGGCTAGGCGGGTCCTGGCCGGCTATATGCAGCCCGGCTGTCACAGGGCCTTTGGCTGACGCATGGGGCTGTTGCAACATAGTGTAGCTAGTGTTTAAACAGGGTGGGATTGGTAGGTGTGTATTCCTGAACATCTAAGGCCAAATGTGGCCGCCTACCTACTCGGCCAATCCAAATCAATCAAACACGCCCCCAATGGCGTCACACATGCGACCTACAACTTTTTTCCCCTTGACCGCGGGCCCCCTGTACCGGGTGAGCTACTGAGCTCCTGGGGGCCGGTGTGAGGAGATAAAGATAAAGACCAATAAGGATACTCACTCAGAGCTGGGATCTATCTTCAGGAAAGCTTGGATGACCAGTGGAAGTTCAGACTTCACAATGTACAGGTAGCTGGACATGGCTGTAACAGGGAGACAGGAAACACATTGGGAAATGGGCTTACACAAACACAGAGTGACAATGTAAATGTATTATACACATGGATTTATTTTCAAGTGATTATGATTCCCTAAGGTTACAAGTCACGTTAAATAGAACAAACCGCCAATCAAACAGAGTCTACAAACATTTCTAGCAGAGGAGTAAAGGTTACCAGAGGTCATAATCTCAATCTCGCTGGGAGAAAGCTGTTGGCCAGCTGCTTTCCAGGACATTTCAACAAAGACTCCCATCAGTATCATGCTCAGATAACACAGACATTATAAATCAAATGTTCCAGGAAGACCACATAAGTAAACAGGTTCTTGGAAAAGGAGGGAATCTTTCATCGTGAATAGGGGATAGTTTAATAGTATTATATTTTATAAAATAGTGTTATATTTTATAGGGTTATAGGGTTATGAATTCACAGACGCTTAGGTTAAATGAATGCTTGTACAAATGCAGACAAAGTGGATGGTTTTTCACCATGCATTCTTTCCCCTTACCACCAATATTCTGCAGGGTGATTGCGATTCCAGCTGCCATTTTTCCAGGAGTTCCAAAAGCCCTGTATCCCAGTTGTTCATAGGCCCGGATTCCTGGAAATACGTCACATATATTTTTAAAGAAGCCTCTCGGGACACGTCATATTGCCCGGAAATTCCAAATAACTGGAAGAACACAAATAAATATCAGAGAAAGTAAGATGTGAACTCACCGACAATGCCAGAGGATTTTAGCAGCAGATGAATGGAGTAGGAGGAGAGGACTGCGACGGACGTCAGCAAAAACCTGGTATAAGTACAGGAGAAGGGTTTTCATTATAGGTCACAGTATAGCCATCGCTGGATTTCACCTCAGATTTATATGGACCAAACTCTTGAGGAGTGCTTCTTTAAAACAAGACATGAATGTCTTCTGTAGAAATGTGGTTGGTTCATGTAAATGGTGGATTGATGTGAAAAAGTAGAAGTGGTTCAAATGTCATCCAGAGGAACCAATAAACACAATTTTTATTAAGACTTTTTGCAGACCACCTCATATGCAAACAGAAAAAAAAGATAACTCCACAGCAGTGGCTGAAAAAAAGAGTGCCAGGACCCAATTTATACACAATTAGTACTACAAAAAGCTCATGACCAGTGTGATACAGTGGATGATAGCCAACACAAACTAACACAAAAAATCATGAATCACTTTGACGGATTAAGGGGATTCTTTTTTATAATTTTTTTAATATGTATGTTTTCTCTTACATAATAATAGTATATATATACAGTATATATGAATATACTGTGGATTATAAATACGTTATCTAACATTTTTGTGTTAAAGTAACACAAAAAACTACCACCAACGAATCTTCAAACCATTTCCGTCAGACACCGCGGCGCGACCCTTCCAAGCAAAACCAACATCAGGGAAACAAGTGTTTCATTCACTGATATTTGGTCGACAGTGTTACATTCATCTCAGATGTTACATTATCATAGTGAGGTGGAGGCTGCTCCATTACCTCACAAGGTGAGTTTTATTCCCAGGTGACACTTTCCTGAGAGGTATTAAACAAATATGTCTCAACGGAGAGATTTTTCCCACTGCTGCAACCGTGTGTAAAACTGCCAACCTACGCCTGGGCTCAAATGCCTAAATATATTCCCACCATTTCATATAATTGCTACTTTCCCTGTCCTTCTCTGCCCCTGTCTTTCCTAGCCTGGAAGACCTGGACGGTATTTGAACGTGTGCTGGATTTTTCCCTCCTATATTTAGAGAAGAGAACTGTGGAAGAAGTCTTTGAAAGGCCTGGGCTGGTTCTGAATGGTTTGTGTCATTACACTAACCAGGGCCACAGGGTCTGGTGTCAGGCCTAGTGCTACCCTACGCCCTTTTCTGCTGTAAGTTTACAGCCTGGACTGGTGGCTGGGGGTTGGGGAGCAAAGAGGGGAGCCTGGATGGAGGGTTATTCTGGGCCATGGCCTTTCTGGGACCTGTACATGATAAGGAAAGTGGAGACAGACGGGCTGAGAACAAGATATGAACCTGACTATGTCCCAACACGGTTCTCATGACCACCTGACCGGAAAAGGTACGCCCAAATCTGGTCCGTTATGAACACCGTAGCGATGCACCTATCGTCCATACGGATTGACCATATGGATACCATAGCGAAAGAAGAGCGTTCCTAAGCATGCAGGTCAGACTTACAAGAAGAGGAGCACACCAGTGTTGGCCATTGCATAGGCCAGGCCCAGGATTCCACTTCCCATGATGGCGTTTCCAAGGTTGAACACAGACATGCCAAATGAGGTCTTTCCCTCAAACTGCAGAGAGAAAATACCAGCCATAGTATCTTAAATATGGTTTGGATTTTGTTGATTTTGTCGAATGACGAAAGACATCTGCGTCCATACTTACGTCAGTGAATCTTTCGGAGGTTTTCCCATCTCCATTGGGCAAAAACGTTTCACTCTCCAAATGTCCTCCTTCGCTATCAAACCTGGGGGTGAAGGAATTGAACTGGTTTGTTCTTTGCGTTACTTTGGGCCGGCTCTTGATAAAGGAAATTCTGGAACTTCAGTGGGTTAACAATACATGCTTTTTTGTTTCTTAAAGACTTTATGGAAACAAAGACATACCTGATAGTTTGAGTGCCATTTCTGCTTTGCAATATATGATCCAGCAATTAGCAAGCACAAAAAGAAGGCAAACATGCATTTAGAAACACACCAAAACATCAAACCATTCATGGGTTATCATCGCCGCAGTCATTAGGGACATGCAAACATTTATGACAAGACAAATAAACGCTACCTTTATGGCCGTTAGACCATAGTATCGCATTAGCTGTTTCTGGTCTACCACACCACAACTGTCTGCATTCAAGCTCAGTTGAAAGTGAAGTCATTGTCTGTACTGAATGTTATATACCACATATGGGTAAATGTGGCTATAGTAGTACCATTTACAGAAGTAGTTAGAAAGCAGACGGTGAGAATCACAAAGGGGCACCGTTTAGCACAGAGACAAGACAACACTCACTGATCTTCCTCGGATATGATCTTCACAGGCACACACATGTCTTCTCCATGATCGTGACCTTTGCCATTGGATAAGATGTTCATCTCTGATTCAGCACCTTCCATGGTAGCAGTGGAAGCCCGGTCTCTCTGTATCCAATGGGCCTGATCCAGTTGGGTCTCGTATCTAGAGCAGAGTGAGGACAGCTCAGCTTCATACGTTGTGTGTTTAAATCATCTGACATTCATCTCATGTCATATATAGCACTAGATTCAAATTAAATGAAGAAACAGTTGTGTCACGATGTGAAACAGAAGAAAAACAAATGCCTTCCTTCGGGATAGGGGTAAAAGTTATCGTTTACTTATCTTCACAAGGGGCTTCTCAAGTCCTTGTTTTCATCTCTCATGATGACAACACAATTGATGGAGCCCAAACATGGGAGGATACATTAACAGACTCGCTACTCCATTATAAATAATCCCAAAATAACAGAGAAACGTTGGTAGGGGAAACAGTAATCATGTGTGTACAGTATACCCCACTTGAATCCTCCAAGGAGGCAGTTGCATTTTAGTGGGCTCATTGTCCAAAGGAAAATTGGGCAGAAGAACACTTCTGGCTTGGGTTCCCTCAGAGACAGAGTTGCGTATTCAGGACCACTTCTGTGACCTCAGAGCTTCACCAAGTGCCCGGGACAATTAGAAGGATTGTCCGCTCCTCGTTTCCCGGGGTTAACACACCACGGTACTGCGGCTCAATTGTCTGCAGAGGGTCCTCTCTGCCAGCCACGTATGCTTTGTGCCATTGATGCCACCGAGGAGAGGAATTATTCAGTATTGCGGCTAACAAAACTAACGTTGGATGTTCATCACCATCTCCACAAAACAGAAAACCCACACTAGAGTCTGCTGGCAGATAGAATAGCTCCACCCTGGGGACAAGAAGGCGACATTCTGTCATTTAGTTTTGTGTTTCATGTGTCACAGCCTTTATTAAAAAACAATTAAACTTTCACCAGATGATGGCTCCAGTCCTACGCAACCTGAGCTATCTACTCACAAACAAACGAAAGTCTTTCTCTTGCATGAACTTTCTAACACCATGATCCCATGTAGCTGATTAGATGCCGATGTAGTGGTGGCATTGCAGTACACACTCATTCATAGCCATATGCATGGCCAGGAATGATGAACATGTGTGTGCACTAACATACACAGACATACACACTCACACAAAAACACATACAAGACACTCTCCGCGTTGGAAATTGAAAGAACTTTTCAAGAACATATTGACGCATCAATGTTTCTTAATGAACAAAGAAAGTTCAACAGTTCACGGTTGATCTTGTGTGTGGCCTCGGGTTCTATAAAGTGAAACCCAGACAGCTGAGAACCCATGCTGTATTTCCAAGGACTGTGAGAATACAATTTCAGCTAAGCTGCAGTTCTAACTCTGGACTGCACCATCCAACTAAGTATTGTAATCCAAGCTTAACCTTCATAGTAGAAGACCATAGAACGACTTCTCAGTGACCTCGACAAGTACCAGACTGTCTTCCAGCACCTTTGATGTCCGATCAATAACTCCCACTCACTGTGGTTGCTAAATAATTATTTGAACAAGCACAGTTAGTCAGTGACGTGTTGCCACTAGCAAATACATGTCACAGAGTAAATATGGCAGTGCTGAATATTGCCATGCAAATGATCAGATATCTCTCATTATTTCTACCAAAGATACATTTTAAATCAGTAAGGAGGATGTTCTCAAACAAAGGATGCTATGCAACTTTCGTTCGGCAATAGATTCATTTTTGTTATCCGTTATTTACTCTCCGGTTGAGTCAATTCGATTTACAGCTCTTGTTACCTCTTGGTATTTATTTATTTTGAGTAGGCCCTACTACATTTCTAAGGATGTATTTTATCATTCTATATTCTATGAAAGTTAATATATGTTTACAGTCAACTTTGAAGGCAAACAAAAAATAATAAACAATGTACATTTTGTATAATATACAACATGCCATTAAACGTGTACTTTTCTGATATAAATGTCCAAACCAGACATTTCCAAACTTTTCTCAATTGTTTTCATTAATGACAACAATTTAGAAAGCCTAGACAGCCAACAAGGGAAGGTGACTTCCCTGTACTTTGACATAAATAGACTGTTGCACATGTTAAGGTCAGGTTGGAAATCTGATGCCATGTGAAACGCCAGTCACAATGGTGATAATAATACATTACCAAGTACTTGACGTTCAACCAGGCAGCTTAAACCTAGATAATACCGTTTATTTTCCATCCGACGACAGAGCCCAGCTGGCTGCTTCCCACAATGGAAAGCCCCTAGCAGCACATCACGAACCACCGTTATTAGAAGTCAGTCACCATACTACATCACTCTAGGGTCAACGACAGCAGCAGCAGGCCTGCTTATCTCGCCGCTTATAACGCCCGAAGTTAACCCTTGTGTTCTTCCCAACCGGTCTGTGTTACGGTAGAGGCCAAAGTCAAAATCTTTGCGCACTAACTCCGCGAGTCCACGTTTCTGACATACACTGAGGATGACTCGCTGGAAAATTGGGGCTGAGAGTCATAACAATGACCGCACACAGACGCGCACGCTAGCAGAGCAGCGGTAGGTCTACTCAACTTTATTGCCAAACGGGACAGTGAAGCACGCAAATGACCACACGTTTGGCTTAGATCTCATTTACCTGTCGGCGAATGAACCAGGAATTCCTTGCATTCAGACAGGTTTACATTTCAGTTATTACGAGTTGTTTCCCTCGAGAGCTTTGGTTCATCTCTTATTTCGACGTCCACTCATTGATGTTACCCACACGTTTGGACCTCAGCCGGCCCATGTCTTCAAACTATAGTAGGCCTATTTAAGTTATTGGTAGTCTGCGGTTTGTTCAACTACGGTATGACCTCTAGCCTAAAACAATGTAACTTTCTCAAACTTAACCTTAAAACGTGGGGTTATTATCACATATAACGCCTTTTAAATCAGGTCGGGTGGCACAGCGGGAAAACAAACCGGGTGCATCACCGCCTCATCTGTGGGGCCATTACGGTGGGCTGGAAGTAGCCTTTAGAGATATAAAGGCTAAAGGCGCAATAATTACACTGAGATAGGTCTCTTAAAATATAGGTCCCCCAAGGCTCCCTATTGGTCAAAAGAAGGAAACGCCAAGAAAAAAAAATCACCTTGTTTTGATATGCCCTTATGAAGATATCTTAAGATCCAGTGTCTTGTTCTCCAGGTGTTTCTTTCCCCACACAAACAAACACTTTTTTGCTTAGCACAGGGATCAATTCAGTAGGACTATGTATTAGCAACAATATAATATTCGCTATACAATATGACTAAGAAGAAATAGGTAAAAGAAAATATATGGAAGAAAATAAAACATGAGAACTTCCAAAAGCACATGGTGACATCTGGCTCGAGCCGCAAGATACGCTATTCTTACTCGATTGATGATGAGCTGCTGCCCACAAAGGAAAAATGGAGATATGCACAAATAGGTGGTCGGATAAATGTAGGCATATCCTATAAAACATGCATTGTCTTAGGGATCGCTTTGTATGTTTTTCATACAATGTTTTTGTTTTACCTTAACTTCATTGTCATTCCTCCTGTTTCAAAAGACACTTAAGCCTATACAAAAAGCTGTTCACTGGTATTTAGACCATAGCGTAATTCCGACTTTTACATTAGAGATGGGAAATTTCCCCACGCGTAAATTGTATTTCATTCAAATAGAAGGTAATAAAGTAACCAAGCTTACCAAAATATAGTACTGTCACGCCGGTTTCCGATTAATTCCACTGGCCAGTGGTAATGACTTGATAGTCAACGAAAAATCCTAATGGCAGTTCCTCGACAGTTTAGAATCCTTATTTGCTCTGAATAATGGTTTATTTCGTCTGGACGCTCTCGCGAAGGCGCAGAAAATGTGAGGACGGTGAAATGGAAACGATTTGTAAAGCGACAGCAGCTAAAGTGTGGGGGTCGGTTTGGGTCCGCCCTTTTTTCGTGCCCACTAGGTTACAACCTTGTTGAGCAATTTCCCACTTTGTAATCTGCAACATCCGAGAGATACAGACAGGGGCAAACCGAGGGCTTTTAAAATACGCGCTACACTGAATATTACGCACGTAGGCTACGCAGCGAACGAATTTCTATCGGTACAGAAAAATGTCACAAGGGTATGCAAAATTACAACACGTTAACAACCAATATAGACGACTTAAAAACCGCCTTACTAGTGTTTGAAGAAGTATTTTAGAGCGCGCCCTGATATAGGTCCTATATATTTTTTTTTGTGAACTTTAATAAATATGTCAAAAGTTTTCTGTTACGAATTTAATGAACAATCTTATTGAATTAGATTACTTTTAGAATGGTTATTAGAACCGATTAATGGACCAGGAATATAAAAACACTGACACTGCCATTTGTGTAAAATAAACTTTCAGTAACCCCTTACTGCAAAAATGTTGAAACAAGGTAACAACACACGTGTCCATGTGTGTATAGGATGTTCACCCAAGGAATAACACGGACACTGAACACAGACGGTGCCTCAATAAAAAGACAAATGGTGTTACCAATAATGGATAAACACTTATAGACAACATGCAGAGCGGTCAAATGTTTGTTAATGCCAATATTGTAAATATATATTGTTAAAAAACTTTAGGCCTATAGATAAACAGCTGGTTAAAGTTATAGGAATCAATTTAAACCTAATTTGGAAAGGAATCATCCATATGTAGGTAATAGGTTATGCCGACAGAGACCACAGGAATGAGCATTGGAACCTGGCCACGTTTTCCTTACCAATAGATGGATAAACACATTTGGCATGTCACTTTTGTGTGCTGTTTCAGCATTCTCCTTGAATGTGCTGAGGAGGCTGTAGTGTGCAGCACAAGACTGTATTTCAATGTCTAATCTAATTTAACATTCTATTTAATGCAGGAAATAAGGGGCTCACATGTACCCAAAGAAGAGCCTCACCATCATTTAAACCTGTTCTCACAAACATGTTTCACAATGGGAGTTAATGTGTGGGGTTCCTCCAATTACTAAGTTTTCCTCACAGCACTATAGACATGTAGAGTAGCCTGGAGTTGCCCACAGGGTAACTGTGTGTAAATTGGGACGGGCTGCTCCCATTCAAGAGGGTTCATGCTGAGATAGGCTAAGGCCGCAACCAACCCTGGATAAGTAGCACAAGGAATGGAATATACCCAGTGGAAGAATATAAATAAGAACCTTTTAAAATAGTGTTTACATTGTTGAATGAATGTATGTGAAATGTTTACCTGTGAAGAATCTCCTCCGGTCCTGTGCTTCAAGGGTCTTAAGGAGTTAAACAGTTTGCCCCAATGTGTTTAAGAAGGGGATACCCCCTATGAAAACAGCAAGGCCATTTTGTCAATGCAACTTAAGCAAAGTCCAGCTCATACGCTCTCTCACATGGACCTTGAACATGCATCCCACCTCTCTGGCCAAAATGTGTTTGTTTAGAAGAACCAGCTTGGGTCAAAAGGGCCCTTTACTGTAAGCACAAGGAGAAATGTCATCAGAGGACTGTTATTTCTCTGGGTTTTGGGTGTCATACAGAAAGGAGAGAATCAGAGAATCAGAGAAGGGAACGTCAACAAAAGAGCAGTACTCACAGCAGGAGATCTAAGACCTGTACAGAGATGGGCTGAATGCAGTCTGTTGGTCTTGTACAATGCAAGCGGTAAAGGGTGCTTCAGAACCCACACCACATGAAGACATCCATGGGGACTGGCCACACCGAAGGATTGCGTTTTATTACCTAGCGCAACATCTGGGAGTAACTGAAATATAATTTTAAACTTTACCAGTCTAAAAAAATAAATGTTGTCTTTAATTATAAATTCTAGGGAGCAGGAACAAGCTGTGCTTACTGGTAACTAACCACTGCTTATCCATTTACACTGTGCTGCTGTTACTCTCTCGGATCCTCTCAAGCATAAACACACAAAGACCTTGATCTCCAAATCCCGAGAGCAATGCTCTCTCTGACAATTCACTATAAAGGGTACATAGCAAAGCAAACACGTTTGTCCACCAAACCTTCCTGTCAAGTTTATCAGCAAAAGGCTTCTCCAAACAGTCACTCTCACTTTGATGCAAGCACAAAGGCTGTGGTCTCCAGCCTGCTTGAAGAATGCCAGAACAATGCACTTTATCTTGTTTTAAAAAATAACAGTCAAGATTCCATACAAACCTGAAAAGTACACCGTGGTTGTTATAGTTCTTATCAAGTATGTAAATTATGGAGTAAATCATTTTCTTACTTTAAGGGGGCTTTTACAAACAAAATGTGATATTCAGTGTTGCATGAAACAATCTTTCTGCCAAATGTAACAACTTTACTCTAATGAGCGGACTGATGTTTGTTTAATCACACCTGCTGCTGATCCCCCTACGCTCCCATGACATAAAGATAACAAACAATAACTTCATGCTTAGACAAAAGAAAGCAGCGTTTAAAATAATAATTGGAATGATCTCGCTAGATGTTTGCAGTTAAAACCATAAACATCTACATCCAAATCGGGCTTAAATTCCCCAAATTGATATGTTAGGGGAATGCCATGCCACCCACCTCTCACTAGTGAAGTCAAGACAAATTCATTTGTATAGCCCTTTATCACGGTCTCAAGATGCTTACTCTTAGCTCTCATTTATTACAATATTATTATCGGCTTCTGATTGCCATGGCCTAGCTGAAGATTACAGAAGGAGAATAGACACAAAGCGCTATTGCCAGTGATGTTGCCAGGGACCAGTTGCATTGTTGCACTTTACTGTGAAGCACTTTGGTGCAGCTAAGCCGTCTGTAAATTAATGCCCTATATAAATAAATTGACATTGACAACAGAGAAATGCTGAAAGTGTAGATTCAAGGGGGTATGGAAATGACAGAATCCCCATGTTTGGCCAGTACATGAACTACAATATTGCTGGTAAAGATATAAACACACAAGCTTAGACTTGATTAGTGTCCGCCCTTCAACCGACCCCAACCAAATACAACAGATGAGTAAAACGTTGGAGTTATTTTATCGTGGTTAAAAAAATAATCAGGCCTATTAGTGTGGCTTATATGATGAGTAGGCCTACGTTACAAGCAGTGACACAAGCTATACGCCTGTACGAAACATGTGATTGGATTACTGTTTAGATCCGACAGAATAGTTCACAGTGATGATCTACATGTGGTCAAAAAATATGGAAGAAAATCTTGAGGACACTGCATTCAGTTTTTCCTCCTATTGAGCAACACACATTGACCCAACCTCCCGTTTATCGGCAAATATAAAACACGCACAGCATTGCAGCACAAAGCGTTCCAGTTTGACACACCCTCCCCTCGTAAACCAATAGTGGCCCTTATACAGAACGAACAGAAACAATCCTGGTTTATTAAGGACAGAGGGGAGCGGCATGACCAGGTTGACAAAAAAAGGGATTGCACAAGGCAGGGTAAACATGTGCCCAGCGATGGCAGGTTAACCGTGGCAACCCGCAGGAGTCCTGCAAGAGGAGAGGATAATTTCGCAAGAATGTGCCTCATTAAGAAATTCTAAAAAAAGATTTGTGAAGAACTGCTCCATTCATGATTCCAAGTTGGGCCCATCTTTATATACTAACCGGGTATGGAGAAGGTACCGCTGGATAGGGTCATCAACAGGGCACTCTTGTCAAGATTCATACTAGTTAATGTAATCCTATGTAACTTCCTGTCTCTAATTGGATAAGAATTAAAGGATTAAAGTCAAGATTCCTTTGATGCTCAAAAGAATGAGCATCATTGCCAATTCCAGACTGGAGGCTGCTGTGAAATTAAATAATTAAATAGTTTGGATTTTGAGAAAAAAAAAATTAAACCATTACAATTATAAAATCCAGAGAAAGACCACGGACTGCCTTATGTCATTTATTTCATGTACAACATGAGACAATATTTTCATAAAAAAAACCCTGTACAATTAATGTTAACATGCTCAGACAAATAAGGAACAGAAGGAAAAAAAAAACATTAAAACAGTAAAACACTCTGCTTATGTACAAATTAATTACAGTCCTAAACACACTTCTTCATAAGTCGACTTGTATTGGAAAGTTCATGTTGCTCCTAGCAGTGAGCCAGTTGTCCAATAGCAGAGGGAGCAGACGGAGGGAGAACATATTGCCACCACTACCTCACTCGATTTCAGTGAAGCGTGCGAACATGGCTTTGCGGACTGCGTCTTTGTACGTGTCGGAGGCGGTGAGGTTGTAGTTGCTGCCTTTGGTTCCGAGTCCGGCTCCCTTCGTTCTCAACTGAGCCTGGAAATGACCAAACGAACAAATTAATGCCACAGCCAGACTTTTGTATTTTTTCCAATCCATGCACTGATTTGCTGAACATAGGATGATGTTTAACAACCAACGAAAAAAAATTGATATTGAGTGGTACCTGAATGGGGGCGGTGATGCCCTGCTGGTTTCGGCCGAGCCCTTTGCCCTCTCTCCAGCCCATGGCCTGCAGCATCTTGTTGCCGATATTGTCACTGTTGAGGCCGTCCTTAGTGGGCTGCTCATAGTTACTGCAAGCAAATGGGACGATGGGAGACTTAGGTTACACGTCATCTTGATTAAAATCAAATTACATAAAAAAAAAAGGCCTGCAGATGGAATGCTTAAGTGCCTTTGATTAAAGCATAAGCCTCCAAAAACACACATTGAACCCGGTGACTACGGTGCAACGTTTTCGCATGCAAGAGTCACAATCTTGCGTCGGTTCTACAGACAACCGAGTGCTAATGTTGCAGGTCTGTGGGAAGTCCACGATTTGCCAAACACGCGACCATCGATACCTTCAGATTCTCTGCAAAGCTGACGGCTGAGAGATCCATTTAAATACGCGTCAATCCTGTATGAGAGAATACTTCTTTCCCAGGTGGCTCTCTAGTGTCACGGCTCAACGTCGTCCATCACTTGAATCTGGCCAAACCCTTCCACAATGACAGCGGCCAAGCCAGTGTGCCCCCCTCTGGCCCCAAGATAATCCATAATGCACTTTCAAGCTCACCTGCAATCAGCGACTTGACTGATCAGCACGATTCAACTTTGGCTGTTATGTAATAATAAGGTTCAGTTCCAGGTATTGGAGTAGTTTTATAAAATATATTCAGTGATATAGGTCACACAAGGCTAACTGAAGTATTATCTGCATAAAAGATTAGGCAAGGGATTCAGAATAAAAAGGAAATCCATGATCCACGTTTAAACTTACATGACGACTGGTGGTGGCTGCGCAGCGAATTTCTTCTTCTTAGGAGCTGGAGGTTCGGGGATGCCGTACTTCTCTCTGCGCTCAGCCGCCCGGTCTCTGTATTTCAACTGTGCAACAAGAGGAGGGAACAGCCTTTAGAGTTGGCCGCTATCATGGTACTAGCCAAAAAAAAAAAAAAAAATACTAGGTAAAAAATAGTTAATTCACAGTGCCCATCTCCCCTTGACTGAATGGCACCAGCTGTTCTGACACATTGAACACCCCACTGAGGCTGTGCCGTCCGTCACTTGAGTCGACAGAACGGACAGCTGGGCTCCCTCGACACACTGTGCTACCATGGTTACAGGCAAACGCAATCATGCCCATGCTTTGACAAATTGATTTGTCAAAGCATGGGCATGTCTGATGATTTGTCTGATGGAATAAAGTGCATCGTCACAATCTATTTCGTAGCCTAAATGTTCAAAAGTTCCCACAACCGTGGTATAGGTAACAGTGGCCAAAATAACTCCTTGTAGCCTGAATAAGATGTCGTTTCATTTTGTACTTAATAGCAGCCATTTCCTATCCTAGCTCAAATGTAAGAAGGGCGAGTAGAACAGGCCTTTACCGACATTTGTTGAGCCAAGAGCTTAACATGACTTTTAGTATGAAATGCATAAGCTTCTGATTCAAACTCAGCACAAAATAATGGGCTTTAAGATTGAAGATGAAAGCGTGTGAAAGTAAGGGGCTTAGGTAGCCCACCCTGAGAAGGTAGATCAGTTAGTCAGACATCCAAGAAAAGTAGGTATGTGAACATTGGCCAAACTTTTAGTGACGTTGCACAGCAGCACTGGTGCCATGTTACCACAAAGAGAGAAAACGGCTGCTATTGTGGATTAAAGCTGCAAGAAAATAAATTAAAGAAATCATTTGTTATAAGAATATTGGGGGGCCAGTCACAGTATATACAGCAACATACCTCCGTCTCCTTCCTCTCCAACTCCTCAAGCTCGGCCTCGGTTAATTTGGATCTACGGAGAACTTCCAAGTTTTGCTGCAAAGAAAGAAAAAGAAAGAAAGACTAAGATCAGTCAAACAATTCTTTCCACCAACAATGACTGTTTTAAACAGTGATTTATGTTGGTCACTGCTGTTCAGTGTAAGCGGTAACCTCACCTTGTGGAGGTCAGAGAGCTGCTGGTGGCGGACCAGGCCGTCCTTGTTGGGGAACTGTCTCCTGCACAGCAGGCAGGCCATCTTCTTCCAGTCCGTCAGACCGTCTTCTCCCCCGTAGTCCTGCTCCGCGCTGGCAGCCTCCTCAGGGTCACTGTCCCCGCTGTAGGCCGCCACCAGACCACACTGTTGGGTAAACAAGTTAGTGACTGCCGCTGAACCAGCGTGCGTCCAAACCGGTTTCTGTTGTCGGGGAGGAAGGGCGACGTCGAGACGACTCTGTGCGTGGCGGCCAGTCTCACCTTGCTTGAGTTTACAGAGCTGGAGGACGGTAGCTCTTCCTCCACCCCTCTCGGTAGCTCTGGCAGGACGGCCTCGAAACCTCCCATCTGCTGAGAACAAACCCCCACGGGGCCGTTTACAACCGCAACACAGGAAGCGCCATGAGAGATCTTCTGAACACAGGAGGAGGGGTCAGTCAAGGTACCTTCTTCTCAAACAGGCTGAAGCCAGCGTCAGCGGCAGCTGCCTCTCTCCGATCCTCGTGACTGACGGGCTGAAAGCTGCTCTTGAAGTTCTCCTTCTGCCTGTTGAGACTCTTGGCCCAGCGTTCCATGTCCTTGGCGATCTGGGAGAGGCACAGCCGGGCTTTAGCACAACGCTGAGATACCGATTTCCACACCGCACAATGCGTTTTCTTACAATAGACAATATAATCCAGTGATTGCAACCAAAGCAAAAAGATACACCGGTATCGCCGATACGCGCAAGCTCCAACCTGCTGTGCAGTCTTGCTCTTGGGCTTCTCCTTCTTGTCCTTCCCCTCTTTACTGGTGCCTGCGGCGCTGCTGGGGGCGGCCATGCCGTCGCCCGTACTTGCGTCGGCCGCAGCGGGGACGTACGTCTGCTTTTCGCTGTCCCAATAAAGGTACTGCTGGGTCTGGGCGTTGTAGTGATACTACGGGGGGGAAAAGGGGCGACACGACGCGACGTCAAGAGCCCATTTTGAAAGAGTTTCAGCCAAACGCGCGGGTGAAGTCGACGGGTTGCGAGGGTTGTGCATACTTGGGAGTTTGGATCGTAGAACAGGCCCGTCTGTGCGTCGTAGTAGTAGCCAGAGGATTCGTCGTACTGATAGGTGGATATGTCCGGCGCAGCTGTCGAAGCAAAAACACATTCAACATGAGTATACGATCGCATCGCTCGGGCTAACCTCCTAATAACATCTACACGTTCAATCCTGCACCAGGTTTAAGGAACGGTTGAAAATGTAATTCAAGTTTGAACTAAATGAATGCATACATAGTACAATGAAGTCAACAACACTGTAGCCAGGAGGGATTGTTTGACATGGGGTTCAGCGTGTTCATACCAGCGTGAGGATTCTGTCCGGAGGCATGTGGTGCGGTGGTGGTGGTGGTGGTGGTGGCAGCTGCCCCGCAGACGGCTGGGGCAGCTGACGGCGGCCCATGCTGGTGTGCTGTGTCCAGCAGGTGGCCGACGTGAGAGGCCTACAAGTTGCACTAGTTAGGGGAGGCCTCGAAATACGACCACTTCATAGCATTGTGGAAATGCAGTGTGCAGCGCGAGGAGCTGTGGCTACGGCTTACCATGACCGCCGGCTGCCCGATGATTTGTGGTTGGTACACCTGCGCGGTTTGTGAAATGATTACACCGGCTGCAACAGGTGCCGCTAGAAGGAAGGAAATACATCTTTTTTTTTACTACGACCAACTCCACAATCAAGATCGTTAGATTAAGACAAACAGTTTGCATGTCGATTTGTAAACTTCACAGAAAAAGAAAAAGAAAACCGATATATGATACAATAGATGGGACCATATTCCCCTTTGAAAAGAGGAACCATTAGTTCACTAGTTGATATAAATAAAAAAAAACAATCCCCATTTTCAACCACGCCTACCTCCTAGTATGCCGTTGGCCTGGGAGGATTCCACCACAGCGGCGGGTTGGTAGTACGCCTGGAAGTCCTGTCATCAAGCAGTCACACACAGTGGTTACCAAATCATGCATGACCAGCGGGTGACCACCTTTCAGAGCCGGTGGCTGTTGACCTGAGACACAAAGCCTCCAGGGGCTAGCGTGGATGTGCAGACACGGTGTCTGGACTGACCTGAGACAATGGGGCGTAGCCCTCCTGCAGATAGCTGAACTCCGACATGTCGTCCGGGCCCTGCTGTGCCTAGAGACAGAACAAGGGGGACCGTTTGCTTTGGTGCTCCCGTTTGATATCCACATGAAGCACATCCGGTGTGTTCTGAGAGCACTGTGGGCCCTACCTGAGTGGAGGACCACTGGGCGGCTGCGATGGCCGTGCTGGCCATGGAGAAGGCACTGATACGATTCCCGTCGGAAAGCAGGAGGTCCCTGATGGCACACGTAGTTTAATTAAAACAGGCTGGTTTGTGATTTCCCTTATTGAGTCATAGGCTAGGGCTTCATACACTAGGAGAAATCCCACAGCAGGCTCACGAGGGACGTACTTCCTGGCACTCTTGGCGTAGTCCACGCCTATCGTCTTCCCATCAAGCTTCAACGGAGGTTGCAGCCCCTGCAGGATCGTCAGCAGCTGAGAAGCCTCCTGGGAAAGACAAGGATGCGGATTATAAGATTTGTTTTATTTATTCACACTATAGAAGCAAATAGACGAAATAAAAACGGGTTAATTGAGAGCCATAATCACACGGTGTGAATCATATTGAGGTGAATGAATGGGTTACAAATATTGTAGACTGTTTACCAAAGGAGAGGAGAGCTGCACGAAGGCAAAGCCTCTGTTCTGTCCCGTCAGCTTGTCTTTGATGAGGCGGATGTTGTTGGGCAGGAGATTGGCGTAGGGCGCCAACAGTGTCAGGATGGCTTCAACCGTGGTCAGAGGGGCTATATTTCTGAGGATGATCGCTGCACAGAGAAGAAAAAAAAAAATTTAAAAAGAGGGGAGAAATAGCCATTAATAACGATAACGTGTCTCGCGAGAACTGCAAGGGCGCAGAGTAGCCTTGTTCTTCATTAGACGGTGGTTGAGGTCGAGGATTAACTTACTGTCCCCGTAGAAGTCTGGCGTGGGATGGGGCTCGGTGACTCCGGAGGGGCCGCCGCCTTCACCCTCTGTTAAGAGAATGACATAATTGACATGGGCACATTAGCGTCGCTTCCCGAGTTGTGGTTTCATTTCCCACTGCATCGGCCTACATCTTGTGCATCTGTCCATCTCAAATACCATGCCCTGAGGCAACAGAGGGAACCAATGGGAGGCGGGTTCTGATCGACTGTCCTCCTAATGCCCCACTAACACGGCAGTACCGTCTAGTGGTCAGAATGTTCCACTCCCGACCAAAGGTTTCAGGGTTTCCAATTCCCTGCTGATCTTAAACTACCTGCAAGCATGCTGGAACAAGATGCCCAGCTCATTGCCTAACTCAGGAAGACCTACATCTGTACTCACGATTCGATTTTGAATCTGCACTTATCGAGTGAAGCTACTCGAGTGAAGCAACTCGATAAGTAGCTTCACTCTTTCCGCTTCCCACTGAACAATGCGGGCAGGTCTAGCACATGGGCCTCTATTGGTTGTGCCGCGTGCTGCAGCCCAGCACTGTGTCTGAGGATGTCCAGAAGGCTGCAGCTAGCGGCCTCTTGTTTGACAAACTACTTACCGGCTTTGGTTGCTCCACACCTGAAGCACTTCAGCCTCCTCCGGAAATTGTACAGGCCACACTGAAAGTAACCGTTTACATCATTTTTATTGATTATACAGCTAAGGCCCTGAATAGTGCTGCCTTAAGAAAACACTCATCCAATTTGATGCAGCATACCGTACTTACCTGTGATAAAGACACCTTCGGCTTATCTACCCATTACCACCCCCCCAAATAAGTTCACCATAAGATAAGACTAAAGGACATCACATAGCGCTACAAAGAGGCTTAGAAATCGAAGTGGATCTTCTGTACAATCACAGACGGGGCAAAGTGGCTATGAAATCGAGCCAGAGCAGCAACTTACAGTGATACATAGCCAGTCTTCAAACTTGTTCCGAGGGTTGCTGTACTGCATGTCCACATATTTGCCTTGGATTGTCAGACGTTTCTGCAAGAATGGGGAGGGAATGAAACAAAATCAGTCCTGTTTTCACGGTGGGTCCTGTTCTCTACAGAGCAAGTAGTGATGGAAGGGAGAAGAGGGAAGCCCTCCACTCTCAGATAGACTGTGAGTTAAAGGCAGCCATATGGGTGTGTATGTGTGAATGGTGCAGAGGGCTGTTTAAAAAAAAAAAAAAAAAAGGTGTTTGGGACCCGAATGCCCAGACTGAGCTGGAACAAATGTCATCCTGATGGAATTGTTTGACTGCCTTCTGTAAAACCAGAGGTGGGCATCCCGCACCAAACAATAGAACAGAGAAAATGAAAGTCATAAATAAAAACAAATTCTAGGTCTCGGTTAAAGAAAAATGTTGAAGTGGAAGTCTACAGTCAACACGGCAAAGCCACTGTTCTCTTGTTGCGTTCTCCGGGGGGGGTTTCAGTGATAATATACAGTCCTTGTGGGATGACAATATCATCATCTTTAGCGTTCTGGGAAAAGCAACATGAGTGCTTGTGACCGTGTATGGAGATTATTCAGCATCCTTTTTTATACAGTATTTTTCACAGTGCTTATTCAATGCATTCTGGTTGCTGTTTAAATAACTTTTCATCTCCCCAAGGTAGATTCTAGGCCTGGCGATTGTAAAGCAACCTGATTGGTCTCCATCCATCGGGTAGCATCTTGCAAGTGATAAAAGTCCACGAAGGCGAAACCTCGGCTTATACCTAGAGACAGCATTCAAATATAGACGGGAGGCGTGTTAGTCAGAGTCCAAGGGCATATGTTTCAAACTCTTGTCACAAACTGCTTCATGACGCAGGTCCTTTGTTTGGGCAAACATTCCCTACTAGTTTGACCATAGCAAGACATCTCGGTGAACGTCACTTCTTATACCACATAAGTGTGGTAGACAGACTTTCACTTGACATTTTCCAAAAAATGAATATTCCTGCCGATTCCTACTTACCCTCTACATCCACAAAACATTGGAATAATACGGAGGCCATTTTGTTTTTTCGATCCTTGTAGAATTAATCCAAAACCAGTCTTCTACACTGCCGTTGCGAAACAGGACTACACAGAAGCAGTTTGGCCCTATGGTCTGACACCTGGGGATGGAAGGGATCCATGGTACACTTTGCCCTCACCTGTCTTTTTCTTCACCAGCCTGATGTCTACTGGCTGTGGGCCTTCCAGGGGTTCTATTGCACCTCGAATCTGGAAACAAACACAGAATCCCAAATGTTATTTTACAGCATTTAACATACCTCACCTTATTCAAATACTAAAATGAATTTCCCAATAGAAATTTGAACGGTCCCATCTCCGAGCCAAAAATAAGAAGATTGGTTCCATGGTGGACAAAATCAATACTTACTTCATCCTCAGTGATGTTATGAGGCAGCCCCCACAGCATGATGGTCTTGCTCTTCCTATCATCTCCGGCTTCTCTACGGAAATCCTGCTCGGAGTAGTCTCCATCAGAGTGATAGCCAGTCTTCTGATCGGTCACTGTTCCGTCTTTTTCGCTCTCTCTGGTAGATCTGTGCACGGAGACAAGAAGGTTAGGAGGGCAACTGCCAAGTATGGTTGCAGTACAGGACTACACGTCCTCTGCAGTGCAGAGAAAAAAACCCAAAGGCTGGAATGGGCTTCTACCTCTGGACTCTGGTCTCGGTTTCCTCGCCGGTCTCCGTCGTAGCGGTCACCGCGTCTGTCTTCACCCCAGCGCCGCATATCATGTTCTCGGTCCGGTTCTCGGTCCTGGTCACGTCCTCGTCTCTCCCGCCACTCTGTCGCCACGTGACTGATCCGAGCCATATCTGCCGCTTCGCTCTGTGCGACTAATCCTATCCAGAAAATACATGAGATGCCCAAAGAATTGTATACTTGTTAAAATAGTATCCCTCTAAAAAAAATAAAAGAAAAAAATGAATTTGTCCTCTATTGATACTGGAATCCGATGACCCATAAAAAGCCTACCATACTCAATGGTCTGTATTGTTGTAATTTAAGAAACGACAGTCTCAAATAGCAGATTTTAGATTAACATCTAAACTCGGATAGTAAAATAGCTAGCATTTCACTCTCTCTAAGGGCGAGGGAGTCGCCTTACATGGAATGGATCTCTACTGGAAACAAACTGACGGGTGACACTTGCAAATAAACATAAGTTCATGCCCATGGTAATAGCAAAGCCACGTCTTAGTGCAAATGATAAACATTGTGTGTCTTGAGGTTTAGAGCAACATCAGGCATGAGATTTACGTGATAGAATCGTATTGTTACCTATGTTTGGTAACTTATGCATCTTATCGTCGTTTGGTTCTAACGTTGTATATGAAAAACAGACTAATGTGATTTACGGATGAGTTAGTTGTGCAATAATGCATTATTTTACACGCTCTATGCCTTATATTATAACCAACCCTGTCCTGTACTTGACTCGGTAATACAGTGCCATTTGTTTATCTTTAAAACACAAGTCAGACAGCAATCTATTCAGGGTCGAAAGCAGTCCAATAAGGTGGCCAGGTATGTTTTTTTTTTTTTCACTCACCGCTTGTCGCCCCCCATGTCTCAACAGATTCACCAATAACACGACCTTAAAACAAGAACAAAAGTCTCCACGGAGACAACAGGAGTATCACTAAACAGTTGGTTCAGTATTTAATAAACAGCGTATGAACGATGCCAACCCATTACCGAGCTGATCAACAAAAACTAGGCGTTATATGATCGAAACATGTTAAAGACAAGTCCGTTCACTCTCGCACCGCGACCTCGTAGCTCATACGTTCAAAATGTACCAAACTCACGTATTTATGGAAAACGTGTCGCACCGCTCAGATTGTGCTACGAATGGGTGATACGCAGTTTTCACATTCAATTACTAGCTTGATTGCAGTCACCATCTAAGCCTAAATCATTGGCAATTCAAGCACTCGCCTAACCAAACCTCCGAACACTACGATGCGTCCCCTTTCTTTATCCCAACATGCATCAGGGCAAAACGAGGTGCATGCTGGGTAGTTTAGATAGATCGTCAAGAGGTCGAGGATGGTTGGTGCTATATTTGGGACACGATCTATGCAGCCATGGTTTGGAGGTTTATTTCTAATGTTAATATAATCTGTTTTTTCACTTCACTATCTCTGTTAACGTGAATTTTCGGACTCGAATGATTTACAACTGTTAAAATGTATCAAAATTAAACATTTGCACTTTTCACATGAAGTAAAATGTAGGCCTACCTAAATTCCAATGCTACATTAGAGATGGGCAGTTTTTAGTAACGAGGCAATGTTTAATTATTTTAAATAAATATAAAACACCAAAACAAGTCCATTGATTTGAAGTAGGTTGTGGGTCTCAGACCAATGTTGAACGGTAAGTTGATGGTAAATTGACAATACACCTAGATTTATAAAATAAACATGGAGCCCACGTACAGGGCTTAAAAAAAACCAGGGCCTGAGTCCAACTTCAGAAAAAGATGCCCAGATAGGCCTATCATATTTAATCTAGTGCTTTACAGTTACACATTTCTTAGCAAAATAGCACCACAATACAGCCGTAGTCTATTTAAGTAATTGACACGATTTATATTTGGACATACACAAGAAAACAGATAAGTCATTATGTTCCCTTTATTACAGCATTAAAACGAGTTTTTAAATGACCAACAATATACTCTACAAGGCCATAAGGCTGAATACACAACTAGTGAAGCATGGCACGGCACAGGGGGATTATCCATTTATTACCCTTTTGTATTAATTAACTAATTTGTATTAATTAAATATAAAGATGCTTAATAGAAACAAAAGGAAAAACAGGAGCATTTGCAACAACACTGAGAGGGGACAAAAAACGCTCACACATACACACCATACTCATGTATCATATAAAAACTGGACAATTAAACATATTCACATGGTCCCAAAATTGACTTAGACTTTCCAAGACATCGAATGAAAAATGTTTAACGGTGGTGAAGGGGGTCGAGGAAGATTGGATTTCCACATCCCGGGAAGCTTCTAGGTTAAAGTCTCTCCTTTTGTGACCTGTGTGGAGAGAAACAATGACGTTAGTGTTATTAGTTATTACTATGATTTTCTTTGCATCGACGTTAAAATGACATGAACCATCCGTGTACGTACTCTCGCTTCAATGTACTCAATCCGCCGTTCCAACGCAGTCAGTTTCTCGTTGAGTGTGGCCAGCCGGGACCGACACGACATGTCTGTAACAACATTGCAACACATTAGGTGTTATGGACGTCTACGGAACCTCCTGCACTGTGTCCAGTGACAGCAAGTTTTACCCGAACACCGACGGGAACAATATTCATAACACCAAGACAGGCTTCCCAATTATCTATAATAATAACCCAGTATTCCCATCAAACCGTGTCCCCGAATTCATCAATCGCAGTAACACTATCGTCAGCAAATGAAAAAGAACAATATATAGTATGTATTGGGAGTGGCCGTAAACATCACATTCATCTTACGCTAGCTCGGTCAACCACATCAGCTAGGTTAGCTAGGCTAGCTACACAACTACACCGGTTAATATATCCTATTCTGAATACTATTGAAAGTGCGTTGGATATTTTTTTTCTTACCAAAGGAATTCAGGAAGTCAGCAATTTTCTTTATACTGCTTGTGATGACTTCTATGTATTCTCGATTGGCCCAATCTTGGTGGATCTCTCGCTGGACTGGATCTTCCTGGCCCGCCATATTGCTTTGGTTTCAGACTGACTGACTGATGAGGTACTGACTCCACACGCCGACGGGGGCGCCAACGAGCCGCTCTCCTACACATTATATACGTTACGCGCATACTTTTAGAAATAAGGTGTTTTTTTTCGATAACAAATAAATTAACAAAAAAGCAGCCCAGCGATGTATCTATCTTTTTCTTAAATGCCGTACATTTTTAAGGAACACACTGAAGTAGTTAATAGTACTGGAAATTGTTTGTTTTCTAAATTCACCTATTGCGGCGACATAATGGTATCATCCAGGAAGCGGTTTCAAGTGATAGATATTCTTGCGATCTGTGTCCGCTAAGTTACAAGCATGTGTGGTACTACATGATTAAGTTATAGAAATATATTAACAAAATTGAAGTTTTAATCACTACAATTATTTTAGATTGTTGGTTCGACGTTGGAACCAGTTGATTTACCAGCATTGGGATCAGTTATGTCAGAATGGGCATTTCTCTGTATAATACTTAGTGTTCTGGGAACCATAGTAAGCCTAGGGTTTGTTTTGTACTTGAGAAATGTCTCCGAGATTATCATACGGTCTGGCTGTCCTCCAATCAAGAACATTACACTGGCCTATAAATTCAAGGAGGGACCATACAGAGAATGGGAACAAGTTTTGATGGAGTGTAGGAGTATTGAACCTAAGGTTGCCAACATTCGGGTATTATATGATGATCCTAAAAAGGTAAACATGCATATCCCTTCTTAGGCAATTCAATCAGTACATATGTTTTTGTGTTGCTAGTACAATCTTCAAATGTAGCTTGTCTGATTCATGTAAATGTTCATTTTATTATGTTTTTAGTCGACCGCTAGATGGTGGTAGAACCATGTTCCATAAACAGAGCAGTTAATTTCAATACGTTTTGGGTCCACTCTTAAGTCTTAATTATATATTGTCTGTTCCAACACGTGGATGTCTGTAGACCGATACAATGACCAGTTTCTGTCTGTGCTCAAACCATCTCGGTGGCTTTTTCTAGACCCAGCAGCATCTGTAGGACTGTATTATTACATTTTTCAAATAGTTTGGCAGTCCAAACTTTGGGTATGGGTTACATGGTCAAATATATGTCCTGTGTTGAATTGGTGCCAAATGAATGACGTAAAATGGGTTTTCTTGTCAAAGAAAAAAAAGCAGCATAGTGACTGTAATGACAGAGGCCAAAGCAGGTCCCTGCTTTATTTTTTCTTAAAGCAGACCTTTCATATGAAAGGGACCTTTTTAAAATAGTAATTTCAGTTGATTATTGGTGCATATCGCTCAACAAATCTGCAATAAATCAACCCATTGAACCTGGGGTCATCATGCATACCACCTCGTAGGTAAATTTCATCAAGTAATTTTATTAATCCATCCCCTCCAATCCTCTCCTATGGTGACACCAAACTGTTATTAAACCAAGCTCAGACCTATACCATCTTATAGCCCACAGACCTGGTCAACTATGTAAAAATATGCAGTAGGCTAATTTTCTGTCTCAGAACTGCATAACAACCAATGGCTGTGCACCACAGGAAGGAATGTAACCGGAATTGAATAGCTCCCTTTCTTGCCCCACTTCCAAACCCTTTTGTTTTATACTATCCCCTTTTCCAAAAGCCTGCAATTAGGCTAGCCATGGGTCCTTGCTCGTCTGCACACAGTCACAGCCAAGTTCTGATCCAAGTTCAGCTAATTGGCTTAATGATCCCAGCTCATTAAGAGACCCAGCTCCAGAATGTGTTCCAGCCGCCAACGTTATTATTTTATAGTTTTTATGGGAGGCATGTTGACATATAATCCAAAGAACATATGTCCAAGGAGGAGGAGGGTTGAGCTCACTCTGCTCTGCCATTAATAATTGTTTAAACAAACGACATGTGCAAAAGCTTGCGTAGTGGACCCTGAGATGGTTGCCATGGATACAGGGCTGGATCTAGCACTTTCTCTGGCTTCAAACAGCAAGCAGGGATTACAGACCCCACTCACTGCACCCTCGTCCTGGACAGCTCTTCGCACTTTAAACGCTGGGAGGGGTTTTACTTCTTCTTTCCCAGTGTGCTACCCACCCTAGTACCTTGTGTGTATTTGTTCCTCTTTCATTAGTATGAGGCAGGCGCCATACGGGGAAAGTGGGACAGGTTGTGAATCAATAACGGGGCACGGACAAGATGTGCTGCACTGTGGCTTCCACAAGGCTTTTTCCGGCCAGGGTCAGATTTCTAAGGCCCTTCAGACCAAAACAGTCAAAAGTGAAGAATTCTTTGACATCCAGAACTATGCTGGTGGAATCAGAATGACTCATCTCTCCACACACCTATCTCGCAGATGGTGGTTATGTGGTAGTCACCACCACATACATCACATTCAAAAGGGTTGCAAGACCAAGGACAGGTTATGTGACGTCACTGAAAAGTGACGATGACGTGTCTGGGAATCGTTGCAACAGCCGTTCCCAGTTTAATCCCCAAAGAAGTTGGATTTCAGTAATACCATGTTTTATTTTGGATATATATACTGTTCTATTTCACTCTCACTTCTACTCTATTGATTTTGAATTTGGAAGGACACGACGCGCTCCTGAAGAATGCTCTATCCATTGTGGCTGGAGAGCTCTCATCTCAGTCGAGTGAACAGGCTTGTTGTGTAGGACAGTTATTCGCACTGGCACTGCCTCTCTTGGTTGTCTCCTATCCCTTGTTGTTAAGGAAACTAAGGCCTTTAGAAAAAATAATTTGTTTTTTTATAAACCTGAAACCTAACAAAATTATGTAAATCAATAAAATCATAGTTACCTTAATGACACGGTTATGGCAAACACCGTGTTGAGAAGACCATTAGTCAGACGCCTATTCTATATGCTGAACACCCGCCTCACCCCAGACTTCTAATATGCATGCAGAACCTATTACAAAAGTCCTCTGAAGTTGTTGGCGTCGCACACTTTCCTTGACACAAAGGAATGAAAGTCAGGCAATCCGTATCAAATTCTAAATTTCCACACAGTTAATTTTTTCTCCCTGCTCTTGACGAAATTGAATGTATAACCTTTTGCGCAGGCATGCCCGTACTCTTACATGTTGGCCTGTATCTCTACCTACCTAGAGGGATTACAATATCAATGTACAGTTAAAGCTTGAAAATGCATGATTCGCGAGTCATTACTGAAATCCTTGTGAAATGCAGGCGGTAAATAAGGTTAGGCCTTGGTCACAGCACATAGCCAAAGCACAATTTGGCCAGTGACGGCTCATAGCGTGGGATGGGAAGTGTGATAAAAAAGCAAACAATACAAGACTTGAAAGAAGAACAAAACCTTACTCAGAACGCCATCACTATATTGAAGGAGCTAAGAGTGGACCATGGTGAAGTGGCTCGCCAGGGAATTTTAGAATTGGATTCTTTTTCTTAATGGCCGTTCAGACGGACGATGGCGGGTCAAATGTAATGGTTATGGAGCTGCCAAAGGCTCCATTGAAACTAGAGCTCTGACTCGTACTAATGAGGATATATCCCTTAAACATGGGCACCTGCTTGGCCTTGAAAATCATTTATTTTCGTCTGAGGTGTTGTTTGTTTAATTTGTATAATATGCAACATATATTTTATAGACCCTAGTCTAGTGGGGATTTTCTTTTAGCAAAGGAGATAAGGTGGAATGACTAAATATAATGAGCAAGTCCCAAGGTTTTGATCAGTATTCTTTAAGTAGGCTCTCGTGGTTTTTAATAGAGGGAAAGGCATAGTAATGAAGGCGTTGTCCTGCCATCTTGTTCAGGGTGCTCTGTGGGTTCATTTGTGATAATGACAATAACACCAAAACCTTATATCCAAATGGGGGGAAAACATTTGTAAACTCACAATGAATATTGAATATAATTAATCCAGTAAATGGCTTTGATGGTGTCTACAGTCATCCTATAGCCTATACTTTGACTACTATAACAAAGGCTACTGTCTGTCTGTGTATGTGTGCTCTCCCCTTGCCCTCTCCCTGTTCATCATGATCCATATTTTTTAAGGCTACCTTTTAATACGCAATGTATTATAATTTATTATTATCAATAATTATATGATTATCATTACTTCTTCCTGTTTCATCGTGTACAAATCTCTCTCTGTGTGTCTAGGCAGAGGGCGGCCGCTACGCTGTGGGCAGTATCCTGAGAGAGGGCTGCCGCGATGCTGGGGGCAGTATCCTGAGGGAGGGAGACGGCAACAGTGGCGAGGAGCTCGGGCAGCGCTTCACCGAGGCTGGCTTCCAATTGTGCTCCTTCCCTGAAATCACTTACGCAGTCAGTGCCTCCTGCCCCAACGGGACACCTCTCTCAGTCCTGCTAGGGGCACGACACATGTACACCCGACTAGAAGACTACATCAAGGTATTGTCGTCCGATGAATGACCCTTAACCTCCTCGTTTATGCAAATTACCCATACAACAACAATCAGGAACAGTAGTCTAGATACAAAGCAGAATAAGTGGTGTGATGTTAAGAGTGAAAAGGCCAGTACTCACTTGTCATTTATAGAGCTTTCATCCTCGGTTCCAAGCCCTCCTGCCGCACAAATGGTGGCACACACGAGAACGGCCACTCGAGCACTCACAGTGCGTTTGCTTTGTCCGAAACGATGCATCAAGCGCTATGGTGCTACACTGTAGAATAGCCCACCAGAAAGGACAAGGATTTACAGATGATATGCTGTCATGGCAGGACTGTGCATTGTTCCATTGAGAAGAGGAAAAATGCAATAAATACATAAAGGCGTCTGTGTTCATGCACAGAAAGGTAGTTCCGGCGTTACTATTCAGACGTACACAGATATGAGATTCCCCTCATTTGTAGAAGTCAAGGAGACTGGGGCAGAGTGTGTGAGGGTGAGAAGGGCGTATGAGTTATACTCTATAGCTATATCCCAGCACGCAGTCGCTTACTTCTCTGGCTGGTCGTGTCTGCGTGCCACACCAGGGCCATAAGTCAGGGCTGTGTGCCAGGGAGATTGTTGACGAACACCAGTTTAATTATGCTGCATGGGAGCACAGGTGGCCGAGCGTTGGGAGGCCCGGCCCGCCCGCCTCCTGTAGTACTCAATATGGGTTTGCCCTCACGTCGGCCATCTGCCATCTGCCTCGACACTGTGGACTCCTGGGGACTTCCAAGAGGCACACTTGACCCGGCTTAACAGGGGTCAGCCACACGGCCAGAAAGAACCAAGATCTCCCATTGTCCGGTAACCATTCGTCTTCGGCCTTGTTTTGTCAGACACAGGTTTTCCACTGGTTCTGTGGCTCAAAGTATTTGATCTTTAAATATTTCCAAGATATATATCGATATTGGGGGCCATGCCTGTGTAGCTTCCAGGATTGATCGTCGCTGAACCTCAAGTCTGAGTCTTCAGTGTTTGATTCCAAGTCTTATAACATGAGTCTGATTCACACCATAATATAAGTCTCAGCCACCACAACATGTGTCTGAGCCACCATAACATGAGTCTTATCCATCATAACATCAGTCTGAGTCACATGAAAACATTAGTCTGAAACAGCGTACCCTGAGTTTGAGTCACCAGGATTTGAATGCATGAATAGATACCAGTCAACCCATATATTGCATGTATAACTAATGTATGAATAAGATGTCATGCCTGACATACAAGTCCAAATTCAATCAGTTTGAGTCCAAGTCTAGTGACGAGACATGAATATCTGTACCTCTGCAGCACTTTCTTAGGAAATATGCATCAGCACAGCAGAATAAGTTAAATTGGTGTTGTTTAATGTATTTTTGTACAGTTTGATGTTAGTACTTTTTGGTCCAACTTTTGGACAAGTGGGATCTGTCAATAATATTGTCCTAATATTAGCAAACGTACAAAACTTTAGAGGTTATTAGGGTTCAAAATAAGTCTCATTATTGTTGAGTAGGAGTACGAGAAATAAACCGAAAGACACACTTCCATGGGGAAGCTATTCTTTTGGCTAAGGGAACACACTTTCCATTATTGCTTTTTTCCCCTTAAGTGCACAAAAAAGGCGTTGAATCCACTAATTAGCCAAATGATAAGAAATCAATGAATTAAAACTATTAAAATCCCCATAGATGAGCAAATAAAGTAGAGTCTACTTTATATACTCATCAAACCAAGAGGCATTTGTTTCGTCTACTTAGTAGACAAAACAAATGCCTCTTTGTGTGTGTGTGTGTGTGTGTGTGTGTGTGTGTGTGTGTGTGTGTGTGTGTGTGTGTGTGTGTGTGTGTGTGTGTGTGTGTGTGTGTGTGTGTGTGTGTGTGTGTGTGTGTGTGTGTGTGTGTGCGCGTGCGTGTGTATGTGTGTGTGCGTGTGTGTGTGTGTCAAGTAGGTTCCTAAACATGACCCATGGTGTGTTTGTGAACACTGCGTCCGTACAGCTCACAGCTGGTCGTGTGAATGCGTTTAAGCGTATTTTCCCATTCCACGGCGAGGACCCCACCCTGCCAGAAGAGCTGGGCGCTCCGCTCCCATGACTGGTTCCAGCGTATCATTATTCTCTCTGTGCACCTGAGGGTCTCTTCCCATCCCATGTCTATGCTCTACTTCTTCTGTGGTGCTGTTGATGTTGACCCAGAGGGTCACCGGCTTCACCCTCTCTCTCTCTCCCTCTCCCTCTCCCTCTCCCTCTCCCTCTCCCTCTCCCTCTCCCTCCCCATCCCGGCCCACTCTACTCTGAGCTCCCACGGGAGCCACACAGCACGCTCCTCTATGTGGACTCTGTGTTGTGTTTTCACTCCGCTCTACTCTTATTTTTAAAACAAAGCCTCGGAACGCATGCTGCTTCATGCTGGGATTTCTCTTTTGTTTGTGTTTCTTCTTTTTTGACTGTTGTTCATTCGTGTTTGATCCAATCGGCTTCCATTATTGACAGCTTCCATTATTGACGTGCGTGGCGTTGTCGCGGTTTGGCGTCAGCACCCAGCCACCGCACACTATTAGCTCCTATTGTTTTTAACACTCATTTGCCTGAACACGCTTGGCTCCAGATTTCTGTGTGTTTATTCTGCCACTCCTTCCCTCCCCATACACGCACAAATAAGCACACACACACGTACAAACACACACACACACATACACACGCACACACACGGACACAGATGCCCAACCACACATAGACACCCAAGTGCGCGTGCGCGCGCACACACACACACACACACACACACACACACACACACACACACACACACACACACACACACACACACACACACACACACACACACACACACACACACACACACACACACGCACACACATGCACACACGTGCACATACTCACAGAGAGACAAGCCATTTTTTGTATGAAGACAAACAGTGTTTGAAGAGGTGTTTTGCATTGGCCATGCACGTCTGCAGCTCTGGCCACGGGGAGGGACCCATGGGGTGAGACCTTTCCAGGCGGGCCCATCAGCATTAAGCAGGCCATGCCCGCCACCACCAAAGAACATTTTGGTTGGTCAGACACTTTTTGAAGGTCAGGTCCATGGTTGAGGCTGATATTTGCCTATCCAGACTATCGACCAGACTGTGTGTGTGTGTGTGTGTGTGTGTGTGTGTTTTGTCACTGGTGTATTCATCGTGGAATCCACCAGATGCACCTGCTGCCCGGGAATAGTGTGGAGGAGGAGCGTGGGCCTGCTGACAGGACTGTGGATGAAGATGGAATAATGGCGACTCCTCTGCTGACATTCAAAAAACAGTGTTTGTAGAAAGGCAGAAAATGGAACATTTGTTTGCTGAGGGCACTGTAATGTCTGGTTCGGTAGAAGAAGCTCCAGCATGTTAAGTGGCTGCCCCTCCCGGTTAGGCTGTCGGGTCACGTAGTTTGGCTCCGGTGCGGGTGGGTGGTTTCGCAGGGTTTAAAGGGAAATAAGCAGCCGTCTCATGCGGTGATTATGAACCTGGGCTAACGCACGTTAGCGTCGATGCTGGTGTGCTGCTGAGCCACACAGCTGCAGATCCACGGGGCCTGTTCAGCATGCACAACTCTTCAAACGCGCACTCTTTAAACATGCGCGCTTTCCTGGCAAACGGTTCCGCTCTGTTCGAGAAGGCCCGGGAATGGTCATGGGACTCGTGAGCGGAGAAATGTAAAGCAGTCTTGTCAACATGTATTCATACAGGCCTCATTAACTCCCATTGCGTCGCAGGTCTACACTGGAGGTGCAGAGAAATGTCACGATTTCTATTGGGACGTTTAAATATGTATCTTTGCGTGATTCTTGTCTACACAAACGATTCACTCCATTTCCCCATGGAGATTACTCGAGTGAATTCATCATTTACAATGCTTTCCTTCTACAAAGCCACGTATTCACTGAGCCCTATACGTTTATCATGGTGTACAAAAGCGATTGTGCAATTAGCATGCTTTTAATTGCTGGTCGGCTTGTATATATGAGGCTTTGGTTGGCACCATTGTAGGAAAGCTACACCCATAGGTTTTCATGAGGACAGCTTGACTTGTTTGTCTTGAGATTCCACTCAGGGTCGCCATTGAATTGCCATAAGCTCATTCCAGTCACAGACCTCTCTGTGGAGTTCGCCAGTCAAATGCTAGAACTTGACTTTTATCCCCCAGCAGCTGGGCCGGTTTTGGGTTGAATGTCACATCTGCATACGATTGATCAGGGCTAAAATGTATTCTGTTGAGCTCAACTGTCAATCTGACTCCAGATAGGAGGAGTTATGAGGATAGTTTTTTAATTTTCATGGTTAATCTTTTCAGAAATACATACTGAAAGGAATGTATTTCATTGTTTAACACGTTTCCTGTTGCATTAACGGTGTGTTAGAGTCAACATATTGATATTGAATGCTTGCAATCATGAGCATACTCAAACTCAATGCTGTATTGACATGAATAGGCTAATTCACAGTGGTTGACGTTTGAAAGAATATATACATGACATTAATCTTCTAAGTAATGTGGAGTACCGAAAGGGTGGTAATGAGGTGTGACCTCGTTTCTATGGGGTGATTTAAAGGCATGTCCGCTCCATTTGGGTGGAAATGAAATGGACTCTTAATTGCCTTGGGGTGAAAATAAACCACGAGGCTTGCTGGGTTCTTCCCTCGTTAACAGGTTCTTCCCCCAATCAGTTAAATGGAGATCTCCAATCCAGAAATTGTTAATGTGTTTGAGGAGCCAGCTGAGGCAAGTTCACGTGAAAACTCAACAATGATGAGCTAGTTAGCCCCTGCCCTGAACCTCATTATCACTTTTGGAAGCGAGCAAGACCTGACTCGTATTTGAAAAGGTTCACATCAAAGGTCACCCACTGTGGAAGTCAGGCATTATTCAGTTATTTCTTGATCTATGTTCTCTGTCAGCTCCAGAGCTCCTGAGTGACTGCTCTGGGCGAACGGATCTGCTCGTGTAGGGCCACTGCATGGAGATCCCCACATGGCTTTAAGATCCCTTAAAAAAACGAAAATAGAAAAGTTTGTTTAATTGCCCATTTATTCTGAAGCTTTTAAGGGGTTCTTTTTTTGTTCTTTCGCATGCACACGTACCATCTTTTTGTTGTTGTTGTTGTTGCTGTTCTGGGTTCATTTGAAGTGGTCACACATTCTGGCGCCTCGCATATTCACACAGCCACACACGCATCAACAAGCCTCTTCATCTTTGTCTCCTCCCAAAGTAATCCACCAACTTAGTAGCCCCTCAGAGATGGAGATGCAAATTGGGGGGGGGGGGGGATTTTGCTCCAACGTCCTCTTGAGGAGGTTTTCTAGAAAAGTAATTCAACAGGAAAATGGGAAACCATTCAAGTATGAGTCCAGCCCTGAGATTGAGCCACCTCAAAGTGGTCTGCAGGGGATCAGAGCCCTATTGCACATTTGGCCAATGGAAGTAGGAGAAGATAAAGACGACACAGGGGACTTAAGAGTGGGATGCTCCTCCTGACACTCACCCCGTCGCCAGCCTCGTGTCTTGGTTATTCGGCAGGGCTGAATAAAGTGCACGGAGGGATTGTTGTTCCCTGAACCTTTCAAATGTGACGTGTGATGATGTCTATGGTTAGTCCTTGGATATGGGTCTGAATAAGAACCGCACCCTAGGTGTGATGTTGACAACGATGTTGATCAATCAATTCCTTCATCAACGCCGTGACAAGAATTGATCCTTTATCCATCAAGCTCCATGTTTCAAGAAAGACTTTCCAGTAGACTGAAAGTCAAGTAACCCGAGGTCCGTCAGTGCACTTGATCAAAGTTTTGTTGTTTTTGTTTTGGGCGGCTGGTTCAAGGCCAGCCAGGACGCAGTGGGCAGCCCAGCTATCCTGCAGCTCAGTCCTCCCTCCACCGAGGCTCAGCGATGGGCCTGGGGTTGCTCTGCTTGCCCTCCCACTCCTAATAGACATGCAGGTCTGGATAATTGGCAGAGACCAAAATCGCCCTTGGGAGGTTGAGAGAGGGAGAGGGGGGGAGAGAGGAGAGAGGGGGGAGAGAGAGAGAGAGGGAGAGAGAGAGAGAGAGAGGAGAGAGAGAGGGAGAGAGAGAGAGAGAGAGGAGAGAGAGAGAGAGAGAGAGAGGAGAGAGAGAGGAGAGAGAGAGAGAGAGAGAGAGGAGAGAGAGAGAGAGAGAGAGAGAGAGAGAGAGAGAGAGAGAGAGAGAGAGAGAGAGAGAGAGAGAGAGAGAGAGAGAGAGAGAGGGGCCATGAGCCCTGTGTGTCTCTCATTTGAGAGATGAGATTGGTGAAAGATGGAAAAGGCTTCAACCTCTCACCAGTTGCGTCAAGATGGATCAAGAAATTAGACATCTCACAAAAAAATGTAATTATGATAATGAAGGTTTCATTTTCATACCTGACACAAGTTAGCGGTTAACATTTGTTGAACATTCTGCTATAACAATGGATGATTAAAAGTAGTGGAGTTAGCGGGAGGCAGGTTGTCTCTGCTAAACGCCTCGCAGTGCTCTGTAATCTACAGATTATTGTCATTAGAGCATCGCCTACGGGAAGCGTCCGCTTGTGAATTACATGGTTGGTCCAGCTGCAGAGGTCTTTAACGTTTGCCTCGTGCTGTACTTAATGAATGCTCTGGAGGCCGATGAGAACAGGCCTCGACAGGGTGACATTGAAACACAGGACAGAGGCCAATCACAGGCCGGATGAGTCAAGCGCTTAGGACCTTTTCTCAGCAATCCATCAATCCCTCCGTCCATCCTTTTAAATGAACTAAATCCAGTTGTTTATTTTGTTTAATTATCATCCTCTTTCTTTAATAATAATAATAATAATAATAATAATAATAATAATAAATAAGATATTATAATAATTGTAATATTTATAATTATTTGTGTTATTAGTATTATTATAGTAGTGACAATAATGAATATTTCGTAACAATTTTGATAGTTGATCAAATGTGGATAATTTTATGCAAATTGCACACAACAGCACTGTCATTTGTCAAAGTGAGAGCTTTATTCTGTAGCAGTAACAGGTTCCCTGGTGATTCCAGATGCTATCGAACCGTAACGGTCCGTGGTGGCTCGCGTCCAAAGGGAATAGAATTGTTGTATCTCAGAGATGTGCTCTAGAATACATTCTGGAAGGGCTTGTGTCGGTGACACATGCTGGTTGACTCTCAGCTACTCTCCATGTTAGGAGCTGCTAAGATGTTTTCCTCTGCTACAATTAGATCTGTGTGCGTTTGATTTGGCCTGCATTCAAGCTATTTTAACTTGACCTCGGATTGGTCGGCTTACTAAGTATGCTCTCGACTTTTGGAGGCGCACATTAAATAAAGCCTCTTCGGCAGGAGTTGTGATGAGGTGTTTGTTGACACATCACTCTGAATTATGACTCACTTTTCTCCTTTTACTGATAAGTCATGACCTTTTCTAGCTTCACATGCGAGTATCTGCGGTATCTGATTTTAATCATTTCTGCCCAAGGCAACCCACACTAGGGAGGATGCATCTCGCTACAGACCCTGTCACGCTTGAACCATTATGTAATATTGCAGAGTGTAGTTATGTTTCAAGGCTTCGGCACTCAGAGCAGACCTTGCTTTTGTAGTGACATACTGATGCAAAACCGTTGATTACATCAGGACAATTTCTGGAAGAAATTAGATTTCATTGTTCAAAATATGATCGACGCGTGCAGAAGTGACTAAACCGACCAGCCTGCTGTGTGTGAGTCCGTTTCAGGCTGGATATTACTGAGAAGCCCTAACCCAGAATGTATTATTGGTGGCAAATGTAGATCCTGCCGGCAGCTAGGTTTATTAGATACAATCCCTAATACACGATGATTTAGTTTCCAAGTTTGTGACTGATATAAACTTTAGTAGTACGGGGAAACTATTGCCTTCAGCTCATCCAACTACAAACCATTTTAATCAGTTTGGAAACAGTTTGTATTTATCGGTTATATTTATCGACATTTGTTTAAATAACAGCTGCAGGAACTGAAACAGGGTGAAAAATGTTTAGTGTGTCTTGTTTATTATTGTTCTGCCTTTCCTCTGGGTATTATTCCATATTTGCAGGTTAAGCTAATTGGAGACCCCAACTTGCCTGTGGGTATGAGTGAATGTGCTAGTGAGTGCGCCTGTGTCCCTGCATTTTGCCTCAAGACAGCTGGGATAGACTCCAGAATGTCTAGGAATAAGTGGTGGGAGAAAGTGGAGAATAAATATAATCCAATAGGTTAAGCCACTGGTTACTTTGGTGAATGTCATGGCAGTGGTCCGAGCTCGATGCGCATGCATGCAGCCATCCAGGATGCTTGGTTCGAGGTGAAGCCCCTAAATTGTGCATAGTAATGATGGTGCAACAAGTTGAAATCCATTGTGCCGCTGATAGCAATCTGGTGACAATCTGGTTCGGCCGTTGAGGAAAATTGGCCTCAGAGTACAAGCAGCAGCTTCTTATAAATGTTATATGAGACGATGGTGATGTGTTGTGTTCATTCTAACTGGGTAATCTCTTGTTGTTAAGACGGAAGACATCTGTATTGCAATTGAAGTACACCAGAATTGACTAACCCAAACAAGTGCCTTTGGAGAATAGGGGAGTTCAGTAAGGTGCTTTTCTGTACAGTACTTAACAATTGAATCTGACAATCGCGATGCCATGCAGAAATGCTATTTGCTATTAATTTGTGATATCATACTTATGATGCTGCTTAGGCCTCACAACCTAGAACAACAACATGCCATTTTTATTCAATTTCTTTATTTCTTTCCTCCATATGTAGACTAAGTTGAAAAAAGGACAAGGTTTATTTAATATCTCTTTAGTACATGTCGTGTGACACTCTTCCCCCATCAGCTGACCTCTATGCAGCTGTCACTTGTGTTTTGATTCTCTGGCCCATAACCTCTGGGGAAAAGTGTTGAATGCTGAGGCTGAATCAAAGTGAGTGTCTAAGATGGTCATTTGTCAGACCCTCTCCCCCTCTCCAGTTTAGATTTCATATAAAACTTGCAGTAATGCCCATATTTTTTCCTAGAATCCCAAAACGGTACATTTGCAACGCATCGTCCTGGTAGAGAACCTGGTAGAATAGTGTGGACTGAATAAATGTTATTATCAATATAGTGTTATACCCTACAATAGAAAGAACATGGGGATAATTTAGACATAAGGCCACGTTTCTTCAGTTGATGCCCTATCATTCTCTGATGCACCGGCACTAATAGTTCCTTGGCATTGGAGAGAAGATGATGGGTTTCACCAAGACTGGGACATAAGAGTAGCGTATGTTTCACATCGGGTGTGGCAGGGTCCTCCGGTCTTGTTTAAAAGCTCTAAAAATAACGCACACTTTCACTTATTTATCCAAAGGCATATGTGATGTATCTGCACAGGGCTTTCCTTTATCCCCAGGCTGAGGGAGGAAAGGAGAGGGCGAGAGAGAGAGAGATGAGGTGATGCGATGAATCCTCACATTCATATGATGTTCTCAGCTCGTCCGCTCGCACGCAAGCACGTACGCACGCACGAATGCACGCACGCACATCCCGCTTGATATAATTGGGATGCTAATATGCTAAGTCAGGAGTTTAGGCTCTGGGTATCCACTTGTTTGTAGTTGACCCTGGGACCCTTGGTATATCTCAGTGTAATTTGTAATACTCCAACTCAATCATAAGCGGAATACGGCTAGTAGATGTGTAGATATGTTAATGGATCAAAAATGCACTAGGATTAACCCGAGGGCTCTCTGGTGAAGGCCCACCATCCCATTCCCACAATCCCCTGCATGATTATAAAATCTTACAAGGCATAGCTTGTGTCAGCGCTTCCAACGCTGCTTTAAATACTGACTTCTCTCGGCCCCATTTGGTGAGGGGACACCGGCTCGGTCAGGGTACCTGGAGCACTGCCGGGGAGCCAGACTTCGAGCCTCCGAAGGGCACAGTTCCCCCTCCGAACATGAGGACAGCCAGCAGGCGCCTGCTAGTCTCCTGATAGTCTCATAAATCAGACTTTAGAGTGATATCTGATGGAAAAAATTTTTTGACCAATGATGTTGCAGGATTTTGGCATCTGTAAGCCTGTAATTTAACATAAACTCAGCTGTAGTAAAGTTTACAAAAGTGTTGAATCAACGAGCCACCATAGAAAACTCCATAGAAAATTCCGCTTTCATCCACTCGGGCAAATGAGTTTCTCTAGGGTGGAAAATCTCGTGGGGCGTAACTTTACAGTTTCTGGTTTCCGGCCCAGGCTTTGTGCCGTCTCCCCCCAGCAGTTCTGCTAGAAGATACTAGGACTGATTAGACTTCTGAATGCCCACAGCTTCAGTAGCAGGAAAGTTAGCTGCTGACGTAATACACCAGTCCGGTTACTCTTTGCAACAGAGTTGCGCAATGATTCACTTTTGATTCCAAACCACGACCAACAGACCTCACCAAAGATACTTTCTTGATGTTAAATCTTTCTGAGCTCCTCAGTTGAACCAAAAGTATCAGAACCCATAGCAGATCCTGGGCTGATGTGCTGACTGTCTGATTTGGCACTACTATGTTCCTTGAGTCCATGGTTGGTTTACTGTGGACACTAAAGCCCACCCACTTCCTGGAGCCAACCAGCGAATGCTGCAAGAAAGCATGCAAGCGTCTATATGAGCACTTCTGTATCGGTGCAGGGATTGCATCAGTGACCTGAAGATGACATCTTGTCAGTATCCTGTTAGCTCGTGTAACCGGATATGTACAGGTTGAGTGTCCCCGGCCCCTTACCAAGAGTGCAGTGAAGAGTCGTGACAGGGATTGTCACCTTCAGAGTCCGACATATTGGAGTTGATGTAGAAAAGCACTTCAGGAAAAAAAAAACGAACCTAGAGTTTGTTGAAACGGGGGGGGGAAATAACATGTTGATTGCTATTCACTACAGCTGGGAGCAACCCCAGGGCCACGGCTGTTACACTTCAAACCATATGTTTTGCTGCCCTTTATCACTGACCTTTTTGAAGAGCTTCCTTTCAGCCGGAATACCAGCCAATTACACAGACCGCACAACCGGGGAGAGTAGAACCTGCGTCGGAATACCAATCAGTTAAGAGGGTGCGCTACTTGTGTGGCCATCCCTGCTGTTCTGGGGTCGTCCCACGGCCCTCCGCTGGGCGTCTCCCACGGACGAGCTCTTTTACGTCTCTTTGGCCTCCAGAGAAACGCTCTGTCTATCTCAATGGCTTCTACTGTAACAAAGGTTAGTGATTTGGTAGCGATGGGGAAACGATGTTTAACACACAAAGCAGGTTTGTTCTTGTGCTGCGCCATTTGACCAGGATAGTCTTGGCTCCTGCTACATTGACGTCGGTGAAGTGTGTGTGTGTGTGTGTGTGTGTGTGTGTGTGTGTGTGTGTGTGTGTGTGTGTGTGTGTGTGTGTGTGTGTGTGTGTGTGTGTGTGTGTGTGTGTGTGTGTGTGTGTGTGTGTGTGTGATATTTTCCCTATCCCTACCAAAAATGTGTCATGTTAAGTCTCACAAAACGATAAACATTCAGGCAGGTGACCTATAATCTTGTAATTATCTTGAAGATTGAAGATGTAAATAAATGTCATTTAACTCACTTTTATTGCAGAATGAGGTAACACAATGGAGAAAAAGCCCATGGCTAACTGATGAAAGCCCATGCATTTGAAATATCATGAATATTACAAAAAGTGTCGCGTTTTCCATCACCCAGCATTGGTTGTTCCAGCAGAGAGTGTGGTAGTTTATAGTATAATACCGGTCTGGGAAATCAAACCATCGTTACTCTCAATCCTTGCCTCACCAAAACATCGGTTACCAATACAATTTGTGTTGAACTAATTCTGCCGGAGAGCATTTAGTGTGTGAGCGCCTGCCACAAATGTAAACATTAGCAATATAGCACTTTGCTCTTTTGGAATCAATATGTGTTGGTCAGTACAGAATGGGTGGGCAATGTAAAAGTCAATCGTCTATAAAGTATTCACAAAACGTCTCTGTTTGCAAAAAAGACCAAAGTGCAATACTGCAATTGTTCAAAAGTCATTTTGAAAAGGGATTCTTTAGTGAAGCCAGGAGAGACGGTTACGATGGCTCCATCACCCAGACCCAAACCAGTTCCCTTACAAAGCCTTCAAAACTATTCCCACCAGTCGCCCACAACAAACGTGACACATCTGAGATTCACATGAACCCCCTGTGTGTGTTTACTTTGGCGAGAGAGAGCCTTCTATTCGGGACACTCGCCAACCCGAGTGCACGCGTGAGCAGGAGTGCGTGCGTGCGTGCAGGCGAGCGAGCGAGCGAGGGCCGGCGACACCCTCGCACATGAAAGGTTAATGAGCCTTTCAGACGCACGACCGCGCCGCGTCACAACCAAGAGGCGTCCCTCTCTGCGCCCGGCAGAGTGCAGCGGGCGCCGCGAGGGAGCGAGCGCTATACTGTTAATTCAGTCAGCTGGAGCCAGGGAGGGGTCACGCATACAGAAAAGACAGATAGCGGAGGGGATCAAAGGAGGGGTGGGAATGGAGGTAGCGAGGCAGGGGGCTCACTCTATTGCTGGGGCGGGTGCTGCCCGTTACCCGGCTCGGAAATCAAAGAACTCACACTCTCTCCCCCTCTCCCCCTCTCCCCCCCCCTCTCTCTCTCTCTCTCTCTCTCTCTCTCTCTCTCTCTCTCTCTCTCTCTCTCTCTCTCTCTCTCTCTCTCTCTCTCTCTCTCTCTCTCTCTCTCTCTCTCTCTCTGTCTCTCTCTCTCTGTCTCTGTCTCTGTCTCTCTCTCTGTCTCTCTCGTCCGTCTCTGTCTGTCTCTCTCTGTCTCTCTCTCTCTCTCTCTCTCGTCTCTGTCTCTTCTCTCTCTCTCTCGCTCGTCTCTCTCTCTCTGTCTCTCTCTCTCTCTCTCTCTCTCTCTCTCTCTCTCTCTCTCTCTCTCTCTCTCTCTCTCTCTCTCTCTCTCTCTCTCTCTCTCTCTCTCTCTCTCTCTCTCTGTCTTCTCTCTCTCTTCTCTCGTCTCTCTCTCTCTCTCTGTCTCTCTTCTCTCTCTCTCTCTCTCTCTCTCTCTCTCTCTCTGTCTCTCTCTCTCTCTCTCTCTCTCTCTCTCTCTCTCTCTCTCTCTCTCTCTCTCTCTCTCTCTCTCTCTCTCTCTCTCTCTCTCTCTCTGTGTGTGTGTCTCTCCTCTCGCGTGCGCACGCTGACGGCAGACTGGGAGCAAGGATGTTTTTTTTAACGGCTTGGCTGCCATATGCTTCTTGTTTTTGTTTTGCACTGCTTCGTGACGTTACAGTGAATCGCATACACACAATATTTTTCAAAAGCAGCCTCTGATGGCGAGTGGATTTTTATTCAAATGTACCTCTTCTTAAACAAATACTTAGTGTAACATTGACATGAAGTTGTAATTAGAAGTAGTGGTGGGGGTTGTGTGGAGGAAGTCTCTTAAAGTAGCGCATTTCCACTAGCACGGCTCGGCTCGGTACGGCTCGGCTCGGCGCGCTATTTGCGTGTTTCCTCTAGCACGCAGTACCTGCAACCGGGTACATTTTGGTATCACCTCAGCCCTGGTTCCAAGCGAGCCGAAGCGTTACTAAAACGTGACGTCAGCCGACTGCCTTCCACTGATTCGCCGATGAGTGTCGTCACTGGAAGCGTCATAACCGCGCGACGACCGCCTAGAATGTAATTAAAAACAAGACGCGAGACAAGACACCACTTTTTACTGCTTTTTGACTTGGAACGAGATGGCTTCTCAGAAAAAATCCACTCCTTGTTCGGTGGAGGAGGTCCAGACGTTCCTGACTCTGGTTGCCGAAGAACGGATTTAGAGGGAGCTCGACGGCACCACGCGTTGTTGTTGTTCTGGTCTTCCGGATTTGTACGTTGCTCGGCGCCGTGTAAATGACGTCACAGCGGTTTCGCGCAGCCGTGTTATGACGACCCCGCCCACGTCGAGGAGGCACCAGTTGTAATGGAAACACAACCGAGCCGAACCGTGCCGAGCCGTATCGAGCCGAGCCGTGCTAGTGGAAATGCGCCAATATGACAGTCAGTTACGGTTTTGGGGCCCTGCTTCATCTTTCTCCAGTAGTTTCGGCCCCTCCTTCCCTTTTCAACCTTTTCTTGTCGATGGCGCCCGTTGGCCATCTCGATGCTGCGTGGTGCTTTTTCATTAACACGCTTTAACTAGGTAAGTCAGTTGTGAGTGGCCAGTGAGCCAAGTCCCAGAACTGGCCCGCAGCACAACCACACACACACACACACACACACACATTGCGAATCACAGGCACACAGAGAGGGCCGGGTAAAGAGACAGAAAGGGGGATCAAGGATCTTTTGATCTCATCTCGGTCAACCCCTGAGATTTGTCCCAGTGTTCCCGGTGGCAAGCATAGCAATAATCATAGATCAGAGTTTGTCTGTTTTTATTATTTCACAAATCCCCGGTCATGCTGTTTTCAGTGAAGCATTATTCCCCTTTGTCTCCATCGTGACCCTAGGAGAGGAAGCTGTGTGCCCACCCGTACGTCGAAGTCTACAGCCTGGGCCGGGTCCAGTACATGGTCCCTCTGGCCCGCCAGGGAGACTTCTACGTGCCAGAGCTCCGCCAATCAGAGAGGAGGGTTTCCACAGGCGAGTTGTCGGGGAGTGAGTCAGACGTCTCAGGTAGGTTGTTTTCAGCTGGCCCGTCTGATGGACTCTTTCATCTAAAACACATTATATGTTTGGCCCATTTTTTACACATGACTTTTTTTCTGCCCCCCCCTTTTCTTCATGTGGTAATGGATCCTTTACAGCATCTTTATACCTATAGGATAGAAACCACAGGCTTATTGAAACACTCTCCCCCGGGGGAAATTACAGCAGGCAAGGAAAACCTTTTTCGGGGATGGCAGTGTTTAGATGATAACCGTGTGTTGCACATGCTGTATGAATGGTGTACCCTTTCTCAAGACGGCATTCTAGTTGGTAATCATTTGATTTGATGTGAATGATTTGTGGTGTGTCCTCCTCAGTCACGGAATCTGAATCTGAGTAACAGTGGTGGCATCACATCTAGTTCTCCAATCCCCTTGAAAACTAAACTGACCAGAGGTCGCTTATCCAAGGTCTGAGCTGGGCTTGTGCAGTTGTTGCCAGATTGCATATTAGTCCACACTTTAGAATAGGGAAAGGGGATTGTAGGCCAAGCCAGTGGCTCAGAATGCAATTCCCCTAAACTATCTTTTTTTTATTTGTTCGGTGTTAAAAAACATCCAGCAAAGATAATTGCTTGCCACTTGGCGCAAATTAAATCCTAGTTAAATCAATTGTAATTGGCTTAAACTGCAGTGTCCACATTCCGTAGCTGCTTCTACAATACCCACCTTGTTGCACCCGGTCGGATCCCGTCGGTGCTGCGGTGTGGTTCATTAACTGAGTTCACAGAGACACTTGGCCCGAGATTGACACCTCTAAGGTGCTAATGAAAAGAACGATTGGCAAAGCCTCCTGGTGGAGATGTGATGTTATTCCCCCAGGAGGGGCTTCACATCTCAGGGGCCGCATAGGGATGGACGTCTGCTCAATGACTCCATGGTAGCCAGGCCAAGACGATCAAAGTCAGCGTTGACCCTTAACAGCCTAATCGTATGGCTGATTTGTGAAGATTGAAATGAAGGTTTGATTGTTTTGTTCTATTCATTTCTTGTTTTATTTTGATGATGTTCATTTCTATCTTGAATGAGGTTAACGTAATTGTTGTGTCCGGTTCCCATGCTTCCTGGAAGAACCTGGAAGACTTTAATCGTATGTGCGCACTTTTGTTTGGCAGGGCGTTGATGTTGAGCACCTATTGTCCCTGAAATCCTCTGAGGCTGAAGGTACTTAGTTATAATGCAATTTATTTTCTGTGCTGGCATATAATGCACCATAGCTGAATGTCCCTCTCTATGATGGTTCTTCCATCTTTACCAGACAACAGAAAATCAATATATGAGATGTTCTTGGTGTTGACTGCATGTGACTGCACGTCAAAGGTAATATTACAGAATCGCTGAAGTTGGTTCACAGCTGTCTATGATGAAGTAAAAAGACATTGTCTATCATTAGGGTGGCCGCTACTGACATACAGTGACGTATGAACCTCGGTGAACACACAAAGGCTATGGAAGATGTTCTGGAAAATAACTGGAAAATGATACTCTGAAAGAGGGGGAGCTCTTTGCCTGTGACATTGATTGATGGCTCCATTCCGAGGGTCTCTGAAAAGAGCCAGTGCAGGTCCATGACCGGGAATGTCAAAGTTAACCTGTGCGCTTGTAACTCTTCATAGCAGGTGGATGACAGACTTGGCATTGTTTTAGTCAACCAGATAGTTTTGTGTCAACATAGCTTAAAATAAATGGATGATTAACTTGTCAAGATTGCTACAATTTAGCCACGTCTCTGATACACTAATGCATATGTGTGGGTTGAAAAATGTCCAGTAAACTCATTGAGGGAAAGCTGCAGAAAGCAAAGAAAAATGGGAAAGAAAGTACGGTGGTAAATGCAGAGGTAGGAGAATGGTTTGACAGCTTGAAGGACGGGTGCCCTGAGGGGTACTAAACTTTTTTCTGTTATTGGCATTTAGGCAGTGGAGAATTGGAATATCTTCCAAATTCTACGCCTAATATGTGTATACCAAAACAAATGGGATTTCCTCTCCATTGCCTAATTGGATTTTTGTTGGATTGGCTTTAGGCACCGGGTCAGTGGAGAATGGTATTTCAGCCCAAGCAATATTAGATCAAAGTTTCAGAACCCTTGAATCCCTGAAAGGCCCCTGCAGTACAGAACTTAATTTCCGGGTACATTCTGTGGCTGCGCGGGACCGGATTATTTATGGCATACAATCATCAGGTTGACTGCATGAAGATCCTCTCGGTTGAACACTTAAACACTCATCTTCTGAGAGCGGAAGGCGTGAACGTCTGTCAGACAGACACAGACAGAGCAGAGACGGATTGGTGCCATCTCCCTATTAGAGGTGGACCTTTCCCTCATATGAACAGAACCTTTGCTCACTACTATTGACTATCTTTTTCCCCCCCATCATTCAATTCATGTGTTTCATCACACAGGCCTTTTCTCCTTAATTATGAATAATGAGAGGATTTGACAATGGGTTCTCCCCCCCCTCCTTCCCCTCATCCCTTCATCTCCACCCGTCTCTTATTGGCTGCCTCAGCTTGCACTACACTTTACTATTTTGAGGATATCTTTTCTCCCCAAAATTAAATGGAGGCAATAATTTGTTTATCAGCTGCAGACTATGCTATTATAAAAAGCTTAAGATTCTATTGTGGGGAAGTTTTGTCAGACTCAACTCAACAAATATGATTTCATTCATTATGAATTCCATAATTTAAAAAACAATAGCGCGGTAATCAAAACGAGCGCTTAATTAACATTCTTAATACAAGTTTTTATCGCTGGATTCGACACTCTGCTGCAACAGCCGTCACCAGAGACAGAGCAGGGTGCTGCTGGTGAGTCATTCGCTAATTAGCATCTGGCAAAATCAAGAGAAAAGCAGAACACCTCTAAAGATAGTATTTATAGTGAATTTACTTGCATGTGTCATACTTCATCCGTTTTTGTGCCAAAGTGGCATTGGGAGTCACATATTCTCCATGTGTATTATTTATAATGATGTATCAATAACATATTATTAAGCTGAATTAGTGCCATTCTCTGTGTTGTATCCAATCACAGCATGGGGTGTTGTTTCCTATGTCTAATGTTATGTTCTTATTGATGGGAAAATAGAGAAACAAACAGCAGCAGAATGCGAGTGATTGCTTATTGAAAACAATTACTTGTTTACTTCCTGCACAGCCACAAAAATATACCGCAATAAGCAATTAAAAGCCTTCCTATCAGATCGGTTATTGTTTATTAAAATGTCTCTTTACACTCCAGAGTTGGTTGAGGCGCAGTGCCACCCTAAATATTTCAAAAACAGTTTCTGGATACTCGTGTGTGTGTTGAGATAACTAGAGTTTGGGGAAGTGTAACTCAGGCAGCATGTTTTTTTTTTTTTATTTGCGCACACTTTCCAAAAACAATCCAAACCGATCACGATGAGGGTGCCTCTCAAACTGCTGACGTTGGGTGTTTTCTCTCCACAGAGTCCTTTTAAACCAGGAGCATCCTCGGCCTCCCTCCTCCCGGGGCCCGCGGTCCACCCGTCTCACTCTGTCCCCACGCGTTTCGCCCTGCAGGTGCGGACTCCAACAGCGAGTACAGCTCGGAGAGCGGGGTGCTACTGAGCGACAGCCGGGAGGGCTCCGTCGCCAGGTCCTCGCCGTCCAGGTGGTCCCAGAGCCGGGAGAGGAGGACGGAGGGCTCCCGGGAGAGGGGCCCCAATGCCGCCGCCGCCTCCGCCTCCTTTAGAGGCCCGACCGGGCGGGGCCGAGGGGCCCGGAGCGTAGGCCCGGTCGTTAGTGAGGAGAACCTCCAGAAGGTGGGAGAGGCAGCCGTGGGGGGGGGGGGAGGAGTGAGTCACGGCGCTTTTAGGAGGCAGAGAGGGATCCATGATGGTGGTGGGAGAGAAAACCTTGAAATGTATTTTTTATTGGTTTTTAGGAATGATTCATTTTATCTGAATTTCTTGAACTATTTCTAGTCCTCGTGTTTTTTAAATGGTTGGATTCATGTTTGATTCAATTTTTTATTTAGTCTGTTTTTATGTTAAGTATTGACAGGTTTTACTGCCATGATGAAGTTGGTAAACCGTATTGGTATTCAGTATTATATCTGTAAACCATAGCCAATTATAAATATATATATGAAAAAATAGTGCCTCTACACGTTGGGTTGAAATAGATCAAGCAGAAAAAACAATCTGACTTGAAACAAAACTGACGTTTTAGAAATGTTATCGTTATGTGAAGCGTCACTGCCAGTAAAATGTGTATTTGTTTTTAATAATTGGGTGTCATACGAGTATTATTTTTTCCCCTGGAACTATTTAGCTCAAGATTTACTTAATATCAAGTCCTCATGATCTGAATCTTTAATTAGGTTTCCCCTGGCAACAGTTTTGCTGACAAGTTCCTTTTCGCTCAATTAGCCCTAAAACAGAGAGCAGGCTCCCAACCCCAGAATCATAGTAAGGCTGAAGTTGCAGAGCAGGAACACCAGGATGAACAGAGGGAGATGGCTTAACCCACACCATAGGTTTAAGGCTAAAGTTCTGACCAACGGCCTCCTTGATGTGCCCGGCGCACTTTACTTCCTCATCTCGTCTCCTCTCCTCCTCTCGCTCCATATCCTCTGTCTTTTCTCTTAGAATGGCCACTGCGAAACGAAGGAGCGGCTGCCAGGAAACTGTAGGTGGGATAACTAGGATAACTCCATCTCATGTCTTGATCCCTGTCCAACTTAACAAACCTCCCACGCATTCTTCACACAGGATGAAGCAATGAAAATAAAGCCATGCCCATTACAGTACAATGCCAGTACAGTAGCATGTCCAGTACAAAACAAAAACAGCACATTAACATGGCCATGAAAATACAATGCCAGTACATTCATATGTATTATATTGTATTGTAATGTACATTACAATATAATACCAGTAAAGCAAACATTCTAGTATGATACAATAACAGTACAATAACATTACAATTAATACCAGAACAGTAAAATGTCCATTACCATATATACCAGTACAGTACATTACATACCAGGACAGTAATGTGTCCAGTATAACAATATCATACAGTAACATGTCCAGTATAATACAATATCAGTACAGTAACATGTCAAATAAAATAAAAGTAAAGTTACATGTCTAGTACAATACAACACCAGTATAGTAACGTGTCCATTCCAACACAATAACATAACCTCTTTAGTACAAGCTAAGAGAAGCAGCAGATCACATGCATGCCTAAATGTATGCAGTTGTGCCTGAAAACACTCACTGTGCATTACACACACACACACACACACACACACACACACACACACACACACACACACACACACACACACACACACACACACACACACACACACACACACACACACACACACACAATTGAAACTATTGATAACTAACCCCGGGCTAGGACAATTATCTTCCCTCACTAAATTAACCAATATGGGGTTAACAAACACAAGGAAGTTAAGTTACACACATTGTTCATGAAACCGTACCATGGAAGGTCCAAGTAAGGACACACACTCAGCAGTTCATCAATTAGCTCTAATTGCCATTTCTGATTCCGTTTACAGGGTCACCCATTCATTTTACATTACAGCGTACTTTTAGAACACCCAAAGTGATGCGCTTTGTATCCAATACATATCCAATGAATGAATCCCTAGTGGGAGGACTTTTCATCTAAATGCTAATAATTGTAAACAACATAAGGGAGGGGGGGGGGGGGGGGGAGGATGTTTAATGACATTGATCAGAGAGGTACCCACATAGCTTCAGCACTGTTCTCTGTAGTAGAGCTAAAAGGATCACTGTTTAATGGTGAAGGGGGGCTGGGGTCTTAACGAAGCCATTATCAGAGTTTAGTTTGGGGTCAATAACAGGAGGCAGCAGCTTTAATGTCCTGTTCCTGAGCAGAATCACAGCACTGTGGATCATGAGAAACAATAAAAAGTTTGTATCACATCTTTCACTTCAAATCTCAAAAACCACAACTGATTGAAAAATTGATTGATATAATTAAAAATAAATAAAAACCTAGAATTTAACAAGCGGTTATTAGTTGTTGATTCATCGAAGATGGCATTTAAACTTAATGGTTTGCTGTTGACCCCTGTGTATGTGTTGTGTATGCGTGTGTGAGAGAGTGTGCGCGCACTGTGTGTGTGTGTGTGTGTGTGTGTGTGTGTGTGTGTGTGTGTGTGTGTGTGTGTGTGTGTGTGTGTGTGTGTGTGTGTGTGTGTGTGTGTGTGTGTGTGTGTGTGTGTGTGTGTGTGTGTGTGTCTAATGGAAGACCTTCGTTGCACAATACTCAGGATAACAGGATAACTATTCTGTTCAGAGAGGAAATTGGTCTCCTTTGTGTAATTGCTGAGAGGTTTATACAACAGCAATCCTCATTTTAATTGACGCTGCGAAAAAAATGTAGGATCCGTTTCTAACGACTGCATAGCAAACTAACCAACGATTTCAATGTATGAATTCCGATTCGTTTTCCTGTTGCACGATTGTGTGTCTAATGAATTCAGATAGAAGAAAACTGGTTATCTGGTGTTGTCGATCCTCGTCTTCATTTCCCTCATTTTTTGATGTAATTAGTCGTGCTAAGTCTCAGCGCATTGGACTGGAAACAAGGCAACCATAGCCCTACTTCCGGGCAAAGTTCCTAATTGTTGAAGAGGAATGTGTGTTGAGTGAATCCCTGAATGGGAGGACTTCAGGGGGGAAAGCACAATATTGTTTTTTTTTCATGGGATCATGTGATAGGATGCTGAAAGTATTATAATTGTAGATCTCTATTTTCGTTTTGCATTATGAAACCAAACACCGTTTCGCCATTATAGGATAGGCTGCCAGTGGACCTACCAGGTTATGGAACTCAATTCTAATAAAAACTCCATATCGAATTGCGTCACATCGAATATCAGACTGAGGTGGTATAATTTTTTATTTGAAGCATTTTTCCAAATGACTATGTCCTTGTCACGCGGGGTTTGGGAAGGCTGCCCAGTAGGCTATTATTACTGGTTTAAAATAAATTCCTCATAATTGATCTGTGACATACTTGAACATTGTTGATGTAACAACACAAGGGCACATGCAACAGTATCTCGGTGTTGTTGTTGTTGTTGTTGTTTGTTGTTGAACGAATGTTTCGTGCACAACCTTGTTATTTGAGAGAAGCGCTTCCATCACTGGGCACGGTGTGAGTTCCGCGCTACACCAGATTGTCACCTCATTGCACAATCATCACCAGTGGTGTAGAGTCGCAGCATCCGACCATGTTTGGACCATAGGAGAGAATTGCACAAGACCTCTGGTAATTTGATCCAACGCATACCATAATGACTTAGCTGCGATAGAAGACACACATTTTAAACGATTTTAAACTTAGTTGTGCATTTTCCAAAGATAGGACTTTTGTTCAGCTGGTGTGAGGATGTGTAGGCATTTGAATTACTTTTACACCTGATCCTCGGGAACGACAGCCTCACTGTTGCTATAGTCTCATTTAGAGCAATTGGGTGACTGAACGGGCAACTTCAGAACCATGGCCAGATCCAGACATTTCCCTGGCGAACATGCGTAAAGTTAATACTCGGACTCATCCTTTTCATTGGAGTTCCCCTTGCTGACAGCCCAGAGGAGTGATCTAGACCAGCCACATTAGTTCAATCCATTTTTTTTGTTACTTTCTTCGGAGAGAAATACTTTTAACGCGGGAGCGTGCAGCTCTCGACCGAGGAGGACCTGTAAGCTGTCGAGTGGAAATCAGGTACATTTAAGGTTTTCATTGTTTTTAATAACACTGGCATTCCCGTCGAGTAGGGTGTTTAACCACCAAGCGATGCACGTGGCGATCTGCGTAATCACATTGTATTGATGCCATTATTTTACCTGTGCTATTTTTTCTACCTGGCTGCACATTCCTTTTGAGTGATTCCTTTATTTCTGTTACTACCCCTGATCTTGTCGCGATCTTGTTCATTCATTTTCGGGGTTGGTTTCGGAACGTGATATATAATGGTCCTGTCGAACCACTCGAGCGGATCCATTCCAGTGCATGTGTGCAACAGAATGTGTGGATTGAGTGAACACTGTCAGATTTCCGTTGTTCGATAAGCGACCTAACAATAGGCTGACTGAGTTATCATTTTCTGGATATCATTCAGCTGTATTCAATCCTGTGCTATCATAGTGTAATTAATAACTATTATTGTGATACACTGTGACAGTAATTGAAATCATAATCCTCCAAACCTTTACTTTATATCTAAAGGTTAATATATATATATATATATATATATATATATATATATATATATATATATATATATATATATATATATATATATATATATATATATATATATACACAATATATCAGCTTTGTTTCACTATGCCTTCTGAACCTAATTATCAATTAACAAACATAGTACGATTACGAGAATAGGATGATCGAATGCTTAAAAAGACATATGAAAGAGATATTGTCGGCTTGAGGGTAATGGTTATAGTATGTATTATATTTATAATATATTCGTAAATCAAACAAAAATAAGGAAGAACTGTTGAGTAGGCCTAGGTGTTATTTCCGGCTGGCTATCAAATGCTATAACATACAATACGGTAACCATGCAATGTGTAAAGGACAGCTTTTCCTTCTCAAGGGTTCCTGCTGTTTCCCGCTGGGAGTTGAGGAGTGTCTCCTCGCCCTACAGGGGGCTTAGTGTTAGGGGGTGAAGTGTTCACCGCTCTAGACTAAGGACTACAGTGACATGTGACGTTGACTTGGTAGAGTCAGTGAACCATGATAACAACGTCTCATTAACAAAAATGTGTCTTACTTAGGGCAAACCGTGTTTAATGAGATTGATATTTATAAAGAAACATCACTCTTATTATAAACAGCTCCACCTTGGAGTAAAGAGGCGGCTATAGCCCTATATCTCCAATGTTTGTTTTCACTATAGGCGGTTTGAAAGCCCTTATGTAGGTCCTATGAATAAAAAGTATGCAGGATGCGAATAAGCCAGCTGTGCTCGAATTTGAACCAAAGACCCCCATCCTCTCTGTGGAGTGCTGTTCTCTCCGACAGTAGCCCTCGCAGGCGCCTGACAGATCCAGACACAGCTGTTATTGTCGGTTGTGCTCTCTGTGTATCGTGACGACTACCCTTGTCTATTCACCAGGAACAATGACCTCCAAGTGCTACTTTACCTTCAGCTTGTAATGGTGTTAATGACGCTCGTTTATCCATTGGTATATCAAACAATTATACGCAGCCATCAATTCTAGTCAAAGATGAAAAGATGTATCAGGGAATTTTTTTTGAAGGTTTTAATTGAATGCAATGCGGTCGACGCGGTGGTATTGATAAACGCAACTCCCATAATCCAATGACGGAGAGGATCTGATTCCTTCAGATGGGGGGTCCAGGTGGTGGGATAAACTGTGTTCGAGCAGAGATTAAAACCACCGTCAGAAATAATTGGTCCTATTGTATTATTGATGCTTGTTTTTTCCCCCCAGTGCATTTCATGCTCATAATTTGCCATGTAAAAAGGAAAATATTCTGAAATACATTATGAAAACTGAATATGAATACCCTCCTCTCTGCAGAACGCACAGCAGACACATATAATCACATCTCTATTGTTCTCCAACGCCAACCGCAGTAGGAGTCTGACGAGGTGCTCATTAGTAGCATTTTGGTGAGATAAGGAGGGGAAACAGCTCTTTATATATCCGCGTCACCACGTGACAGAGCGGGTCCGACCTTGCCAGGTAGCTAATTGCTCCACGCTGAACACAGCAGCTTCCCCTCGGTGGGTGTTAACGTCCTGCAGACACTGGGTTGAGCACCAATCTGCACCGACCTGGACGGCAGGGCGGGGGGTCTGTGTGAAGGACAGGATCAATACAGGACAGACGCCGCCACGGAGGGGCTGGGTGCGCAGCGAGTGATACCCCTCCCCCTCCAACACCTCCGCCTCGCATTCCAGCCCCCCCCCAAGATGTTATTAATATCTGGCGGGGAAGCTGTCAAAGGTGAATTTCCATGTGAGTGTGTAAAAACATGGATGTGCTGTACATGGAGATGGATGCTATGACGAGAGAGTAATAGAGAGATAAAGAGATGGAAGGAGAGAGATACAAGGATCTATGCTTAAGGCAGTTGCGGCATGAAGGAGCAGGTTTTTTTTTATTTCCCAAAAGCACACATTTTTCTTCAGGTCTGTATTTTCTCTGCGAGGAGTGGCTGATTAGCAGCAGTGGATCCAGCGACCATATGGTGTCCCAGTCGGGCTGGGCGGCCTGTCTGGCTCTGGGACTCAGCCATGATTGCACCTGCAAGTCTTCATTTTCTGTGTTCTCCCGGAATCAACACGTCGAGTGTCACATTCTATTTCTCAATCTTCTCGCGAAAAACATATGCTTACATATGCATGCCCAAATACACACACACACACACACACAACAGACAGCCGCACACAAACACATATACATGGGTACACACGCACACATACACACAAGCACCACCACACACACACACACACACACACACACACACACACACACACACACACACACACACACACACACACACACACACACACACACACACACACCACACACACACACACACACACACACACACACACACACACACACACACACACACACCACGCACCACACACCACACACCACACACCACACACCACACACCACACACCACACACCACACACAGAAATACACGCACATGCACTGAAGGCCTTCAGGTTTAGAACAAACTCAACTACATTTATTTGCCAAGGGCGGTATAGTATTCACCAATTTTCTTCAGATTTGCTGTAAAATTTCTCCAAGAAAGACAAAAATTCCTCAAAAGACCAAGAGGATAAAGCAGTGTTATTTTGATGTGAAGACAACACAGCGCCGCTCATATAAAATCATGGCAAACAAAGTGTTAATGAGCCAACGCTTGTCAACGTTAGGAATTAGTATGTTCATCAGCAGCTTTTGTGATTAAACAGCAAAAAAAAAGCGGAACACAAATAAAGAGAAAATGATCAATTATATGCCAGCCGAAAAAAAATCGACACAGCAATCCAAGTGTCAAAGATGAGTTATCACCGAGCGTTAACACTTTCTATTTTTTGCTCCATGCAATCTTTCCATCTAAGGCAAACCATCCATTATTAAAACTTCAGATTTACAACCGAAGTTTGGCTGTTTTTGGCTCATTCCCAGGGCAGCGCCCCTCATGGAAACAATGGTGCCAGAGTGAAAGCAGTGAGGAAGTCTAGCTGTCAGAGCACTCATTCTCTTTGTCCTTGTGGATTTGTGGTGCACACCTCTGGACTTCCCCATAAAGCCCCTGATGAGCCCCAGCGCCTGTGATCTCTACATGATAGTAATGTCGATTTTTTTATCCCCTGCCCACTAGTCCTGCCGACCAACCTGAGTTACCCACCATGTTTCCATGGCAACGGCAGACTTTGTACGCATCGCTTGTGTGTAACTCAAATTAGAGACAATGTAGCACCATCTTGAATTTCAGGGAGTAATTAGATGGATATGTCTAACGCTTTTTACGCAACACCTGAACAAATCATTCCTCTGTCTTTTCTCTTTTTTTCTTTTTTGTTTGTTTGTTAGTTTGTTTATTTTATTGTTTCTTTCTTGCTTCTCTTTTTCATCACCTGAACAAATCATTCCTCTGTCTTTTCTCTTTTTTTCTTTTTTGTTTGTTTGTTAGTTTGTTTATTTTATTGTTTCTTTCTTGCTTTCTCTTTCCATTCAGGAAGGTTCAAACAATTCTACACCTGGGAGCAGACACGCAGGGACTTCAAGCTTAGAACCCTAGAGTCCTTCACTCCCTTCTTCTTCCTCCTCTTCTTTTTCTTACTCTTCATCCTCATCTTCATCTTCATCATCTTTTTCTTCTTCTTCTTCTTCTTCTTCTTCTTCTTCTTCTTCTTCTTCTTCTTCTTCTTCTTCTTCTTCTTCTTCTTCTTCTTCTTCTTCTTCTTCTTCTTCTTCTTCTTCTTCTTCTTCTTCTTCTTCTTCTTCTTCTTCCTCGTCTTTCACTTCTTCTTCTCTTTGGGGTCGCGGCCCGTTAGCTGCGGCCGCCATGAGGCCCGCAGGCCCGAGCCCCCGGCCGGCCCACCGCCGGCCCCTCCTCCTGCTGCTCCTGCTGCAGCTCCTGGCCCCAGGGGTCCGGCCTAGCGTCCCCCGCCCGCCCGTGGCCGCCAAGCGGGAGATCATCCTGGACGGGGACCTGGTCATCGGGGGCCTTTTCCCTGTGCACGAGAAGGGGAACCGGACGGAGGACTGCGGCAAGATCAACGAAGAGCGGGGCATCCAAAGGCTGGAGGCCATGCTGCTGGCCCTGGACGAGATCAACTCCAACACCCGCATCCTGCCCGGCCTCAAGCTGGGGGCGCACATCCTGGACACCTGCTCCAAGGACACCTATGCTCTGGAGCAGTCCCTGGAGTTTGTCAGGGCGTCCCTGACCAAGGCCCACGAGCCCGGGTTCATCTGCCCTGACGGCTCCAACCCGATCCAGAATGACGTTCCTCTGGCCATCTCTGGTGTGATCGGAGGATCCTACAGCGACGTTTCCATTCAGGTAACACTAACACTTCCTCACAGCACCGGCGGCCCGGTTCATACATAGTACATAGTCTGCAGCAGGATGATGTGAAGTGTTTACAAATGCCAACCTCATTACTGTTAGGAAAATAATAGTCCTGGTTTAAATTAGCATTGATTTACAACCATGTGTACTAATAGTGTCTTAACTAAAACAAGTTTATGTTTAATCATCTATTTAGAGAACTTGCTCAAATTTGTATTTGAATATACAAAGTAAAAAGAAAAAAAAACATGCAGATGAGGGGATGCTGCAGAGTTGAGTGTTTTCTCATACCAATGAGTGTATGAGTGATTGGCAGTGTCTCACACTTCCATCAACCCTGGAATGAAGGCTCTGCCTTGAGCGCTGCAATAAATGGCAGCGTTGGTTTGAATAATGATTCATTTGGGAGGGCAGGGACATCGTCTGCTTAGCCCGTTGCCTTCATTTGAGCCACCTAAGGACACTGACCTTTCACACACCTGTGTAGAGTCGCCAAAGGCTTTCCATGTGAGCGTGCTTGATTAGAGAGCATTTCTCCCCAGTAACATGTAAGAGAAGGATCATGAGGAAAACCAATTAATAACATCTTCGCATCTAATAACCTGACAAGCAACAGAAGTATTCATATATTTCATTTCATATAATATTACAGTTTTTCTCAGTCGCTTTGGTACATTTCTCAGATCAGAATTGAAATTCTCAAAACTACCTGTTCAATCTTCACCTCATTGTGTCGTTGGTGCACATCAAAAAAGCAGTCTTTCATTTCTTTGAACAAGTTGCAAATGCTTTGGTACATTCATGCAAATGATTATGTACAATTCTCTGCTTTTTCCGACATTCTCAATTGCTTATGTCATGTTGATCGAAATGTATTGTAATGGGTCTCTATTGAAGTCTCACCCCCACAACATTTAGGCATTAGTTCATTGCATAAGTCTTTACATTTAAAATAGTTGAACAAGTTGTCATAATATGTCAAGCATATTTCTATACATTTCCATTAGACTTTTTTTTTCTAAATCTGTCCTGAATTGGTAAATTGCTACCAGGTGAATCTTGACTTTCTCTAATGAAGGGAAATATGTCAAGTGTTAGATCAACCAACGATCAACCAGTTTACTGGAATAGCTCAAAGGTGCATCTCCTGAACCATGAACTGGCAAGTATATATATTGCTGGAGTACAACACAATGTTACATTGTCTGAGTATTTGTGGCCCAAAAGACAGGAACGTCATGAGGTGTAGGATGACTGCACTGTAATTCCTACAGTAATGCATGTACAGTTTACCCTAAGGAGATTTTCCTATGTTCACATTTCTAGCAATGGCATGTCTGTCAACAAATTACAGTACAAACAGTCAAAGCGTAAATGTGAATCTTGTCCAGTCTCTTGCAATCAACTCCCACATACACTAAGGTGTAACTTACAATTTACAATAATTGTCTTCAAAACTTTAGCCATGGTTTACATCAGAACATCCCTCCAGAGTACACTGTTATATTGACAACATGACTAAGCAATTTGACTGTCTTATCCGTACACAATGACACAAGCACTTGTCATTGGGATGGCACTGACATGTTCATTGACATAGATATTTACTTTTGAGAAACAAACCAAGGATTTTGAGCAAGAGACTGGCTTTTGCATGAAATCCATAGTGTTTTGCTATTTGTACGAATTGGTTTGAGAAATGCACTTACTGTTTTGCAAATTTCACTTCTGATCTGAGAAATGTACCAAAGCGAAAAACTATAATTCCTATTCATATTCATCTTTAATTTTAGATATAACGTGATATAACGTGAGAACATAAGGCCATATTCATGAGAATGGCCTTAACTTCTTGAATAAAATATAAAACATTCTCAGTGTATAAAGGAAACTGCTGTTACCTATCATAGAGAGAGAGAGAGAGAGAGAGAGAGAGAGAGAGAGAGAGAGAGAGAGAGAGAGAGAGAGAGGAGAGAGAGAGAGAGAGAGAGAGAGAGAGAGAGAGAGAGAGAGAGAGAGAGAGAGAGAGAGAGAGAGGAGAGAGAGAGAGAGAGAGAGAGAGAGAGAGAGAGGGAGAGACAGATAGACAGTGTAAGTATTGGTAAATCCAACATCATATTGATGTGTCATTTGTTTCACTGGGGCTCATAGAACAAATTCTAACCCCATGGCAGTTGCAATAGCCTGAATGATAGCAAAAACAGAACAAGCTGGCATGCTGCTTTCAGTCTGATGTTTAGTTTGGCTGCAGCAGGTCACAAAACCTATTTCTCTCTATCATCAGATATTAAATGGAAAGGTGGATATATCCCAAGTGTCAGCCATTAACCACACATCAACGTTGACCTTTCACCACAGCAGAGACTTCGCCTTCAAATTGACTAGAGCCCTCTTTAAAAAAACCGACACGTCATTTTTAAAAGCCACTTCCATAATTTCACCGTGCCGACGAGTAATAGCGTGTGTACTTGGACTTCATCCTCATGTCTGCGGTGTTGGACCAATCAAGTCACACCGTGTAAACCGGAGCAGTACAATGGTGACCCTGTACCTCTCCAGCGGCCCGTGATGGCTGTGACAGCAGAGCTCTTTGGCTTTAGGGACGTGTGAGAAGGAGCGCTGCTGGTCGCCTCCAACCCTCCCTGTGAGGCCATCAGCTGCTGCCACGTCTTGAAAGGACTCTCCAGTGATTTTGTGAAGGAGGCTTCCCCGCTTGAATGCATGCTCCTGTCCCTTGGCCCAGGGTGTCTGTCTGCCGGTGGGCCCCTTGCTTCCTTGACTCCGGCTGTGTGAGTGGTGGTGAAAGGCCTGCCGCGGGAACGCTTTTGGGCTGGCTAACGGCGCCTTTGTGCAACGCCCAGAGATCTTGTTTACGCCGGCTACAGGATGCGCCACCGGTAGCACCGATGCCCCCCCCCCTGTAGGGTCGGGGGTAGCTCAGGGGATGGAGGGGTGGGGGGGGGGGGGGGTCGTTTCCAAATGGTGGGGCCGCACAACCGCTTGGCAAAGGGGGGGGTGAGGGAGGGCTTGAGGGTGGGTGGAGGGGTGGAGGGATGGGTCAAGGCCACTGGTGTCCCATGCTTTCGTTCCTACGCCCAAGAACAAGCGTATAATAGGATAGTCAAATATGGCTTATCGGTTGTCAGCTTCTGTTGTTTGTTTATGAAAACTATTGTTTAATGACTTAGGAATACCATTATTCATCAAAGTTATGAAGTCATTTGTAAAAATGAGTGGGGGGGGATCTGAATCCGCTTTGTACCATCCCACGTCTTTATTAAACGCTGTAAAACAAATTAAAAACAAAATGCTAATTACACATTTTTTCATAAATGATCAGACTCCGAGGTGCAGCTTGCGTTGAGACGGGTAGGAGTCCATGGTAACAACGTTGGCCTCTATGGGTTTGGAGACGTCTTCAGTGTAAAGGACTCGTAGCTGGGTGTGTTGGCTCTCTTGCTAGGCCACCGCGAGGAACCGGACCAGACTCCATGATGGAGTGTTTGTTTCACAGAGAAAAAAGCCCCGCAGCGCACGGGGGAACAGATGACTCGTCCTATCTCAAGATTTGGTGGTTTTTTTTTTTTTTTTCTCCTTGAAATCGTCTCGCTGCGCCACATGAAGCATTCTTCACGTCGGCCCTGTTATGAATGAGCTGGGGGGAAAGAAAACAGGAAAAAAAGAGCAACACAATAGCGTGCCACGCAGACGCCTCTGTTGGCTAATTAGGGCAACTGAATGTCGGTTAAAAGTGGGAGGAGAGTAGCGTGGCGATAAAGGTCAGACAGAGAGAGCCTGAATGTTTGGTCATTAATAATGCCGACCAAGTGATTTCCAACCCCCTCCATCTTCCCTGGGTGTGTTTTTCCTTTCTCTCAGGGTGGCACGGAAGACATTAGCATATTCCTTTTGTTCAAAAGTAGGGCTTGCTTTTCAGCGGTGATGCATATAGGGAGTGTGTGACAGTAGTCCACCCTTTATTGTGAATGTGAGAAAGCCTGACTGTAGTGTTATATATATATATATATATATGCCTGTTTAATCTAGACTGAAGTGATATTCATATTCAGTTATATACACTTATCTATATATATTCATATATAAGTATTGCTTTGTCGAATATTTGAAGAGAGAAAGACCTCACCGACACTTGGTTGAAATGCGAATGTGAGATCGTAGTTCAACCCTCACAATACATGGGTGACTATACATCAAACCAATTATATCACAAGTCACATCAGCCAACCCAACGAGGGCCAGCCAGAGAGACAGAATGAAGACATCCGGAACTGTCCCTTCCTACGTGGCATGAAGCGGGTAGGCATTACGGCTGGGTTCAACTGGAGAGTCCTAATGGGACACAGGCACACACACACACACACACACACGCGCACGCATGCACGCACGCACACAGCTCATGACGGACATGGAAATGTCGGTGGCTGCCCATGTTCTCATACGGCCCCTGTTCTTCAGATCCAGCATTGGACTGTCTCCTACAATACTACTCACTAACACAGATTAACACCGCATGCACCCCCAACGGCACATGACTGAACTGGGAGTGTCCAGATTATGAATTCTATGATAGAAACGATATGAGGTCTCATATCTGAGGTCTGCACTCTAGGGGGTTGTAGCTACATTGTTTTTTAATATTCTCTTTGGTTTGAAGTTTCATAAGATAGGAGCTGTTGAACTTCTCCTTGGGTCAGTGGATGACCATCTACATGTGCAATAGTGTTTGTTCCACATCGGTCGATTCTCCCTGCTAGTGAACATAAAAATCGGATGATTCAATATGTCTGGGTTCCGAGACTAGCGACCAGGGTTCTGCAAGTTTTCTTCCTTATATTTATCAACCACCACAGAAAGAAAATGAAAAAACTAATAATAATTGAGGAACAAACACACACTTGCAATAAAAGAGGGTTTAATAAAGCTGAGTCGTCCAAAACGTACAATAATAAAAGCAGCGACAAAATAACCCTACATCATAATACGTTTTCTGACATTGCAGTGAAAGAAACACACGAGAAATAATTAGAAAGACTGCGGCATGTCAGTAGGGACTTGGATATGTCCCCGAATAAATGGATTGAATGAAATGGGGACGCTCCTAGTGTCGTGACTGCATGGCTTGGACAAAAAAGGTATATATTACAGTTAAGATGAAAGAACTCATTTCAAAATAACAAATTTTCTAGTGCTGCTGTTGGCAATATGAGCTTCAAGGTAGACTATTACACCGCTGTTGAACAGATCGGTGTGGAGGAAGGGGAAACCAGTTCATAGTGCTTCTGCGGTTAAAAGCGACACACTCAGGAAGTTCACACATACACAGTGTTATTAGATTGAATATCATGAGAATGCAAAACGCTTGGTGACAACAGAACACAACAATGCACCAAATGGTTGATATTTGAAGGCACAAGATCCTTCGGGGAAAAAGAGACCAGGGGAGGAACTCCTGACCCTTATCTAAAGACATAGAGAGGGAGAGAGAGAGAGAGAGAGAGAGAGAGAGAGAGAGAGAGAGAGAGAGAGAGAGAGAGAGAGAGAGAGAGAGAGAGAGAGAGAGAGAGAGAGAGAGAGAGAGAGAGAGAGAGAGAGAGAGAGAGAGAGAGAGAGAGAGAGAGAGAGAGAGAGAGAGAGAGAGAGGGGGAGAGAGAGAGAGAGGGAGGGAGAGAGAGAGAGAGAGAGAGAGAGAAGGGAGGAGAGAGAGAGAGAGAGAGAGGGAGGGAGAGAGAGAGAGAGAGAGAAGGAGAGAGAGAGAGAGAGAGAGAGAGAGAGACAGAGAGGAGAGAGAAGAGACAGACAGACAGACAGACAGACAGACAGACAGACAGACAGACAGACAGACAGACAGACAGACAGACAGACAGACAGACAGACAGACAGACAGACAGACAGACAGAAGAGAGAGAGAGAGCAGACAGACAGAGAGAGACACACAGACAATGAGATAGATCAATATATATAGTGAGAGAGACAGACAGAAGAGAGAGAGGAGAGGCACACACACACACAGAGAAGAGCACACACACACACACAACACACACACACACACACACACACACACACACACACACACACACACACACGACACACACACACACACACACACACACACACACACACACACACACACACACAGACACACACACACAAAAGAGAGGCAGCGAGAGAAAGAGAGAGTGTGTGGCTAACAGAAGACCAGTCTGTCACACACTTGAGTGCCATCCTGAAAGGTAAGCTGTCACGCCCCTCACGCGTCCCATCGGTGACGGCTGACGGCCTGCTTTCTGAATGGGAGTGGGGAGCTACTACCATGCATGACTTGATGTAGCGGGAGATGATGGAAGCCCAGCCGCATATCAAACACCTCGCAGACAAACAACAAAACGCGTCAGTAGACGCGTGTCAAAATTCAGCTCGACTGAAGGATACGGTCTGGCCAAGTCTTTTAAAGGATAACAAATCATAAAGGCTCATGGTAATACTGTTTGTTTTCTTTATTTCTTTTGGTTTTGAAGTCTGCAGGTATGTTACCATGTAACATGTTTAAACATACTGATATTGTCACTGAAAAGTCATGGGCAGCAGGCGTTAAATCCCAAGTTGTGAATTAACAGTAACCTCATGGTCTAGTTCTAATTGACTAAATGGTGTTCATGTGTGTACTAATGGTGTTAGTAACTAAGGTAACATTGTTTACGTTCATTCGGGAATTAATTTATACATTATATAATAGGGTTAGGGTTACGGTTAGAGTTAACCCCAACCCACTAACCCCTACCCTAACCCCATATATGCTAACCCCTTTGCCAATGCTTTATAATAAGGCGTATTACTGCATTTACAATAGCTAATTAATGGTTATTTACTGTATCCTCATTATAAAGTGTCAGCCTAAAAATGTAATTTGAAATTTTATAATTGTGATTATTCTCATCAGTATTACCATTATGACCAGTCCATTACTATTGATTGAGTGTGTGATAACTAGCTGGATACACAAACACATCATACCAACAAGCTTTTCCTACGACTGTATGCTCCACTGATGCCCAGGGGCTCTTTGAAACAGAGCTGTCACAGTGGCTTAGGTACAAGGCCGCATTCAAGTTAATGTCACTAATCTCTGAGGCACGACACAGTGTGTTTGTACTGGATTCTCCATGCTCCTACGACCACTTAATGAGCCATGCTGTCTTCCGCACCGAAAAGGGGCCGAAGACCCCTGAATACTTTCATAGGTTACACCTTCACCCTCTTCTATAACACTAAACCGTTATCTAACTCTATCACTCTACCAATACGAAGCTGGAAATGTCCAAAGTACCATTGCTGCAGGTTCAAGTCATACGTAGTAAGACGCCTGATCCGCACTTTCGTTTAGCTCGCAGACATTACTTAAATAATGGTTTAAACCTACCGGACCAAATGCTGAATGCAGCACTATTACGTTTTTATAAAGCATTCATTTCATGTTTTGAATAGTTATTAGTAAATTATCCACCTACGCTTTTTTAATTATATTGTAAACAATTTTCTTATCTCTTATTAATCACCACAACTGGTCATGTACTGTTTATTTATTAGTATTAATTAAGAGGGCAATGTTCATCCATATTGAATACAGTTGGAAATCACTTGCATACTGAAAAGAGAGATTTCTTTATTAATGCCTCAAAGTTGCAGTTATTCCAAAGTGCTACCGAACAATAAGTATTATTACTGACATAAAGAGAAAGACAATTATGTTAATGAAGTGCTTGTTTTTGGACAATATTTCATAGCAACATTTCCTGTCTCCTGTATTTGTGGATGATCTACAATCATAAAAGTAAAATAAATATGATATTTAGAGTCAGCCCCACTGCTGAGGTTCCAACAATTAACAACAACCCAAATGATATATTTGTCTATGGAGGGTAGGGTATTTTTATTTAGGGGGCCAATCTGCCAATTAATGTTACACGTGTCTGCCTCCAATTCTTCTCGGTGGCAAACCTGACACTTAGTGTTGAATGTATGTCTCGTATTTCTCCAGGAGGCCTGGCCACATAATGTTACATTTGGTCTCCTATTTCTCCTGGAGGCGACTTTATAGCCGTGTTCAGACATGTCCTCCGCATTTCCTCTGCATTTGTATATCAGGAGTTTCGACCCCGAGGGTGATTAACATTTAACGCTTTATTTTGCGGACATCGATGTCGTTCAGACATCAGTAGAATCAACGGGGGGTTTAGCGGAGTGGGCTTGCGAGGGCAGGGATATGACGTAGGGTCATATCCCTGCCCTCGGGTCTAAGGGTCTAAGTTCGCAAGAGGCTGCATAAGTGCGGCCTAATTTGTTTTGATTTACATGTTTAGTTAAATGTGTCTGCCCCATTATTCTCCAGGTGGCCAATAGGCCACTTAAGGTTACATGTGTTTGTCTCATATTTATCCAAGAGGCTACTTAATGTAACATGTTTGTCTCATATCTCTCCAAGAGGCTACTTAATGTAACATGTTTGTCTCATATCTCTCCAGGAGGCTACTTAATGTAACATGTTTGTCTCATATCTCTCCAGGAGGCTACTTAATGTAACATGTTTGTCTCATATCTCTCCAAGAGGCTACTTAATGTAACATGTTCGTCTCATATCTCTCCAGGAGGCCACTTAATGTAACATGTTCGTCTCATATCTCTCCAGGAGGCCATTTAATGTAACATGTTTGTCTCCTACACCCCCAGGTGGCCAACCTCCTCCGGCTCTTCCAGATCCCCCAGATCAGCTACGCCTCCACCAGCGCCAAGCTCAGCGACAAGTCCCGCTACGACTACTTCGCCCGCACCGTGCCCCCCGACTTCTACCAGGCCAAGGCCATCGCCGAGATCCTGCGCTACTTCAACTGGACCTACGTGTCCACCGTGGCGTCGGAGGGCGACTACGGCGAGACGGGCATCGACGCCTTCCAGCAGGAGGCGCGCGCCCCGCCACATCTGCATCGCCACCTCGGCCAAGGTCAGCCGCTCCATGAGCCCCGTGGGCTACGAGAACGTGATCCGCTCGCTGCAGCAGAAGTCCAACGCCAAGGTGGTGATCGTGTTCACGCGCAGCGAGGACGCCCGCGAGCTGCTGGCGGCCGCCGCCCGCATGAACGTGTCCTTCAGCTGGGTGGCCAGCGACGGCTGGGGCGCGCAGGAGAGCGTGGTGCGCGGCAGCGAGGCGGCGGCCGACGGCGCCTTTACCATCGAGCTGGCGTCCTACCCCATCCGGGAGTTTGAGGACTACTTCACCAAGCTCAACCCCTACACCAACACCCGCAACCCCTGGTTCAAGGAGTTCTGGGAGCACAAGTTTGGCTGCAGCCTGCAGCAGGCGGGTTGTAGCGAGCGCAGCCTGAGGGACGGCGCCTTCGAGCAGGAGTCCAAGATCATGTTCGTGGTGAACGCCGTGTACGCCATGGCGTACGCGCTGCACAACATGAGGCAGGCCGTCTGCCCCAACGCCAGCAAGGTGTGCCACGCCATGAAACCCGGCAACGGGAGGAAGTTCTACAAGGAGTTCATTCTGAAGACCAAGTTCGAAGGTGAGCGGTGGCTGGGCAGTCGCTCCTACTTTTTTTGGTTGTTGTTTTATTGGTGCAGTGATTAAGTTTGGATTTGGAATCATTCGAGGAAAGTTAGATAAATACAGAGATTTCCGAGAATCCTAGAGTTGCCCTGAGGTATAAAGATAAGAGCGTAAAACCAAAAATACGAATGCAACATCATTGTTGGTTTCGTTGTTTAATCGGGATGTGCCTCAGTGCCTCCTAACCCAATTGGTCTTTGTATATCTTTATATCATTTTTTTTGCCATTGAAAAAGTTTTGCCTTTAAAATCCTCTCTTTGGTGTCGTCAGCCCCTTTCAGACCCGCCGACACGGAGAACATGGTCGGCTTCGACGCCGTCGGCGACAGCATCGGCCGCTACAACATCTTCCACTACCACAAGGAAGACGGCAAGTACACCTACAGGAAGGTGGGTTACTGGGCCCAGGTCCTGACCCTGAACAACAGCCTGGTGTCCTGGCGCGGCCACTGGTGCCGCCCACCTCCCAGTGCAGCGACCCCTGCAGGAAGAACGAGGTGAAGAGCATGCAGCCCGGGGAGGTGTGCTGCTGGCTCTGCATCCCCTGCCAGGCCTACCAGTACCTCCGCGACGAGTTCACCTGCGCCGACTGCAGCTTCGGCCAGTGGCCCCTGGCCAACCCTGGAGCGGGCTGCTACCGACCTGCCCGAGGAGTTACCTCCCGCTGGGAGGACGCCTGGCCCCTGGCCAACCTGAGCGGCTGCTACGACCTGCCCGAGGAGTACATCCGCTGGGAGGACGCCTGGGCCATCGGCCCCGTCTCCATCTCCTGCCTGGGCATCATCTGCACCCTGTGCGTGGTGGGCCTGTTCTTCAAGAACAACGAGACCCCCGTGGTGAAGGCCAGCGGGCGGGAGCTGTCCTACATCCTGCTGCTGGGGGTGCTGATGTGCTACAGCATGACCTTCATCTACATCGGCAAGCCGTCCACCGCCGTGTGCACGCTGCGCCGCCTGGGCCTGGGCACCTCCTTCGCCGTGTGCTACTCGGCGCTGCTCACCAAGACCAACCGCATCGCCCGCATCTTCAGCGGCGTGAAGGACGGCGCGCAGCGGCCGCGGTTCATCAGCCCCGCCTCCCAGGTGGCCATCTGCGGGGGGCTGATCTCCTGCCAGCTGCTGGTGGTGCTGCTGTGGCTGCTGGTGGAGACGCCGGGCGTGAGGAAGGAGGTGAGCCCCGAGAAGAGGGACGTGGTCACCCTCAAGTGCAACAGCAGGGACTCCAGCATGCTGCTGTCGCTCACCTACAACTGCGTGCTCATCGTCCTGTGCACCGTCTACGCCTTCAAGACCCGCAAGTGTCCCGAGAACTTCAACGAGGCCAAGTTCATCGGCTTCACCATGTACACCACCTGCATCATCTGGCTGGCCTTCCAGCCCATCTTCTACGTCACGGCCAGCGACTACAGGGTGAGTGGGGCAGGCTTCTCGAACATATACGCTCCAAAGAAAAGCCGAGGTCTGATCCATGTGGTTTGCTTCACTGATTCCTTCATTATTAGCGCAAATAACGTGATGCAACCATTACATTCGCTTAAGCATGAGCTAAAGTTGTATCTGGTTGAACCCCTATCATTTGTGAACCCCTAGCAAGAACTGAGTCCAAACATGTGAATGTGTCTGTAAGTGTGAAATGGAAAGACTAAGAGAGGCCTATGAAATACAGCTGGTAATATAAGATTGAGTTGACCATAGTTTGTTTACGTCCGCTACTGCCTCGCTGCTGGCCTTGCATAGGCAGTGGTTTTCCGATTTTTTTAATTGGACTGTTCAAGTCTCCAGCGTTCGACAGCTTATTCCTGAAGGATGTCGAAGGCAGAAATAATTAACGCAGAACGACAATGAACAATAAGGGGCTACAGCAAGTAAACATGGTCCAATACAACATTGACTTTCCAATAACCAAAAAGGGCGTACGACTTTTTCACCTTGGCTTGATGTATAGCAACCATTAACCTTTTGATTCCAGACCTTTCTGCAAAAAAAAACAAAACAGTAGATGGCAGCGCCAGCGAGTTAACATGGCAAACGGTGTGAACTTTTTATGGGAAGAAAGGAGGCAGAAAAATGGAAAAGGAAAGGTTGGGTCTTCAGTCTTTAATTTGGTCATTTTATTGAGGAATGCATTACAGGAAATGGACATGGAAGACAATGGTGTGCTAGATGATGGTGATGCTAACCATGTACAAGTCAACCACCTTTCTAGTATTGCCTCTCGGAAAACAAACAACCAAGTCTGTATGCCCACTGCTCAGAATCCAATAGATGTTATATGAATATGAATTCAAGGCAATCCTATGGACTAACTAAGTCATTAGAATTCACTTTTCTAAATCATTTTCTACGTTCGGCGTTGAATGTGATCAAAACACATGTAACACGTTTAGAAAGCTAAAAATAGAAATACGCATATAGAAACATTTGTTTGATATGTGCGTGCATGTGTAGTGTGTGTAGCTGCTGCTGAACAGAGAGCATGTGTACTCAGTCAGCTTGGCAATGGATGGTGTGTTCCATACGCCTGCTTTACATACTGCGAATTCTGTCAGAAATCACAGGTCACCTGTCAAGAGATCGAGCCATTTACTGCGAGAAACGGTGACACACTGTAGAGCGGCGGTATGGCTCCACTCTTTTAATTGGATCCCTGCTGTAGGACATAAAGCATGACATACAGATGTCAGATACGAGCGCCAAACATCTCCACCCATGGTGTGGTAGGTTAACACACAATGCAGAGCAGAACCAAAGGAGGTAGAGGAGAGTGGGGCGGTGGAGGCTGGTGTGGCGGCATGGTTCGCGTGTCGTCGCACGAACTAGAGTGTCCCGCCAGAGGTAGCTCCGCCCCATACGTGGATGTCACTAGTACATTCCATTTCATCACCTCCAACCTGTCTCATGAAAGAACGGGGGTTCTTTCATGTGACTGGAAGAAAGAACAAAGCCTCGGTAGAGAAACGGCACGCCAGCGATATGCGCAAGGAATAATCTGTTTCAGCCGCATACATTCCTGCACACCTACTATTTCATGTTGACGCTCCAATGTGACGAAACACACACAACTTGTTCTCCGGTAAGTGGAACTAATTGTGTTTAGGTAATCCCAGGCCAGGGCATCACTTTTATCCTAGTCAACCGTGGACTTTGGTTTGAATGAAAATGTGTCTCTTGCATAACATAAGCGAATAATTGACGGAGAATGCTTGGGGGAGCCATTGTGTGTAATTGCTTCAAGTTAAAAGAAACAAAATATGCAGGTTATTTTACTGCTGATTTGTCCTACATATATTTCCCGCCCTTTGGCCATGGCACTATAAACGACCAGAACTAAATGAGGAGAGTATATGCAAAACGGGAACATACGTGTTAGTTGTGCCACGGTGGCTCACTGGAATAAGAAGAAGCACTTTTGTTATGCTCCACAAGAAAATACAGGGCTTAGGGGCAGGACTTGTATTTTTTTTGTTTGCACAGTAGACAACAACAAACAGGGCATAGCAATAGGCATGGAGACGATGCACACTGGAAGTTTCAGACAGCACGTGCCAAAGGCGGATTTGGACGTAGCAGCATACCATTTGTTCTGGATGCACAATAAGATAAATATTCTTGGGCCAGAAGGGGATTTTCGTTTTTTTCCTCTATTATGATTTTAATGTTGGAAGTCTTGCATGGCATTAATAATCCAAAAAACTAATCTTTTACTTTCTCTTATTTCCATACTCGCGGATTCGATTTGATGTGTAACCAAGACAAATCCTGAAGAGATTCTCAGGGTTGTTTACTTACTCAAATTATTGGATCATTCATAATGTGTGTGCATCTGCTTTGATTTAACTAGAAAGTACTCAATAAAGCGCTGAACTATTTAAGGAAGGCATTAACAATTAATAATGGAGAAGAAAAACATGAAAATAAGTGAATTCCTCATACACTCAAAACAAGTAATAAACGAATAGGCCTACACGATTCATAGAAATTCATAATTGAACCACGGGTCTGGTGTTCAAACAGGGAATGCAATATCTTCAAAGGATCTGGGCTTTGTTTGCGCAGGCTCCGCCTGCGTTGTTGTGGTGCAGTATATTAAAGAGTGGTTTCATAGCACTCGCACAGTTCTGCAAATAGAAACTCACGGACTGCAGGGGTAACCAGCGGGCTCAGAGGGAAACTCTGCTCAGAAAGACGACCCCAGCAGTCGGTTCACATTAACAACAGTGGCATTCTGACTAATAAGGGGCTGCCGTGCTTAGACAGCCGCCATAGCCCGAGTGCTGACGTTATTTTGCCCTCTTATTCATGCGTATAGCGAAAATAAGTGTAAGCTAAACTGAACGAACATGTCACCACTAATGAAAGTGCTGAATGGGGAATTATCTCCATGGGTCAGAAGGGCTGGTAGTTTTTTGTTTGACATTTTACTGCAATGACATTCATAGTTCTGGTTTATATTTTAGGGGCAGCAAGTCGTTGTCGTAAATCTTTTTATATTAAAAAGCTTTTGCACTTAATAAGAAAATCTCAAATAAGAGACTTGACAGACATCTCTATAAATTAATAAGTAAATAACTAAATAGGCTATATGTGTAACATCACATTACATGTATGCTGTGGATGCGTTTATCCAAAGCGCCTTGCAATAGGCCTAAGTGAATTCAACCATGAAGATACAGCTCTGCCAATTACAAGGTTCATGTGCAAAGCTTTGCTTCAAGTGCTGCATTTTAGAAACAAGGCAAACATGTTTTACCTAGTGAAGCAGACAGCACAGTCAAGCATAGTCTATTTAAGAAAGTAACTATAGGCTGCCTTACACTGGGAGTGCTTGATGCAGGAATCTCCAGAAGTCTAAATGCACACTGACTAATCAGCTGTCTATTTACAATGCATAAATTGTATTTCAAATGTATTTATTTAGGGTTAAAAACTGTACAATAATATCACAATAATAAACCAATTAATAATAATAATTGAATAATAATTTACATTATTCAATGCAGTAAGAGGTATTAACTAACAGTTAACTTATGATCTAGTAAAAATTTACTAATGATGTTTACTAATCATGTTAACTAAGGTTAATTGTGTTCATGTTAAATAAGGTATTAATTGATACATAGTTTAATAGAGTTAGGGTTAACCCTAAACTAAGTAATCTATAGAATAAATACCTTAGTTATCATGAACACAATTAGTAAATGATTGATACACCATAAATGAACTGCTCATCAACATAGTCCATCAGTAGATACGTATTACTGCATTAGCTAATGTTAGACCATGGTGCATTATTGTCCCCTGAAAGTAATACCTATACACCTATCACACATTATAAATGTATTGAGCACCTGATGGTTGATACTTGGACACAAGACTTTATCATATTGCCATCATGTTTGTATGTCTCTTCAAATTAGTTTAGTCTTTGCTATATAACCATTGTCTTTACTTATATCAATCATTTCTTTCATGTTTATCATATTGCCGTCATGTTTCAGTCTCCTCGACTGTGTTTTCCTTGAGGTTTTCCTTAGTTAACCGTGACCAGGTGGGAGCGATTAGACCTCCCCATCCATACAGTCCTCCACATCCATCCAGTGGGCTGAATGGATGTGGTTTGGGAATGTCTTTTACACGAGCTCGTAGCGCTAACGCCGTTGTGACCGGCCCACAGGTGCAGACCACCACCATGTGCATCTCGGTCAGCCTGAGTGGCTCGGTGGTGCTGGGCTGCCTCTTCGCCCCCAAGGTCCACATCATCCTCTTCCAGCCCCAGAAGAACGTCACCTCGCTCCGAGTCACCGCCAACCGCTTCAGCGCCACCGTGTCCGCCACCGCCTCCGCCTCCGCCTCCGCCACCGCCTCCGCCCCGGGCTCCAGCTACTCCAAAGGTACGCACGCACACGCACACACACGCACACACACACACACACACACACACACACACACACACACACACACACACACACACACACACACACATACACACACACACACACGCATACACACACACACACACGCTTGCAGCCAGGTGCACACACACTATGGCGCACACACGCACGCACAAACGCACACTCTGTATGCAGCTACTTGCACACATGCACAAACACACACACACACATACACACACACTAACATGCTCGCAGCCACATACACAAAAACCCACACACACTATGGCACATGCACGCACACACACAAACACACTTATACACAGTGACTCCCATTCACACATACTCGCTTACACGTACAGACACACACACACACACGCACACACACACACACACACACACACACACACACACACACACACACACACACACACACACACACACACACACACACACACACACACACACACACACACACACACACACACACACGCTCGCAGCCACAGGCACGCAAACACAAACGCACACACACTTTGGCAGATGCACACACTCACACACACTTACACACAGGGACTCCCGTTCACACACACCATCCACACACAGACACGCTCACAGACACACACACACACACACACACACACACACACACACACACACACACACACACACACACACACACACACACACACACACACACACACACACACACACACACACACACACACACACACACACACACACACACCAGTTCCCAGTCTTCCATTCACCAAGATCAGATGTGTAAGCCTTCTCGCCACACCTCATCATATCTGGGATCCTAGTCGTCGTTGGAACAGGAACACTTTGCCCTCATCAAGGGGATCTGGGGTACGACGGTTGGCCCTGACGTTGGGGTATGACGGTTGGCCCTGACGTTGGGGTACGATGGTAGGCCCTGACGTTGGGGTACGACGGTAGGCCCTGACGTTGGGGTACGACGGTAGGCCCTGACGTTGGGGTATGACGGTAGGCCCTGACGTTGGGATGGCAGCCAGCAGCTGTTTGTGCCGGGGAGTGATTGAACAAATGTGGAACAGTGTTCAATGATTCAGACCACAGAGGCCAGATTGAATGGGAATAAAAGTACTATTTACGGAGCAAAGTATTCACTGGGCCCACCAAACGGCCAGCATTTCCCCCTGTCACCCATCCCCCCCCCCCCCCCCCCCCGCATCTAAGTACAAGTCGGCCTGCTCCATATATAATCAATAAGGGGATGCCGTAATGCAGTGTTGTTTTAATCCTCCTAACCCCAATGTTGATCATATAATTGGTCCATTAGTGCATTCAGACTTAATTGTACATTTATATCCAATCATATACAAAACAAACATTCCAAAGCAACATCCATTCATCCCCACTGGATGCAGGCTCAAGAGGTCTCATCACTCCCCTCTGGTCACGGTTCACTAAGGAAAACCTCGAGGGAAACACAGTTGAGACTGAAACATGACGGCGATATGATAAACATGAAGCAGAGACAATGGTTACGTAATAAGGATTGAACTCATTTGAGGAGACTGAAACAGGACATGATGATAACATGAAAAACAAGATTGATATAGGCAAAGACAAGGGTTGTATAATAAAGATAAACTAGCGTTAGATTAGAAAGAAAGAAAAGCTGATTGACTAAATATACTAAATATGAATATGATTTTTATCAGATTCTCACTCAATTCTCTTATTTTAAATAAATATGAAATATATAAATATATAGGCTATAAATATTTAATACATAATGTGACGAATACAAACATAACAAGAATAGGTATGTAGGAATAAAAGATAATTCATTGGCCTACAGTAGAAAAAGACTAGGGTCATGGCAGCTTACAACCGTGCAAACCCAATTATCCAAACAACCTTACACCCACCCAGGCCAGACAACATCGTCGTTGGTTCAGTACATTTCCCACGTGTGGTTATGTGTGACGGTAGAGTACACACACTATATTTCTGTATGTCTAACCCAAATCGTCCTTCTGCAGGTTCAGCCTCCAACTATGTACCTGCGGTCTGCAACGGTCGAGAAGTAGTGGACTCTACCACGTCCTCTTTGTGAGAGATCCATTCCCTGTCCCCGTCCTCAACCCCAAGCACAAGATTTCCTGTTACATTTTAATGTCTCTCTATAAGCCAGGCGACCTATGAGAGATAGCCCGCAGTCAACGAGGTACATTCAACCCTTAAGCTTGTCGTGTAGGCCGACGATGGCGCGATACATTTTTTTAACTGTGAAAGCTTCCTAAAAGAATGTACAGCAGTGAAAACCACCCTGTATAGATTTAACATGCCGTGAACTCCTTGGTTTAAAAATATAGTTATAACGGTTGAATGCATTGCAACTTGTCGTGAGAAGTTTTGTCTGCCGGCTGGCTGGGAAGCCATCCTTATTTAATACAGAAACAAAATGGTCTTTACATTGTTGTGAATAGGATCCAAACGCTAATAGACGGATATGACTAAAAGACTGCTATTGAACTAAGCTGAGCCATTCCTTTGGAACAAAAAAATGTGAGTAACATCATTTGTGAAAGTTATCAACCTAGACAACTAAATATAATGGACATTGTTTTAATGTAGCCTGTGTAGAGATGTCTGTGAATTTTTGTAATTTATGTAAATAAAAATGTTTTTCTTTTTAATATTAAACCATAAATTATGTTTTGTGTGCGCCTGAGTGGACTGTGATTTAAACATGCAAGACATGCCATGTTTCCCACTTAGATGAGAACACACCGGCTGTGCATCAAGTCAGAGTTTCTCACTAATCTTACCCGGGAGAAAGACCATAGCTGACGGGTCGTAACAATTCACCTTAAAACACTCGAGCATCCAACAGTACTCCTAAATTTGGTGAAAGCATCACCAGGTTTGGCATTTAATGACTCGGACTTTCCATAAATTGCAACTTACTTCTTCCTCTACATCCACGTCATTCTGATGCATTTATTGCCAAAGCTGTGAAAAACACACCCCTACGCAGCACATGCACAAGTTGTTACCCTCACGCATCACCAGGGAATGCTACAGCTAAATATATCCAGAAAACTGTAGGCTGAAATCTGTGTAGCGTGAACACGTTATTTCTGTTTCCTTTATTACAAAAAAAAAAATTGAAGAAACGGACAGTTCAGTCAGAGTGGGCGTTTATAGACTTTTAATTTAGAAAAACATTTGAATAAATTTGTTATTCTGTAGCAGGGGGCTCTTCTTGCTGCACGCTCCGTCTCTTCAAGGGAATGATATAGATGCCGTTCTTCGCCTCCTTCTGTCTCCACCATCGGCCCAGCCTTGGGAAAAATAATAGAGAGCGACGTTAGTTTGGCACTGAGCAGAGATCGTTATCCAAGGTTACCTTTCACCAATATGTGAAATCTAATTAGAGCCAACAAAAAGGTGCATGTCTGGGTTGAGGGCATCTCGCTCCAGGATGATTACAGGTGGGCTGCGGCCATCCAACCCGGATCTTCTTCCATTGGAGAGCCCTGGCGTCCAGCATGTGTCGAGATTCATCCAACGATTCCATCGCCATCACAACCCTTACCGCCACAATGTATTTCACCCTGAATGATATGCAACCACGTTTTGTACCTGCTGCAACAGGTAAACGACCCCGGCGCACACTGCATCGTCGGGAGTGTGGGCAAGCTGAACTTTAAGCCGTACCAGATGACTTATGTTTCAGCGGCCTCCCCCGACGCCGGGGAGAAAAGGTCTCCGAAACGCCTGCTAAAGGGCAGCCTTCACCTTTTTATAATCAGCCGAGGAACAACCCGGCAAACAAACAATGCAGCCACAGCAGAGACAGCCCCATGCCATCCATCACACAGTCACATTGAAATGAGTTTGGGATCAATGTCTAATAATAAAAGGAGGCCCTCAAAGGGCTTCATAAAAGGCTTGATGTTGATATTGGGATAGGAGGCCTCAAATTGAACAAATTACTGTATGGGAAACGGAAATTAAAAGGGGAGACGTCCGTCACGCTTGGCTAGTTTCTAATAGCCGAGTACTGATTTTGTTCCCCCCCCCCCCCCGTCAAAACACGCATATGAAGCATAACTCCTGTATAAAGAACCGGCAATTTTGTAAATTAAGAAAAAAAAAAGAGATGCATTTCATTATTGCCCTTCAATTAGGAAACACTCCACGTGCTACAGAAACAGGCCAACGGTCTGATGAAGTGAGCGAGCCACCCATTAGAAGCTGCTCTCAGAGGGGTTGTGTCACATCAGTGGAGCCCACAGCAGAAGGCTGCTGGAACGATAACCAACAGCTCAGGGGCGGAGGCCTCTCAGAGGAGGGCCTCACTCTGATTGGGTCAGACAGGCTGATGGCAGAAGACCACCTCAACTCTGGTTGCGACAACCAAGACCGGGGTTGGTTTAGGGTCAATAGGAAACCCATCAGGGCTAGATGTGTTCCAATGCCTCCCGTTTGTTTGGAAAGAACCCTGCCAAGTCGCAGAAGAAAAGTATACATGCTAGTTCTGATCGAATTAGGCATGGCGATCATTAGAGTTTTAGAGCAACGGAAACGTGTTGCTCCTCGCGAGGCGAGAGACTCCTCACATTCATTCAACTGGTAATTTGAATCCAAATATGGTCCCTAGTTGATGGAGGGTGAGAACACTTCATGTTGCATGCAAGCCCTCTGGTGCCCAAGTCGACGGTAAGCACTACACTGATATGCATGAGTAAACAGAACATGGTCCCTTCAAAAGAGACTGCAAGGGAGAGAATGGATAGTGCCACCTAGTGGCGCAGAAGGGTGCTGGTTAGTCTTTAGATGGGGTTACCTGTGCTCTTGTCCGGCGCCCGCCACCAGGAACTTTCCAGAGGTGGAAAACTCCAGGCTGTTGATAAATCCAGGCTAGCCACAAATAAAAATACACGTTAAAAACATACTGTATCCAAAAGCAATTGTGGTTTTCTTCCAAAAAACAAAAACATGGACGCTGCCTTAATGTAGAACTAGACAGACATTGTTCTTACAGTTATTCTTTAAATTTACTAGCAGGGAGAATGCTTGTTGCGAGGCGGGAAGGAGGGAGGGTCTGGGCTCACCACTGGCACACTGAAGAGAGGATGCAGGGAGCGGAAGCCCTGGCCGCACGCCCACACGTGGACCTGAGAGTTGTTGGAGCCTGCCGAAAAGACAATCTGAGATTGGTTTACAAGCTGGCCCAATATCGCAAATGAATAAAAAATAATTATTATGGTACAACATCCATGCACTAAAGTACATGACAAAAAGTCAACACTTATTCATAGAGAAAAAAATGCGGTGTGAAGACGCTGAAAGAATCTCACAGCCTGAGGCACCTGAGGCTACGGTGTCCGAGTTCTGCAGCGCCGCCACAGAGGCCACCCAGTGGGGCTGTTCCAGGCCCGCCTCGCCGAAGCTCCCGTGGGCCACCTTCACCGTGCTGAGGGGCTTCTTCTTGTTCACGCTCCACACGGACACAGAGCTGGGGGGGGGGCCACACGCACACACCAACAATGAGGGCAAATGTCGAGGGAAAAAAGACACTAGACTGCAGTATACATTTGGTGGTACAGAGCGGATATCAGAGCAGGTCTTACCCGTCATCTGATCCCGTGATCATATGCTCCTCGTTGATCAACTGGATGCAGTCGATTGATCCCCTACAGGGAAACCAAGGCAACAGAGCGCTGGTTAGGTTTATGCAGGAGTAGGTAGCATACATGGACCAGTTTGATTCACTTTAATATTAAAGATGGTTCTCGTTAGATTGTGCCTACCATTAGACATAAATGCCACATGCAACATAATACAAGCCTAAAAATGACAATGGAAATATTTCCCCATAGGGGCAGTCCGTCGTAGACAAATCGCTTTGACTGCAAAACAAGAAAGAAAACCTCTTATTCTCAAAAGCCACCAAGGGTCAATAAATGTGCCCAATAAGGAAGAGACCCGGCTACAGTATAACAACTTCTCCGTCTTGGAGGGTGGGGTGGGGGGGTGGGCGTGGGCACTAACCCGTGGCCGTGGAACACCAGCTGGGACTCCTCCGTGATCTTCCAGACCCTCACGCTGTTGTCCCGACCCCCCGCCGTCACGCAGCGCTCCCGGCTCAGACAGTCCAGACCCGTGATGGCGTCCTGGTGCCCGAAGCTGCAACACACAACCATGATCAGGACGGAGGACATGTGACGGTGTGGACCCCCGTGAACGCTGGGCTTTGGAACGGAGGGAGACACTCACAGGGTCTCCACGTAGGCGTTTTCGTCCACGTTCCACACCTTGACGGAGCGGTCGTGGGAACCGCTGTAGAGATCGTGGCTTCCCGTTCTGAAGGAAAGGGCCTACAATGCAAAAGAGATTCCGTACAAGTGTCATGAGGAGTCCTGGTTCCTTTTGCACAGCCACAAAGAACAATGATGTTCAGAAATAAAAAAAGCACACATTTTTCTTTGTTCAGATATGCATGAATATTTTAAAAAAATCGATCCTGACAGCTTACCGAGACGGCGCCTCTGTGCCCTTTGAGTTGATATAGTTGTTTACACGTGTCTGGCTCCCAGATTATGATTGCTCTGTTCATGTCTCCACTGGCCTGTAACAGAGAAAGAGTGGCCATTCAAGTCGTATCAGTTCCACAATTATTTAGTTGTTCGTCATTTCTGAGCGTCGATGGAAGAAATACTCACCAGGTACTTTCCATCCGAAGAGATAGCCATGCACAGGACTTGCGTGGTGTGGCCTCCATGGCGAGCCTCTGTCCCTTTCCTTCCCCCCTTTATTGTGTGCAACTTCTTTCCAGTCTCAATGTCCCCTGAAAATAAAAATATATACACACAATTATTGACTTGACCTATAAAAAGCTCACATCATGTAGGGCAGCATGGCATTGATTCATGTGCATACTCACATTTGATTATGGAGCAGTCTTTAGAACCAGAAAAGATGAACTTTTCGTCAGGTGAGATAACCAGACAAGTGACTGGGAGTTGATGTCCTCTTAACACACGGATCTCAGAGGCGTCTGGTGCCAGGAGCTTACAGTACAAAAAAGGGGGCCAAACGTTAACATGTCATCGCCTTCATGGATGTCTTCTTAAGTACTCAACCTAGCATAGAAACAAGTGATTGGAAGGAGATTCTATTTACACTTACATCTTTGGCTATACACCGCTGAAGTTTTCCTTTCTGTTCAAGCTGCAGGGATACATAGTACACAAAATGAAACCTTCCATATATGCTCCAATGTATAAAACACATCCACTAAACAGGCAACTGAAAAATACTTACAAGCTCCTCTTGTAGCCTGCCAGCAACCAATTCAGTCTCAAACGATACTTGCTCCGCCTTTTTCTCCTCTGGGAAGTGGAGGAGACGCAGACAAGGAATTTTAAATTAGAGATAAGTCTGACTGCCACAACATGCACTTGACTATGTGATAATGTACGATAAAGTGCACCGAGAATTACCTTCTTCCCTCAATTGATCAAGATACACCTTCGCCAATCTGAGCTTTTTTTCTTGTGGGGTTTCATCCAATTCGTCCTCCCCTTCTCTTTCGTTTTGCTCTGCAGTGCTGTTTGATGGAATAAAGCGATATTAATTTAATACATATGGTAATCGAGGACCAGTGACTGTGTAACCGTAACCGTTTTATCTTACCTTTCTGTCTCAGATTCACTGGAAATCTCTTCGTTGTGTTTTGAGTTGGGTTTCTTCGCACGACTTTTGCTATTGCTTCCAAGATTTTCATCGTTCTGCAGAAGTATAGAGTTTATTTTTAAAGCAAGTTAATACTGCTGCACGTTTCAGATCGTTAAACAACCGATTGACAGTTCAAAGTAAAACATTAAAATACAGAAAAGCCAGGTGGCCGTTCTCACTGTGCATGAGCAATAATGCTAATACGTACATTTACCTTGCGTTTAGACGTCGCTAAACTGTGTCCTTTCTTTGGAAACGCCGAGTCGCCGGTGTTCTTAATAAAGAACGTAGACGCCATTATGAAACACGATATCAGGCAATTATACCCAAAACTTTACTGCTGAAATTATTTCAACGAGCCAACGTGAGCCCACATGTGTGCTTTTCAACCAAACTTGAACATAGGAAACATGACTTAGGCGTCGCTGATTGGTTGATACTCAGCTATAAATAAACCCCGCCCACAATTGGAGCCTCATGTCCCGCCTTTTGTTGAAACGCATACAAATGATTGGACAAGCAAGACTAAAAGTCGTGATCTTAATTTCTATTGGCTAGAAATCGAAGCCCTTTTAAACAGGAAACGGGTACAGAGACAAATTCTTCCCTCGAACATTGCGTGCATACAAAAGTGTTCCGTACATAATTGGAAAACGGAAAATCACAGTACACATACACGTTATATACATTAGGAACGTATGCAGTCATCTATAAACACATTATACATAATTTACTTGTATTTAACGTGAAGATTTTATTACGCACAATACTAAATCTAACTAATACCATGCCGAGGTCTATGTACTGCACTACTGCAGTACTACCACTTCCTTTACTACGCAGTATTTCCATGTACTGCGTGTCTTTTGTTCCTCAACGCTTATCTCTACTTAGCACACCGAAGTCCAACCGATTTGCCAGGTGAGCTCACTATTAATACGCAGAAAGGAAAGATATGCAAATATGGATAAATGGAGGAAAAATACCTTTTAGAAACGTGAAATAGGGTCCACTCAAGAGCAAGGTGAGGTCTGGAAGGAGGGGCGGTGAGGTGCAGGGGGTGGAGGATGCTAAGTAACTTTTTATTCGAATTAGATTCAAACTAGACCGTCTTTTAGGTACGAGTGGGGATAACGGTGTGTTTAACTTTCGATCTCCCGGGAATGAAGGACAGATGTATATGTGTTGTTTTCAGGAGTGTATGCTCATGCCACCCTAAGAGGGAGACTGTTGCGGCCACCAACCCAACGCCAGTCAAGATGATGAAGATCGCCACGGACGCTCAGGACTTTGTGTGTGACCCGCTGGAGGATAAGTACAGATTTTCGGAATGCCCCAGCTACTCACCTTTCGCTCATCAAGAGGTTACATCTTTGTTTTGCTCAGCAAAATATTTTTTTTCAGTCAAAGTGAAATGTCCTGGCTTTTTTTTTTTGAATAACGCAAACCAACTCATTACTTTTGACTTGAGCAGAGCGAACCTGCCGCTTTTGAAGAGGAAGATGGAAGTCCAGGGATTCGAACCGACACGATTAGCCTCCTCATGAAAATAGAGCAGCTACAAGCACAGCTGAAATATGAACGCAGATGTCGGATTCTGGCCGAGAGGGAATTGCGAGAACTAAAAGGTTGGCAATGGTTCCTTTTGGCATTGGATGAGTGATGTTTTTTTTTTTATAAACAAATTCATAGATAATATAAATTAATTCGGACTTTGTAACTCTTTTTTATTCTTTATGGTTCATTCTCATTTATCAAATGAACTATATTTTGAGTAAAGCTCATTATTTCTCCTACATAAAAGTTGTAAAAGTGAGTTTATTGCTGGGTTATTATCTATAATAACACATAATATATTCACAGAGATGAACGGCCTTATGCTCCAAATGAGACATACGGCACATGAGCTGCGGGCCACACTGGACCAGGTCCGTCAAGGGACCAGTGATGCTATCTCATCACAGGGCCTGGCAGAAGAAGAAATCTCCTTGGTTACAGACCCAGAGGGAGAAATGAGAATACCGTACCACATAGCTGAGGTGAATGTCCATACAAACTTTTCTCCAACTTCAATTGAAGATATGTTTACATGTGAATCAGTGTCAATCAAGGAATCAAATGCTTATAACCAATATTTGTATTTTGGTTTCCTAATGATTCACCACACAATGAAGTCCTGATGAAGTGTGTGAAGTATGTAACCTATAAAGAACAGCCCATGGCCGTGGTCGGAGGCCAACCGTTTCTTTTCGTTCCCAGGAGGACAGTAACTTCCTATACCTCTCGGAGAGCCTGAGGGTGCCCAGAAACCTTTACGAGCGCATCTCGGAGATCTCCGACTTCCGGAAGTACACGTCGGCGCTGCTGATGATGCTGTTCGACCGGGAGACCCTGGCCACGCACTCGCTGCAGGGCCGGCGCACCAACGTCACCGGGGACGAGTGTCAGAAGCCCCAGCTGCCCCCGGAGATCCTGAGCAGTATTATCGGTGCGTAGAACGACGTGGTGGTTGAGTGTGATTAGCCATTTCAAGTTTTGTCTCTTCTGACCTCACAAGTGGGCGTGTCCACCTAGATGTGTGCTGGATAGATAGATCAGTCTACCAGCCTACCAAGTGGACTGCAGCAAACGTTGCACTTCTATCCGTCATACATCTAGGTAGACACACTTGTGATGTCAGAAGAGGCAGATTATCAAAACAGCTTGTAAGCATTAATCACAATCACAATATGTCCCCTTTGAAGAAGGTGGTATCTGCAATGCATGTCCTTCCATCTGACTTTTGTCCTTTTAGATCACGTGGGGGTCAAGTTCGCCGTGGACGGTAGCCAGATTAAGACAGCGATCCGAACAAAACTGAACAATGAGGACAAATTATTGAAAAAGAGGATGGGGATTAATAAACAACAAAATGTGTTTGGTCCAAGCTCTAGCTTTGAGCACAACTCTGAACAGAATGCCGAGGGGCAAAGCACTGAAAATGATTAATCCCTCCATATTGATAGGTCTATTTTTTTTGTGTCTTGTTCACAAGTATTAAATAGCAGATAGCTATGTAAGTAGATGGTTTTTTGATGGATGCATTTAGAATTGAAATAATGGTATTTAATTAATGTTTAGATGATAGCTCTTTATATATTGAATTTACAACTAATTATACAATGTTAAAATTGACATGCTATTATTTGTAAGAAGGTTTCTGGTTGGAGGCCTGCTGGTCTTCAGACCAAACCCACCATAGTTATTGCATTCGTTAGAACAACGTTAGAATGCAGTTTTTGAAATGAACTATTTTTCCTAGCTATTGAAAAGTGTAAACTCATCAATGGTACTGTATTGGACATCACTGTGGACAGAGTATTTAGTAGTTTTGATTATTGCTAGATTTTATCTACTCAATACAATATATTATCAGTCAAGTCTATGTAACTTATAGAAATGTGATACACAATAGAGGGCTATCTATGTTTTCTAGCCACATGGGCATTGCATATAGACGGGTAGTACTGTGTTGCTGGAACGATTAAATGTCAGTACAAATAATGTGTTTGGAAATGTGTTTTGGTGCTTCCCCTGTCACACTGTATGCACATTCGGTCTGTCTGGCTATCTCGAGGTCCAATAAACAGGTAATATATTTATATTCTATCAACAAACGGGCCTTGTGTGTTTTCTTGCTTCCAGCCATCATGAGATGCACCAGTGGGGTCCTTGGGTCGGATTTCATCCCTGAAGGGGGTGCTGAGATTTATATCCCTGAAAAGAGTGGACTGAAGGGAGTGCTGAGATCATGTACTTTCAATCAAACCTTCTAACCCCATGGATTACGAACCGACATGGGGAGTGTGGCCTTAATCATCCTTGAATCACCCTAATAAATAAACTAGTTAAGTACCCTAGTTTTGGGGGACCACATGTATTGCTGGTTATGTTACACTTTTATGTTCAGGATGTATATATTTATTTCATATCCACATTGATACTTCAAAAGAGGTCAAACCCAGCCAAAAGTGTCCCAAGGCAGGGTAGGCTAAATACAACATCACAAAGGTTACTCATCTTACCTGGAAGGAGCCTCTGTGTCTCCAGGCTCTCCCAAAGAGGGAGACTTCATGGAGACTCTGCTTGTTTGAGTTCTTAAAAGGACATCTTGAAAGTCTTTTTGGTCTTTCTGGCCTCTGGCTGGCCGGCATACAGCACTATGCACTTTGACCTGCAGTACACATACAAACTAATGAAAAGCATTATAGACCTCTGTTGTCCCCGTCGTGCCAAGAATAGAATAGCAACCATCGATGAATGACTGCACTACTGCCCATGTTTTTAAGATCATTAGAAAGAACATATATAATGTTTGTGTATCATTTTGTTTTTGAGGGCTTGTTTTCATAATGCCCACTTTCAGAAATCACAGAACAGGGCTGCAGTTCTGGAGCCTGTGTACAGAGTGTGACTGTCAGTACCACTGCTATCACATGAAAGAAAGTGTGTATGTGTGTGTTGATGATTAAGTTCAACCTTATTTGTCACATACAAACAAAATGTACAACGAGGATTGAAATGCTTATCTTTTCCTGCTCCTTAGACTGTGTTTGGAAAGAATTAGAGTGAACAGGTGAAATAAATACTAGCACATAAATAAAAGCAAAATGAAGTAACATCAGGGTACATATTGTTTTTGTTAGTGTATGTGTGTGTGTGTGTGTGTGTGTGTGTGTGTGTGTGTGTGTGTGTGTGTGTGTGTGTGTGTGTGTGTGTGTGTGTGTGTGTGTGTGTGTGTGTGTGTGTGTGTGTGTGTGTGTGTGTGTGTGTGTGTGTGTGTGTGTGTGTGTGTGTGTGTGTGTGTGTGTGTGTGTGTGTGTGTGTGTGTGTGTGTGTGTGTGTGTGTGTGTGTGTGTGTATGTGCTCTGTGAGGAGATGCAGGCTGTGGGTGTGATTTCGTGGATCATTCTGTCTTGAGTGCTGGGACTTGGCCCCTCCCACCTCTCAGTCACCACAGCTGGCTCGGTGGTCCGACAGCACAACGCCTACCTCTGGTGATGTGTTTCCAACCCCAGTCCCTGGGAGATGCACGTGTGTGTGTGTGAGTCTGGAGAGGTCCATTGGCCGGCTAGTCCCCAGGGAGATTAATGGAGGACGGCCATAGGGACACACAGGTGGAACCCCAATGGTTCTAACAGGATTCCTCCTTTCTTTCCCCGTGCCGGTTCTCCAAGTACTGAGGCCTACACATCTTGTGATCAATTCTTCAATTCTTTTTTCGTCTTCAGGAAAGTTGTCAGGTAAGTTTTTGTGATATTTAGCGCAGACAGAAAATTTAGAAGGCATTCTTTTCTTGGCTTTTTAAGTGGGAAGCTTCTTATCAATATGAAAAGAAGAGTAAGGCAAAACAAAATACAGAAATTGCAGAAATTATGCAAACACATCACATGTCACATAGTAAAAAAGTATTGTAGTCACACAGTATTATGCAATTAAATTATGGAATCTTACTTTTCAAACGTTTACGAGCCTATACCTATATAAGCAATTCCTCTAAAGATATATATATATATTATATATATATATATATTATATATATATATATATATATATATATATATATATTATATATATATATATATATATATACAGTATATATAGAGCTTTGTTATGCAATTCTTTAGTATTCCAATTTTACTTGTAATTAATACAGCCATTCATTTTGTTACAGTATACTCACCTCATTTTGCAACTTTCACACTTGTAGATTGTGAACATTGATGCATTTATGGTCCTTATTGTGACTCAGCAACTGTAACAGATGTGATTAATTTGGTGTAATCTGAGTTTAATCGGAAGGATTTTATCTGACCTGTTTGTGTTCTAAATTTTAACGTTAATGCATAACAAAATGTGTGCTAAATGATTGTGATTAACATTCACATCTTAAATAATATGTCTGGCCATAGGTCGACATCACTTCCCTCCGGACCAACAGCAGCAAGTTACAAAAAAAAAAACAAGACTAAATCCCAGTGAAGAATCCTTAAGAACCGTATTGAATATTCCACAACTGGATCATCATGAAATTCAGGACAGCCTTACATAATACGCATGAAAATGTGTGCACATAGCAGTGGTACTGGGGGGGATAAAACCTGTAAACACTCTGTGTGTGCCAATGGCTGTCCTCCAGAGAAGATTACCGACACACACAGCAACATGTGCGAGTGAGCAGGCACATGTATTTAGGACAGAGCACGATTTTGTCAGTCACATATTGGAACGTGATTAATATGTTGAAAGATGTGTAATCATAATGCATATTGCACAGAGATAACATGCACAATCTGGGACTATCATAGCAGTCATAAATAACACAGTTGGATGTGCAGGAACATTGTCATGGGATTTATGGTGTGGAGCGGGGCTCTGGTGGTCGGAGTCGGAGGTTGTGTCTTTGATGGCATTATGCAGGCTGACATTAAGCACATACTAATCAATGCAGCCATCGCCCTGCAGCTGGCCTAAAACAACCACCCTCATTATCTTTCATTTCAAAAGGGGGGGAGGACAGATGCAGCCCGGTCAGGTCGTCCTCTATGAATTATTCTTATTGATCACGTCCCCGGCTTTCCTCGAGGGGACAGCGTCCCCTCTCACACAGCCCCCCCGGAGGAGGAACTGGGACCGGGGAATCAGTTCACTCGACCATACCTTTAAAAAGACGCCTTCTAGTAGGAATATAGTATACTTTCTTAGAAGCGAACTGCAGCACATACGGTATGTGTTGCATTAGCTATGTACAGTACGGTATAATTACACTCGCAGGGAGTTCCGAGTTTACAGAACGTAAAGTAGGCACTTTGTTAAGCACATATGGAACCGCAAGACGGGCTGCATTTAGCAGTGTGTTTACCAGGATCAGATAGCTTGTATTATTAATCAAACAGAAGGGCACTTATTACACAACAATGTCGTACTTGTTACCAAAAACGGTCTGACTCATTTATTATACAATAATGTTGTCAAACAGTGAGATTAGCAACAGTTGAACCCATTGTGGACACACTCTCTCTCTTCAGAGAGCGTGAAAGGCCTCCAGGGCAGAAGCGATCATGGCTCCCTGTCTTTCTTCCAGGACTGACGAGGTCCGCCATGTGACCGCCCCAGGGATCTCATCTCCGGCTGAGACAAGATGGCAGGCCCTGGAGGGCTCTGGACGCCGTCTCAGTGAGCCATGGAGGAGATTCGCTCGCTCCTGACCCCCGATGTCAAAAATGACAGCACCACGCCCTGGTCCCCGGGGCCCTCGGCCGTCAGCAGACCGCTGGACGGGGCTCCTATTGGAGCCCCGCTGCGCCTCAAGGACCTGGCGGGGGTTTTCTTCTTCATGGTCGCCCTGAACGTCCTGGCGCTCCTCGCCAACACGGCCGTGATCGTGGTCATCCTCAAAGCCCCCCACCTGCGCAAGTTCGCCTTCGTGTGCCACCTGTGCGTGGTGGACCTGCTGTCCGGCGTGCTGCTCATGCCCCTGGGCATCATGTGCAGCTCGCCCTACTTCGCCGGCCTGGTGTTCACCGTGCCGGAGTGCCAGACGTACGTCTTCCTCAACGTCTTCCTCATGGCCGCCTCCATCTTCACCATCACCGCCATCAGCGTGGAGCGCTACTATTACATCGTGCACCCCATGCGCTACGAGCTCAAGATGACCTGCAAGCTGACGGCCGCCGTGGTGGCGCTGGTGTGGCTGGCGTCCGCCGCGCTGGGCCTGGCCACCGTGTTCGGCTGGTCGTCCAACGCCACCCGGGGCGCTGTCAGCGCCGCCCGCTGCTCGCTGCACTGGAGCCGCAGCGACCACCAGCGGGTGTTCTCGCTGCTGTTCTGCGTGACCTGCTTCTGCCTGCCCGCCGTGGTCATCTTCGCCGTGTACTGCAACGTGTACAAGGTGGCCCGCGTGGCCGCCCGGCAGCACGGCCCCCCCCCGCCGCCCTCCTGGATGACCGCCACGCAGATGAAGAGCCGCGCCGACTCCATCAGCAGCCAGACCACCATCATCACCACCGCGCGCGACGCCCCCCGTAGGACTCCCAGGGGCCGGCCCTTCGGGGGCAGTAAGGCCGCTCTCACCCTGGTGGTCATCGTGGGGCAGTTCCTGATCTGCTGGCTGCCCTACTTTGCCTTTCAACTCCACCTGAGCCTGCAGGCCTCGTCCAGCATCTCGGAAGACCTCGAGGACACCGTCACCTGGCTGGCCTACTCCTCCTTCGCGCTGAACCCCTTCTTCTACGGGCTGCTGAACCGGCAGATCAGGGAGGAGCTGGACAAGCTGCGGCGCTGCTACTCAGCCCGGCCCACAGAGCTGTTCTCCTCGGGCCACGAGGCCGCCGGACACGAGAACTTCCTGCAGTTCCTCCACCGGACGAGCTGCACGGTGGACACGCGCGCCAGCTTCACCGCCTCGTCCAGCCCCAGGCCCACCCTGGACCAGACCCCGCAGCCCGCCGTCAGGATCCCGGGGCAGATCCCTGAGGAGCTGAGCTAGGCGGGACCTCGTGGTGGTTGTTGGACAGGATCTTCAGGCTTCAGGGTTTTTTATTGAAGAGGATGTAATGTGGCCAGGAAGCCGCCCAGGTTGTGCTATGTCAGACACGCAGCATATGGAGTATTGTAACATGTGCTCTTGTATTTTGAATTGGTAGTGTTAATAATAATAGTGTTATTGAGAAATATAGTACAAATGTAGTTTTTGACCAAACTGTTAAAGGACATACATATTTCTGCTATATAAGACCCACTTTTTTTTTACATATATATTTGCTACAAGATGTACGTTTTATGGTGATTTACTTTCTGTGTGTCTTTATTTTTTTTGTATAATAACGGGTAATATCGCAGACTTGAAATGTAAATTATAATATAAATCATCGGGTAAACATTATGTTTAACTGGCAAGTATTCTAGTTTACACATTAACCATAAGCGCTGGAGAACTGTATTTTTTACAAAATAGAAATATGTTAATGACAGCAAGATGTTTGTACTTACTCCAAGCTTCTGTTTAATGTTGTATTATCATATTGCTTTTGAACAGGGCTATAAGATGCAATTAATCAGTTGCATTGATTATCTCATGATAGGATAATGTTTCTCTTTATGAGTTGCCAGTGTCTATTTGCCATTCATGTACACTTAAATTCGAATCAGTTCTTAATAAAAATGAACAAATCTGATACAATCAGTCGTAATGTTTGGCTTTGTATCCTTATAACACCTTTCAACCCCTGCCTGTCTTTATTTTCCCTTTTCCTCATGCTTTTATTGAATTTAAATCAATAAAATACCAAACTTTTCGTGCAAATATCAACAATATATGTATTGTCCAGCTCCAAGTTCAAGTTATAATCAGAAGTAATCTTACCATTGAAAATGATTCACACTTAAAACACCATGTTTTTGCACAAAAAGTATTTTTTTCTTACAGTTTTATGTGTTGTAAGCGATTCTGCGGCTCGTCACTATAGCCCCTCGGCAGGTGTTCATTTATAGAAAGCCTGTAACTGATCCCACCAATGGCCTGTGATTACATAAGAAGAAAAGGCCATTTCATAACAGCTCTTAGTGTTAGTCTCTAAAAGCCTCCTATTATGTATCCTCTGGCAGATTAGATGATGAACATCGTTAAACATTAGCAGATAAAGTAATCACTGGGGATAATAAAAAGAAAAACAAAATTCAATATGGAGTTCATGTTCCAGTCATTAAAAACAAATTACAATTTTATGTTGACAAGATGTATCCAAAAATAAAATGCGTTTGTTGTGACGGATGTTCTGATCATCCACTGCAGAACGAAGAGGACACACTGCACTAGATCAACATTTCTGTAGCCCTGTGTTTAGCTCCGTCAGTCACAGAAATACATTAGAGGGATGGATGCATATGAAATAGTTGTCTGTTTTGAAAACTCATACCATCTGCCCTAGTTGTCATGGGAACGTGTTAAACATACAGGTAAAAGCTGTGACAAATAGAAAAGGCAAGGCCGTGAAGCAAGTCTTTCCGCAGGCTGGAAAACAACATGTATTGAATTGTGAAATATATATTGAGATAACTTTTATTCGCTAAATACTGTTAAAGGAACTTATTTAGTGGCACAGAAGTCCAATGGGGAATGCTAAACCTATTCCGTGCTGCGTGAGAGAGACTAAAAGGCAAGCAAAGAGAACTATAGTTAATCTCAATCTGGTCTCATATTTTTTTACTCAAGCGCCAGCAAGCTGCATGCATGCACATCGCACCCAGAGTCGTAAAGGCCACATATAGGATTAAAATGAGTTAATATCAAATTACATTTATAGTGCCACAAGAACAGGACTTTATTGTACGCAAACATGTACCCCACACGAAAACAACAAAATTTGATGATACAAGGTATATTTATCTTGTCTTAACATCAAACCACCTACTTTGCGATGAAGAGATGAGAGCCCTAATCTTCTTTTGGACTGGATGGATGTTTTTTGCCAGACCCATGATTTCAACAAGTGTCAGGAGCTTATGTCACATGCTCAGTGAATACCTAACAGCTTTTTTCATAATTACCTCATTAGAGTGAAGGAGCTCCCACCTGAAAGACAGATTCATTCAAAGGCCATGGACATAATAATTGTTGGCCTATTCAATGTGTAGATCAAACACAGTCCTAGCTGCTGGGGAGACAAAATAATTGCGCATTTTCTGCACTCAACAGTGGTGCAAGGGGTGGTGGTGTTAGTCAGGCTGTTGTTAACGCCGTGTCAAATCACCCAACATGTCTTCCAAAAGTTTTGTTGTTTCTGTCTGTTGACGAGCAGCTCCACTATATTCTATGTGACCAGACAGATGTGATCAGACAGGATGTGAGCCGACCAGACAGGATGTGATCAGACAGGATATGACCAGATAGGATGTGAGTCGATCGGACAGGATGTGATCATAAAGGACGTGAGCCGAACAAACTGGATGTGGTCAAACAGGTTGTAAGCCGACCACACAGGATGTGACCAGACAGGGTGTTAGCCGACCAAACAGGATGTGATCAAACAAGTTGTGATCAGACAGGATGTGAGCCAACCAGACAGGATGTGATCTGAAAGGACGTGAGCCGACCAAACAGGATGTGATCCGAAAGGATGTGAGCTGATCCGACAGGATGTGAGCTCATCAGATAGGATGTGACCGACCAGACAGGATGTTAGCCATTCAGACGCGATGCCATCAAAGGGCAGAGTGTGATTGATGTCTCTGGCGTTCAGCTGCTTGACCACATTATGACATTATGCACACACACTTCAAAAGAGAGAACAAGAGGGTCCGGCATGAAGGGACGGGAGGAGCCGTCGCAGGGTGCATGCCCACCCCCAGAGGAGGGGAAGGATTAAAGGATGGGTAAATACACACAGTTTGGGTCCTAGTTGACGGCTGACTTCATGATTTGGCTGATGCAACCGCTGGAGTAACAGGTACAGAGCAGAAACCAGGAGAAATGTGCTCTGGTTCAGTTATCAAGGCTTTACTTACGTGAGCTGTTCAGGCCAGACAACCTTTATGACGTTGAGCCTTATGGAGTATGAATGTATCCACATCCATTCCATTATTGTCTATTCACTTGATGAAATGGAGCTATGGGTCATAGTGGGGTTGGACGGTAGAGGCATTTCTGAAAGTGTGTGTGTGTGTGTGTGTGTGTGTGTGTGTGTGTGTGTGTGTGTGTGTGTGTGTGTGTGTGTGTGTGTGTGTGTGTGTGTGTGTGTGTGGTTGTGTATGTTTGTGTGTGTGTGTGTGTGTTTTTTTGTATTATGCTTTCTATTACTATTCACTATTAAGTCATAACGTAGGATTAGGCCTGTGTCCATTGGGGTTCAAACCAAAAACCTTTTGGGTGGAAGCACCCTAATCACAGGTCTATCTCTCTCTCTCTCTTTCTCTCTCTCTCTCACACACACACGCACACACACACACACACACACACACACACACACACACACACACACACACACACACACACACACACACACACACACACACACACACACACACACACACACACACACACACACACACACACACACACACACACACACACACATCACAAACACGGACACATACTCATAAACACACACACACGCACACACTGACCTACAATCTCCGACTCAACTGTCGACAAAAACAAACCCATCGGCCATCTGTCAAGGTGTTCGGACCATTAGCATACCTTCGTCTCTCGCTAGCCTGCACAGACACAGGAAGCTCTCTGCCATCAACGTGCCGTGCTCCCTCTCTAACGCGTTCTGCTCCAGGAAGAGGCATTAACATTTACCATGGCGACCATTCAGCCGTCATGGCAGAGTAGCACTCGTGCACAACACAAAGCCGTCCACCGGTAGCTATGGATGACAAGAAAGGGATGAACATCCACGCATTTGGGGTGTGGGGGAGGTGGGAGTCTTTAGAAGGCGTTAATTTTTTCCGTTTCCTGGTTGATTCAATAGAAATTTGTAGACTACTTTTACCTATCTATTGTTTATTATAGAGCGGGGCCTTTAGCATGACATTGGGGTCGTGGGGTCGTAGGAAATTTCGGCCAAGATTTATTTTTATGCAAAAATACATATTTTGGGATTTTGTTTTGAGGTTAGGTTTTAGTGTTAGTTTGGTTTAGGTTTCCATTCTACGTCTAATAAAAGTCTGTATCAAGGAATCTAATAAACATCTAAAAACAACAAAAAACCTGAAATATAAGGTATAATAATCTACTGTAAAGTGCAGTTTGTATGATTTAGTGCCATCTACCGGTGCGGTTGCAGGTTTCAAATCAACAGATTGCAACAAAGGGAAATTTTCGTTTTACAAGATGGACTTTTACCTTGGGAATATGAATATGTTGATGACATCATTGCCGTATTGACATCCGAAGCAGGTCAGGTATCCAGCTCTGTTGTTCTGCTGTGAGCGGTTGTATGCAGGTTGGTATACTTATTGCCCACTACCTATTAATATATTAATAGCAGTGCTGTTGGATGATGACTTGCTAATGGGTCCGAAGGTTGAAACAGCGGAATAGAGCACACACATGCACAGACACACACACACACACACACACACACACACACACACACACACACACACACACACACACACACACACACACACACACACACACACACACACACACACACACACACACACACACACACACACACACACACACACACACACACACACACACTCCCTCCCTCTCTCTTTCTCTTACTCACATACAGACTCTCTCTCTTACACACCCCCCCCACACACACAAACATTCACAGATCCACAGTAAATTACAGTAAGCAACACACTTTATAAAGAAAACCAAACCATAACACCTGGCTTTGTGTTTACAGTCACTACAGTCACAGTGTTGACACTGCACTCACTGTCAGCAGGCCTGATTTGGCTGCAACGAAGCGTCATAATCAGAATCAGACCCAGCACTGCCTCCCACTGGCCCACAGAGACCAGTGCTGCTGAGATAGTGTATCCCAATATATTCCAACTTTATCCGTGATCGTTTTTCCCTGCTTGGCCTGCAGGAGTTCATGGCCGATGGATGATTGACTGCACCCTGCATCCCACTGTACAACTCTACTGTTCTGTCGGTTTTAGGAAGCACTTTTTATTCAAGCATTTCTGTGGCTAAAGCCTTAGCTGTGAATTACAAATGCTTCAAACTTGTTGCACATTTAAATGTGAAAGATTAAATGTGAAAGTTCTGTTTTCAATCATTTTTAAACCCACTATCAAAGATGGAAAGGGACGTTTAGAAATAAGTAATCCAGGCTCAATTATTGTCTTCAACACTGTCTGCAACATCATCCACTCTCCACAGTCTGAGTGTGTGTGTGTGTGTGTGTGTGTGTGTGTGTGTGTGTGTGTGTGTGTGTGTGTGTGTGTGTGTGTGTGTGTGTGTGTGTGTGTGTGTGTGTGTGTGTGTGTGTGTGTGTGTGTGTGTGTGTGTGTGTCTCTGTGTCTGTGCTTCCCTGTAGTGGCTGTAACGACTGCACAGAGCCACCGTTCCGGCCGGTATTCCCACCCTGGGTGTAGGCTGGGCCCCTCCTTCGACACAGAGAGGGGTGCTCCACACATGGAAGACAATCTGTGAATGCCTCCCAGAGCACCGTAAGCTTCCTAAAATAGCCCCCGTGCTCTGCCCCCCAACACACTCCCACTGCCCCACCCTGTGAACACATTTCAGCATGAGCCCTGCAGAGCTGTTGAAGAACTCAGACTAACTGTGGATTACCGTTCTGTGGTCGTTTTCGTTTGATTCGTGGGGTCGGGGCAGCGAGTATGATGCGAGGGGAGGATTCGGACGAGGTGGAGATCGATTTGAGCGGCTCGGAGGCTAGCACCGAGGAGGACTTTGAGGAGCGAGGCGGGCCGCTCTGGAGGGCCCCGGAGGTGCTGGAGGACGAGGACAACATCCACACGTCTAACCTGGTGGAGATTAGCGACACCAGGCCCCTGATCAATGCCAGGGACCCGCGAGGGATCAACGAGTGTCTTCAGGTGCTTCTGCCACCAAGTATCAACTCACAATGCAGTGTTTACATTAATAATCTTATCAATAATATTATAATATAAATCATTGAATGGCATCTAATGGTCTGATGGCAAATTTGTTCAATTTTGCATGATCGGTGGGTTGCACTTTCTTTCGTGGGTTGTGTGAGGCGGGAATCTGCACCTCAGTCGCGTGTGGCAAAAACACAAACTCGACCAACAGTATTCAGCTGTTGATAAGGGGCTGTACATAATTAAAATCAACACTGTGTAGACTGTACACTTTAAGAAATACACCTCTTAAAATCGACCTCTAAGAGCTTCATCTACTCACTCAAATAAGTTTCCGTTCGGTGCACTACCTCGGCAACCAAACAGGAAACAGGGCATAACCCCGCCCCCTTTTTGGTTTATGGTACTCCAGGCTCTGAGCCGTCGTAACATAGTGGGACAGTGTGGATAGTGCTTGGTCCCAGATGTAATCCCACGGCCCGGGTGCTTCTGAATGCATGGTTCTGGATGGCGAGCACCATGCCATCTCTCGCCTGCTGACCCACGTCTCTCTTCTCCAGGTGTCGTTTGAGGACGTGATCGCCGAGCCGCTGTCGGCCCGCAGCACGGACAAGGTGTGGTTCTGGAGCAACGCCCTGTTCGAGGTGTGCCGGGTGTGGGTGTACAGGGTGGTCAGCTTGCTGCTGGCCCTGCCCATGGCCTTCCTCTCGGGCCTGCTCTTCGCCCTCCTCAGCTGCTTCCACATCTGGTGGGTCAACCCGGACAAGATAATCCTGGATCCATCGGTCGATTGATTCTTCATGAGATTCTTTATTTGACACCTTTTTTTTGTGTGTGCGTGTGTGTGTGTGTGTGTGCGTGTGTGTTCGTGTGTGTTTGTGTGTGTGCGTGCTCGTGTATGTTTGTGCGTTCATGTGCGTTTGTGTGTGTTTGTGGTGTATTGTGTGTGTATGTTTGCATTCCTGTACATTCATGTGTGTGTGTATGTGTGTGCTTCCGTCATGCTCTCCTGCCACCCCCAGGATGGTCCAGCCCTGTACGCGGTACACGTTCATCCTCACCTACTGGCTGCAGTGCCTGTGGGCCGTGCTGCTGGAGCTGGTCGGCCGGCCCCTGTTCACCAGTGCCGGGAGGTGTTGCGGGGCCTCCAGCGTCCACCTGGCGGACCAGTGAGCTCCAGGGGCCACAGCCAAGAAAAAAGCCATGTTTCAGCCAGCCCGGGGCCGCGGATGTATACAGGCCACGACGTGACGTCTGCTCACATCCCCTCTGCTCCACCCCCTTGGTTGTGATGTCATTGGTGGTGGAGGAGGGGGAGGATTTGTATGGATGCACGGAAATGGGCGTGTCCAATTCACTGAACTTCCTGGTTGTACAGATAGTAGGAAGAGGCGTGGCCGATATCATTTTTTAAATGTTTTTTGCTCCTCCGTTGTTTTGACTTTGTTTTGAAGTCCTGAAGGCGTGTGATGCTTCTCCTTCAGTTTACTTTTTGTGTTGAGCTGCCATAGACCCCTTCTCACTGGATGCAAAATAGGCATATTTTTATGTAATTTATATATGTGGTCAAATTACTTACATCTTGACAGGTCTCCTAGCCTTTGACACTGTTTAATGTCAATGAGATTTTACTTCTTTTTTTTTTACAAATTTTACAAATTTCCATTAGACCCACAAACGCACATTGAATTTTTTTCTACAGCGATCAAGGTTGAAATTGTCACTCAATCTCATTGTTATCCTTCATTCAGCATGCTATCTTGTTGTATTTCCGTTGCATTATTGTCGTCTTACAAAATATTGTCATATCATTATTTTCACATTGTACAAGTACATCTATTATATAAAATATTATTAATATAATGAAAGCGGCATTGACTACTCTAAAAAAAACAAAACAGAACAAGAAACCTGTCACTTTTGGTTGGAATGGAAAACGTATGCATTCCATGCATTCATAGTCTTGCTCAACATCGCCTCTTCCGGTCACATAGTGAATGTCTGCATGCAGTGAACATACAGGAGTGGCCTTTATAAATAGCACGGCACACAGCATTAATCAGTAGGGCTGAGCTCTCTGACGACTTGCGTCGCGACGTAGGTCGCATTGGTCGCGTCGTTCGCTGTGTTGGTCGCTCGTCTGGCTGCTTTCAGTTGCTGTGGTCGCTGGCTGGCTCGGTCGCTCAAAGTCTATGGGCGGGTCCTTAATCAGTTAATTTGCATGTTATTAACGTATTTTTTGCGACAGTTGAAGTACCAGAAAGCCTTGCTCTCTGGCGAAAGCTTCCTACAGCTCTTTATTGCAAATATTATTTTTATATTGAAGTAGGCCAGGTCTATCAGTAGCCTATCAATAAAAAATTTATTATATATATATATATATATATATATATATATATATATATATAGCCTATATATATATATATATATATATATATATTATATATATATATATATTATATATATATATATATATTATATATATATATATATAATATATATAAAACCTATATTTGTTATGTTAAATGTCATTAAGCCTAATAAGATATATTATGCACAAAGCACTGAAATATTGAAATAATGTATTTTAGATATTATATATATAGCCTATTTGTTTTGTTAAATGTCATTAAGCCTAATAAGGTATGCTATGTACAAAGTTCTTCGTTATAGAGCGATAGACTCCCATGTTACAATATAAGTCTAACGAATTTCAGGAATGCTGCAGTGGTACAATGGTGGTGCAGTGGTAGTGATGGTAGGTTAGTAATCAAGAAATTTGGTGATCGATTCTCTCCATGGTTTGAGAAAATCGGTTGGGATACTTATACGACGTAATGACGGGCTGTCTGCGACGCTGGCAGTCCCCATATGTTTCATATGATAAGAAATGACAGTGTTACCCCTTATGTTTTATTTGATAAATATCGACATTGTTTGATTTGATAAAAAAACGACAGTGTTACCCCTTATGTTTTTTTTGATGGCGACCGATAAAAATACGACAGTGTTACCCCTTATGTTTTATTTGATAAAAAACGACAGTGTTACCCCTTATGTTTTATTTGATGAAAAAACGAGCAGTGTTACCCCTTATGTTTTTTGTTTGATAAAAAACGACAGTGTTACCCCTTATGTTTTAGTCTTGATAAAAAACGACAGTGTTACCCCTTATGTTTTATTTGAATAAAAAACGACAGTGTTACCCCTTATGTTGTATTTGTATAAATATCGACATTGTTTTGATTTGATAAAAAAATGACAGTGTTACCCCTTAAGTTTTTATTCTGATAAAAAAACGACAGTGTTACCCCTTATGTTTTTTTTGATGACGACCGATGAAAGTACGACAGTGTTACCACCTTATGTTTTATTTTGATAAAAAACGACAGTGTTACCCCTTGTGTTTTTTTTTGATGACCGACTGATGAAAAATACGACAGTGTTACCCCTTATGTTTTATTTGATAAATATCGACATTGTTTGACGACCGATAAAAATACGACAGTGTTAACCCTTATGTTTGATTTGATAAATATCGACATTGTTTGATTTGATAAAAAAACGACAGTGTTACCCCTTATTTTTTTTTCATGACGACCGATGAATAAAAATACGACAGTGTTACCCCTTATGTTTTATTTGATAAAAAACGACAGTGTTACCCCTTATGTTTTGTCTGATAAAAAACGACAGTGTTACCCCTTATGTTTTATTTGATAAAAAAACGACAGTGTTACCCCTTATGTTGTATTTGATAAATATCGACATTGTTTGATTTGATAAAAAAACGACAGTGTTACCCCTTAAGTTTTATTTGATAAAAAACGACAGTGTTACCCCTTATGTTTTTTTTGATGACGACCGATGAAAATACGACAGTGTTACCCCTTATGTTTTATTTGATAAAAAATGACAGTGTTACCCCTTGTGTTTTTTTTGATGACGACCGATAAAAATACGACAGTGTTACCCCCTTATGTTTTTTATTCATAAATTTCGCTAGTTACCCCATTTCTTTCATATGATAAGAATTGACAGTGTTACCCCTTATGTTTTATTTGGTAAATATCGACATTTTTTGATTTGATTAAAAAAACGACAGTGTTACCCCTTATGTTTTATTTGATAAAAAACGACATTGTTACCCCTTATGTTTTTTTTGATGACGACCGATAAAAACTTTATCACTCTATGACGAAGAACTTTGTACATAACATAGCCTACCTTATTAGTCTAATGACATTTAACAAAACAAATAGGTTATATATAATATCTAAAATACATTATTTCAATACGCCCAAATTACAACTAATATATCACTCTATAACGAAGTGCTTGGTGCATAATATACCTTATTAGGCTTAATGACATTTAACATAACAAATATATATATATATATATATATATATATATATATATATATATATATATATATATATATATATATATATATAATATCTCATTGTTATCCTTCATTCAGGCATGCTATCTTGTTGTATTTCCGTTGCATTATTGTCGTCTTACAAAATATTGTCATATCATTATTTTCACATTGTACAAGTACATCTATTATATAAAAATATTATTATAATTAATGAAAGCGGCATTGACTACTCTAAAAAAACAAAACAGAACAAGAAACCTGTCACTTTTTGGTTGGAATGGAAAACGTATGCATTCCATGCATTCATAGTCTGCTCAACATCGCCTCTTCCGGTCACATAGTGAATGTCTGCATGCAGTGAACATACAGGAGTGGCCTTTATAAATAGCACGGCACACAGCATTAATCAGTAGGGCTGAGCTCTCTGACGACTTGCGTCGCGACGTAGGTCGCATTGGTCGCGTCGTTCGCTGTGTTGGTCGCTCGTCTGGCTGCTTTCAGTTGCTGTGGTCGCTGGCTGGCTCGGTCGCTCAAAGTCTATGGGCGGTCCTTAATCAGTTAATTTTGCATGTTATTAACGTTATTTTTTGCGACAGTTGAAGTACCAGAAAGCCATGCTCTCTGGCGAAAGCTTCCTACAGGTCTTTATTGCAAAATATTATTTTTATATTGAAGTAGGCCAGGTCTATCAGTAGCCTATCAATAAAAATATTATATATATATATATATATATATATATATATATATATATATATATATATATATATATATATATATATATATATATATATATATATATATATATATATATATATTATATATATATATATATATAATATATATATATATATATATATATATATATATATATATTATATATATATATATATATATATATATATATATATAAAACCTATATTTGTTATGTTAAATGTCATTAAGCCTAATAAGATATATTATGCACAAAGCACTGAAATATTGAAATAATGTATTTTAGATATTATATATATAGCCTATTTGTTTTGTTAAATGTCATTAAGCCTAATAAGGTATGCTATGTACAAAGTTCTTCGTTATAGAGCGATAGACTCCCATGTTACAATATAAGTCTAACGAATTTCAGGAATGCTGCAGTGGTACAATGGTGGTGCAGTGGTAGTGATGGTAGGTTAGTAATCAAGAAATTTGGTGATCGATTCTCTCCATGGTTGAGAAAATCGGTTGGGATACTTATACGACGTAATGACGGGCTGTCTGCGACGCTGGCAGTCCCCCATATGTTTCATATGATAAGAAATGGACAGTGTTACCCCTTATGTTTTATTTGATAAATATCGACATTGTTTGATTTGATAAAAAAACGACAGTTACCCCTTATGTTTTTTTTGATGGCGACCGATAAAAATACGACAGTGTTACCCCTTATGTTTTATTTGATAAAAAACGACAGTGTTACCCCTTATGTTTTATTTGATGAAAAACGGCAGTGTTACCCCTTATGTTTTGTTTGATAAAAAACGACAGTGTTACCCCTTATGTTTTGTCTGATAAAAAACGACAGTGTTACCCCTTATGTTTTATTTGATAAAAAACGACAGTGTTACCGCTTATGTTGTATTTGATAAATATCGACATTGTTTGATTTGATAAAAAAATGACAGTGTTACCCCCTTAAGTTTTATTTGATAAAAAACGACAGTGTTACCCCTTATGATTTAATTTATGACAGTGTTACCCCTTAAGTTTTATCTGAAAAAAACGACAGTGTTACCCCTTATGTTTTTTTTGATGACGACCGATGAAAGTACGACAGTGTTACCACTTATGTTTTATTTGATAAAAAACGACAGTGTTACCCCTTGTGTTTTTTTTTGATGACGACTGATAAAAATACGACAGTGTTACCCCTTATGTTTTATTTGATAAATATCGACATTGTTTGACGACCGATAAAAATACGACAGTGTTAACCCTTATGTTTGATTTGATAAATATCGACATTGTTTGATTTGATAATAAAACGACAGTGTTACCCCTTTTTTTTCATGACGACCGATAAAAATACCAGTGTTACCCCTTATGTTTTATTTGATAAAAAGCGACAGTGTTACCCCTTATGTTTTGTTCTGATAAAAAACGACAGTGGTTACCCCTTATGTTTTATTTGATAAAAAAACGACAGTTGTTACCCCTTATGTTTTATTTGATAAAAAACGACAGTGTTACCCCTTATGTTTTATTTGATAAAAAACGACAGTGTTACCCCTTATGTTTTTTTTGATCGACTGATAAAAATACGACAGTGTTACCCCTTATGTTTTATTTGATAAAAAACGACAGTGGTTAACCGCTTTATTGTTGTATTTGATAAATATCGACATTGTTTGATTTGATAAAAAAATGACAGTGTTACCCCTTAAGTTTTATCTGATAAAAAAACGACAGTGTTACCCCTTATGTTTTTTTTGATGACGACCGATGAAAAGTACGACAGTGTTACCCACTTATGTTTTATTTGATAAAAAACGACAGTGTTACCCCTTGTGTTTTTTTTGATGATCGACATGACTGATAAAAATACGGACAGTGTTACCCCTTATGTTTTATTTGATAAATATCGACATTGTTTGACGACCGATAAAAATACACAGTGTTAACCCTTATGTTTGATTTGATAAATATCGACATTGCTTGATTTGATAAAAAAACGACAGTGTTACCCTTTTTTTTTTCATGACGACCGATAAAAATACCAGTGTTACCCCTTATGTTTTATTTGATAAAAAGCGACAGTGTTACCCCTTATGTTTTGTCTGATAAAAAACGACAGTGTTACCCCTTATGTTTTATTTGATAAAAAACGGCAGTGTTACCCCTTATGTTGTATTTGATAAATAGGCTATCGACATTGTTTGATTTGATAAAAAAACGACAGTGTTACCCCTTAAGTTTTATTTGATAAAAAACGACAGTGTTACCCCTTATGTTTTTTTTGATGACGACCATTGAAAATACGACAGTGTTACCCCTTATGTTTTATTTGATAAAAAACGACAGTGTTACCCCTTGTGTTTTTTTTTGATGACGACCGATAAAAATACGACAGTGTTACCCCTTATGTTTTTATTCATAAATTTCGCTAGTGTTACCCCATTTCTTTCATATGATAAGAATTGACAGTGTTACCCCTTATGTTTTATTTGGTAAATATCGACATTTTTTGATTTGATTAAAAAAACGACAGTGTTACCCCTTATGTTTTATTTGATAAAAAACGACATTGTTACCCCTTATGTTTTTTTTGATGACGACCGATAAAAACTTTATCACTCTATGACGAAGAACTTTGTACATAACATAGCCTACCTTATTAGTCTAATGACATTTAACAAAACAAATAGGTTATATATAATATCTAAAATACATTATTTCAATACGCCCAAATTACAACTAATATATCACTCTATAACGAAGTGCTTGGTGCATAATATACCTTATTAGGCTTAATGACATTTAACATAACAAATATATATATATATATATATATATATATATATATAATCTCATTGTTATCCTTCATTCAGCATGCTATCTTGTTGTATTTCCGTTGCATTATTGTCGTCTTACAAAATATTGTCATATCATTATTTTCACATTGTACAAGTACATCTATTATATAAAATATTATTAATATAATGAAAGCGGCATTGACTACTCTAAAAAAAACAAAACAGAACAAGAAACCTGTCACTTTTGGTTGGAATGGAAAACGTATGCATTCCATGCATTCATAGTCTGCTCAACATCGCCTCTTCCGGTCACATAGTGAATGTCTGCATGCAGTGAACATACAGGAGTGGCCTTTATAAATAGCACGGCACACAGCATTAATCAGTAGGGCTGAGCTCTCTGACGACTTGCGTCGCGACGTAGGTCGCATTGGTCGCGTCGTTCGCTGTGTTGGTCGCTCGTCTGGCTGCTTTCAGTTGCTGTGGTCGCTGGCTGGCTCGGTCGCTCAAAGTCTATGGGCGGTCCTTAATCAGTTAATTTGCATGTTATTAACGTATTTTTTGCGACAGTTGAAGTACCAGAAAGCCATGCTCTCTGGCGAAAGCTTCCTACAGCTCTTTATTGCAAATATTATTTTTATATTGAAGTAGGCCAGGTCTATCAGTAGCCTATCAATAAAAAATTATTATATATATATATATATATATATATATATATATGCCTATATATATATATATATATATATATATATAGCCTATATATATATATATATATATATATATATATATATATATATATATATATATATATATATATATATTATATATATATATATATATAATATATATATATATATTATATATATATATATATATATATATAAAACCTTATTATTTGTTATGGTTAAATGTCATTAAGGCCTAATAAGATATATTATGCACAAAGCACTGAAATATTGAAATAATGTATTTTAGATATTATATATATAGCCTATTTGTTTTGTTAAATGTCATTAAGCCTAATAAGGTATGCTATGTACAAAGTTCTTCGTTATAGAGCGATAGACTCCCATGTTACAATATAAGTCTAACGAATTTCAGGAATGCTGCAGTGGTACAATGGTGGTGCAGTGGTAGTGATGGTAGGTTAGTAATCAAGAAATTTGGTGATCGATTCTCTCCATGGTTGAGAAAATCGGTTGGGATACTTATACGACGTAATGACGGGCTGTCTGCGACGCTGGCAGTCCCCATATGTTTCATATGATAAGAAATGACAGTGTTACCCCTTATGTTTTATTTGATAAATATCGACATTGTTTGATTTGATAAAAAAACGACAGTTACCCCTTATGTTTTTTTTGATGGCGACCGATAAAAATACGACAGTGTTACCCCTTATGTTTTATTTGATAAAAAACGACAGTGTTACCCCTTATGTTTTATTTGATGAAAAACGGCAGTGTTACCCCTTATGTTTTGTTTGATAAAAAACGACAGTGTTACCCCTTATGTTTTGTCTGATAAAAAACGACAGTGTTACCCCTTATGTTTTATTTGATAAAAAACGACAGTGTTACCCCTTATGTTGTATTTGATAAATATCGACATTGTTTGATTTGATAAAAAAATGACAGTGTTACCCCTTAAGTTTTATCTGATAAAAAACGACAGTGTTACCCCTTATGTTTTTTTTGATGACGACCGATGAAAGTACGACAGTGTTACCACTTATGTTTTATTTGATAAAAAACGACAGTGTTACCCCTTGTGTTTTTTTTTGATGACGACTGATAAAAATACGACAGTGTTACCCCTTATGTTTTATTTGATAAATATCGACATTGTTTGACGACCGATAAAAATACGACAGTGTTAACCCTTATGTTTGATTTGATAAATATCGACATTGTTTGATTTGATAATAAAACGACAGTGTTACCCCTTTTTTTTCATGACGACCGATAAAAATACCAGTGTTACCCCTTATGTTTTATTTGATAAAAAGCGACAGTGTTACCCCTTATGTTTTGTCTGATAAAAAACGACAGTGTTACCCCTTATGTTTTATTTGATAAAAAACGACAGTGTTACCCCTTATGTTGTATTTGATAAATATCGACATTGTTTGATTTGATAAAAAAACGACAGTGTTACCCCTTAAGTTTTATTTGATAAAAAACGACAGTGTTACCCCTTATGTTTTTTTTGATGACGACCATTGAAAATACGACAGTGTTACCCCTTATGTTTTATTTGATAAAAAACGACAGTGTTACCCCTTGTGTTTTTTTTGATGACGACCGATAAAAATACGACAGTGTTACCCCTTATGTTTTTATTCATAAATATCGCTAGTGTTACCCCATTTCTTTCATATGATAAGAAATGACAGTGTTACCCCTTATGTTTTATTTGGTAAATATCGACATTTTTTGATTTGATTAAAAAAACGACAGTGTTACCCCTTATGTTTTATTTGATAAAAAACGACATTGTTACCCCTTATGTTTTTTTTGATGACGACCGATAAAAACTTTATCACTCTATGACGAAGAACTTTGTACATAACATAGCCTACCTTATTAGTCTAATGACATTTAACAAAACAAATAGGTTATATATAATATCTAAAATACATTATTTCAATACGCCCAAATTACAACTAATATATCACTCTATAACGAAGTGCTTGGTGCATAATATACCTTATTAGGCTTAATGACATTTAACATAACAAATATATATATATATATATATATATATATATATATATATTATATATATATATATATATATATATATATATATATATATTATATACATATAAAATACATTATTTGAATACGCCCCAAATTACAACTTTTATTATTTATAACTTTTATTTATAAAATTATTATAACTTTTAACATTTTTATTGTTACTGATAGACCAACGATTTCATCATTTTCAAACTGTAGACCGACTTTCAATATAAAAAAAATATTTGCAATAAAGAGCTGTCGGAAGCTATCGCCAGAGAGCATGGCTTTCTGGTACTTCAACTGTCGCAAATAAAAACGTTAATAACATGCAAATTAACTGATTAAGGACCGCCCAAAGACTTTGAGCGACCGAGCCAGCCAGCCACCACAGCGGCTGAAAGCAGCCAGACGAGCGACCAACACAGCGACCGACGCGACCAATGCGACCTACGACGCGACCAATGCGACCTACGTCGCGACGCACGTCGTTGGCCACTCAGAGAGCTCGGCCTTCCTCGCATTAACTAATGTATAGTGCAACATGAAACTTTCCCCCCATATAGGTTACTGTCCTGATGTAACCAATGCAACCTTTTCTATAGGCTTAATATTTCAACATAAATTTCATTTTAAGAAGTTACGTTTATGTGTAAAGCCATTCATCCCTTCATGTCTCATAGGACTTCACAGTCCCATATTTAGTTGGATAAGAATGCACCCCGTGACCCCAAGTCTCAAATACAAACAGCAGCTCCATCCACTCTGATGGCAGTTATTTTGGATCCATCCACAAGGGGTATTCGATTCTAACATAGATCTATACATGTAGGCGCCATGCAAAGGCTGAGGAGGTAAACAGTGGGGCTGTGGTTTATCTGCACAAAAAGCACTATAACGTATTCGTTTCTGGACTGATTTAAATTACTTGTTTTTATTCAAGAGAAATATAATCATAAGGCATTTGTGTTGATATTGAAAATAATCATGGGACCTTGACAGAGGTTATGTTAGAACTATATTTTATTGGTGCATAACATTGAAAAAATTAAATAACGGTGAAGAAGTGGGGACAAGTATGTCTCTGGGAAAGTTTTAAGGTGCGGGTAAAACAATTGAAAAAGTGGATTGCATATTGAAATAATCAATAGTATCATTAAAGATAACCCAGGGCTGTAATGATAGTATGCCATCCACATGCAGCCCTTTTGAATATCAGTTGATCTATCAATCAACTTACATATAAGTTGATTTGACTTATTACTTACTTATTCATATATGTATTCATTACTAATACACAAATGTATCAGGCACACAGGGCTAGGAATTGTTATCATTTTTACACTCATCACTCAATGTACACTTCTCAAAACTAAAACTTAAAAAGGTTTTGTCACACCAGTTGATGAATGATAAAATAATGCCAAGTAGGCTACTTTTTAAAGTAAACCTACTGAGTTGTTTTCGATCATGCAGTGCAGAAAAATATATTTTCAGAATGCAATGTAATCTCCAGGAGATGGTCCTCCCTTTTTGAATACACAGATGCAATTAATACCCCCTCCCTGTAAGACCAAAGACAGAACAACAAAATCAGTTGCCGTGCTTACAAAAGTCAAGATTAGATCTAGGTCTTAGCAGCATGCAAGCTGTCCCTGTCTGCCTAATGTCTGGGACTCTGCAGACATCAACATAGCATTGACTGTAATCAGCTGATCTGTGCTGGGACTCCAGTGCTGGACGTGTGCGTGAGGCTTCTCTGGCTGCTGGCGTTCTTCATGACGAAGGTGGTGCTGGTCCGGGGGGTGAACTGCCGCCTGCAGCCACTAGAGGTCGCACTCAGGTATCTCCCCGAGCAACAGCCTATACACCGCAGCAGATCACGGAACAGGTGGCCCGCAAAGAACATGTAAATCCAGGGGTTGCAGCAACTGTTGAGGCTGGCCAATAGCATGGCGATGATGAAAGCCGTGTCTGAATAGGGGAGCAAGGGTGAAATCGGAGTTAATGCTGACAAACTGTAGGACTTGAACACGTGTAGGCCTACTAATCAGGTCAGCTCGGCTGTTTTTCTGACATCGATCAAGATTGGATGACATTCGTCAACAGTTGCACTGTTGCACGAGGATACAAGACAGTTAGAGCTAAAACTATTCAGCGTAGAAAGGCTAATGTCTATCCCCAATCTCCATCTGATGGAGTAGGCCTAAGGAGGGCACTGGAGACGGGCGGTGTCCATTCCATGTTATAGCTGGACAGACTCCAGACTCACCTCTTTAGAATATATCTTCACACAATAAAAGGATATGGTGTCACGCTGCGGTTTTCCCTCTGTATAATATATTGAGGAGATTGAATTACAGTGAAACGTACAGGATACAGACCCGCTGTGGTAGTAAAAACACACTTCACTGTGTGATTGGGTTGGATTACAAATGTGGAGTATGATGGAGAAGCAGTGAGGAACAATTACCAGCCAAAACTGTTTAGAAGACAGCTGTTGAATAATTACACATGTCCACTTCAATAAAGTAGAATTTGATTTCAGGCTACTGATATTTTTAATATTTTAAGCAAAATGCTCGGGCTTCACTATTTTTTATAAGCACGGCAACAGCTGCGGAAACGGAATGGGATGCCTTTGCAATAATGTTTTGAAGTATTGCGAGAGCTGTGTTGTCTACTTTTCATAGAGGTATATTAACTTTACAAGAGTCGTGTCTTATTTCCTTAAATGGATACTCTATGCCAATCTTTGCAGAACTCATTGCCCTTCACTTAAGGGGCATGCCCTTTAGATAAGAGGGGACATTAGCTGGTGGATTTATGTGGTTCGGGGGAAATGGTCCGTAGTCGCCTGGGAGACCATAAGCCCTCTTTGATGTGCTTGTTTTTCTGCGTGGGCTCCTTGTGCAAATGATGACTTTAGTGACTGGACTGAACACAATAAATGTGGGATCTTATACAATACAAAATATAATAATAGTAAACATTTATTTCTTTGACCCATTGTGGATCATCTAGTGCTCATGAGGAAGATTTATTTCAAATATGCTGATGAACATAGCTCAAACGGTTTTTGTGTTGGTTCTGGTCTCAGAGCCAAAACAGCCATATTTGGTTATCAATGCTTTAATGATGAAGTGCATGCATAGTGTTGTTGTTTAGACTATATTCAAGTCAGAAACTATTCGATTCCAAAGCCATCTGGATTTGAGGGTGGGGGCTGAAAAAGGTGTGAAGGTGTTTTACCGCAAACGATAAAACAGTACTAATTTCGATTAAAAAAAGATCAAGAATCCACATTTATTGTAACTTTAAAATAAAACCATTTAAAATATAGTTTTTGAGGCCTGCATAGAAACGAAATAACATCAACAACAACAGGTTTGCAGCAGCGAGGTAGGCTACCTTCTCGTGGCGCAGCGGGGTCCCACGCGGACCACATCTGCACAAAGAAGAAGGGCGTCCAGCACACGATGTAGGCCACCACTATGACAAACGTCATTTTCACGGTGCGAATCTTAGCCTGGGAAATGAGCCTGACACTGCTCACCCGAGACAGGAGCACTGTGTCCTTGCGTGCTTGCGGATTGAGCGGCGCGCACTGTCCTCCTCGGATTGTTTTCAATCTGAAGTTCTGCCATATTTTAAAAGTGATTAAGCCATAGCAGATGCTCAGTATGGCTACCGGAATGATGTAAATTGCGAGGGTCATCCACGTGATGTACGCCTTGGCGCCCCACGGCTGAACGAAGTCCCCCCAACAGTCGTGCACTCCTTCTCCCACCTCCCGCAGCGAGAAGATGTAGATCTGAGGGGTGCTGAACGCCAGGCTGAGGGTCCACGAAGTCACGATGTGGAGGCGGTGTCTTCCGGTGCGCAAAGAGCGCAGCGGCTGGCATATGGCTAAACACCTGTCTACGGACATGACCACCAGCATGTAGGTGGACGCGAACATGCCGACCACCTGCAGGTATTTGACCAACCTGCACAGGACGTCCGGACCATAGAAGCGGAAGGTGATGTCCCAGATAAGTTGAGGCAGGACCTGAAAGAACGCGACCACCAGGTCGGCGATGCTCAGATGCTTCATGAAGTAATACATCCGAGACGCGCGGTGTTTGCTGGTGTAGATGCCCAGAAGCACGCACAGGTTTCCCACCACAGCCAAGAGGAGCACCAAGAACAGAACGGTCACTTCCACTTTGGCCACTTCTTCGTTTCGTTTTAAGGGATTCCATGTTTTGTTTCTAGATTCGGTGAGGTTTTTACGGCTTGAGTTGCTCCACGAAATATTGATGAGACACATGCCCTGCTCCCGTGGAAAGTCATCCATGGTCATGCGTAAAAGCGCCACTGCGGCGCACGCCACAGTCCAGTCACATCACAAACCCAAATGGTTTAGGCTCCGGTACTCAATGCCTCGTACCCACTTTAATGGAACCACTTCTCTACCGACTAAAGGTTAAAACACAATACGTTGCAAACCCGTGAATTTAATTTATAACATACGGTCAAGTTCGAATAACCCTGCGTAAAACAAAGAAGCCGACGAAAAAATCCTTTCAAATATAGTCGCTTCATAAGATAAAAGAGCACATCACCACCTGCAGCCTTCAAGCTTTCTGCAGACGCATTTGCTCCAACTATTGCACATTCATGCCAATTTGAGTTGCCGCAGTCCACATTTCCCACCCCCAAACCAACCCCTCCCCTCAACTAAATGTAGACTATCCCATAATCCCAACAAAGCCTGCACGGGAACACTTGCTAGAGAAAACACAAACGACGAAAGCCACGATTTATTTCAGAAGTTTGAAATACATTTTCAGATACGTTTTTATTTTTGCCGTTTGATTGTTTTATCACTACCATATAATATTGGAAGTGGTTCTCATTTTACATGCTGCTTTATATCAAATATATAGACAGTGTAAAAAGATAATACTGATGAGCAAGCAGGGGCTAGACAGCTTTCACTGCAGGGATACTTAGGCACTGCAGACACGGGGGGTTGAACCCACAACCTTATGGCTGAGAGTCAACCAGCCGAATCCGGCCCTCAGCTGAATTGTATGAAACGGGGTTCTTATGTTCTCTTCCACAGTCCAGAGACGGTATTGCTGTTTCACCATCAACCTGTTCAATGTCACCATCTAGCTACTTGATGGCTGTTTTAAACAGGCCTTCTGGAAATCAATGCAAAGCTTTGACTTGCTCAGTTGAAGCTCTTAAACTTCTCAGTTTAGCCTATATATTGTGAGCCATGCACTTTTCATGTCTGGATCACAAATGTTAGGTTAGCGCTAGGGCTGTGCAATTAATCAAATTTGGATTGTGATTTAGATTTTTGGGTCACAGGATCTCCAAACTAATATAATCAAGGTTAAACATTATTATTGTTTTTTGCATAATGTAACACTAACCACTATGCTAATGCTACATAATGCTACTTTTTACTGCATTAACTAATCTTAGTTAATGTATTCTTGTTGTAAAGTGGGACCAATACATGCAACCGTTATTTCTCTGGAATGGAAACATGTCAATACATATTTCATGATAGAATTTTTAAGTATTCTGTTTCTCGATACTAACACTAATTACTAACAACTAACCAATTAATCTGGAAAGTAATGGGAAGAGGACTTCTGGGAGAGGATCAACCCGGCCAGACCCCCTACAGAGGTCTGGGGTATGCCCTTTTATTGTCTTAAAGGTCTGGAGGTGCTTTGTCAGTGTCACTGTATGTGATGGATGACTTTAACAGCTGGTCTAGGTAACAGCCTTCCTGAGAGTGGGCTGTTGTGTGCTGCTTTCCCCAAGCCATCTCGAACCTTCTGATGTACAAAGGTTGGTCCTTTTGTAATCTATTATTGCAAGGAAAAAACATATAATTTGATGCTGCTAACCCCTTTGGAATAGAAAAGGTTGTTCTAGCTCAGATTGGCTCCTTAGGGACACAATTCTTCTGTGTCACCCGGGTCAATCAGAAGATCGCCATTATTTAGTCTGTGGGGATGTTCTTTGTCTGAATGTCTCAACCACTGTTGTTCCCTGGTCACAATGCTCTTCCTAAACATCAATACGTTGTTGGAAAGGCTGAAGTGCTTGCCTGTCGATGCACATTTGTTTCATTGGGATGCACTCACTAACTATACTAATGGCTTCTAATGAGTTGTTCACATGAGATATCAGTTCATTAGATTCATGTTGTGTATCCATAAACACACACATCCAATAGCAGCTCCTACGGCAACACTAGGAGGTCATTATTAAACAGGCATCCTGTTAATGGTGGTCCTTCAGCAGGTAATTCTGCAGGTTTTCCACACGTATGGCTTCTGTTATTGATGGTGGTACCGGTAATTTTTTAAGGATAACAATTGCCTGGTGCATATGTAATTCATTGTCTGCATAATGTACAGTATCTATAGTTGTAGAGTTCAGTGAAAATCAGTCCAAAATATTCAAAACTTGCAAAGGACATTGTTGAAAACACTTAAATGCTGCTTATATTAGGTCACTGACCACTGTAGAATTCTTTTTGTGATCCAAGCATTGCTAGGATCTCTGTGGTTCAAAGAAGCTGAAGAAGGCCCCTTAGGATTAAATAAGGAGTGGCGATGCAAAGAAGTTGCCCGGTTTGGTCGAATCCACTGCAAAGTTGTCTGATTTGTTAGTAAAAATGTCATTCATCTGAGATTCTGGATTCCATTTGTATGACTGTGTTTACAGATATTTTGTTCCAAAAGCATTATAAATATAATGCTTTATGAATTAAGCTGAATAAGTCCTTCACCTAATTAAAATAAAGCTAAGGAGCTCAAGACTCCTGGATTATAAACAGGCTGATCCTTTCAATGTGTACACATTTAGCACCATTCACCCGCAATGGGCTCTATGCACAACTCCACTACTTCCTGGACTTAGTGCTGCTCCTTTATTTCCTGTCTTACATTACTGGACAAACTGATTAATCCAGGTGTGTCTGAGTAGTCACAATGGTCAGACACACCTGGATTAATCAGTTTATCCAATAATGTAAGACAGGAAATAAAGGAGCAGCATTAAGTTCAGGAAGTAGTGGAGCTGTGCAAAGAGCCCATACCCCTGGGAAATCTAGTCCTAAGCAGAGTCACAGAACTGTTCCTGACAATACCATGTGTTGTGGGTACATGAACGGAAGATGCTCAGATTGAATAAATTGGCTTTGTTGAGGTTGTCTACTGTTATGGTGAGGGTGTCTGCTGTTATTATGAGGATGTCTACTGTTATGGTGAGGATGTGTGATGTTATGTTGGGGGTATAAACTGTTATGGTGAAGATGTATACTGTTTGGGTGATGTTTTCCACTGTTATGGTTGGAGTGCCAACTTTTATGGTCAAGATGTCTGCCTTAATGGTGAAGATTTCAACTGTTTTGGAGAAGATGTCTACTGCTACGGTGAAGTTATGGTGGGGTTGCCCGTTGAACGTGAGCTGTTTTGAGCGGGTTCTTCATAGGACCTCTGTAGCTGATGGGGAACACATGGACTGTGATGAGAGCAGACCACCAGGATAACACAAGGGAGGTTGACACTGACTTTCCAGCCTTTTGACAAGCACGTCTATTCAGCCGGTTGCACGCACGCACGCACGCGCACACGCGCACGCACAGGCAGGCAGGCAGGCAGGCACGCACACACACACACACACACACACACACACACACACACACACACACACACACACACACACACACACACACACACACACACACACACACACACACACACACACACACTTACCTACGCACGTCTCACACACATGACTCCCTCGGTTTTGAGGGCCAATAACCTGTGTGTGAGTTGTTGTGACTGGTTGCGTTTGATGCTATGAGTTGGAATTTAGTCTTTGTGAGTTATGAGCTGGAAGAGTTGTGAAAACAAGCTCCCATTATCTAGGAAATAGGTCTATGCTGCAGTCTTCAACGGCGTTCAAAGTGTAATGGGATAGTGTCACACAGGGCTATGCTAGGCTCCTCACCCTCACCCCCACATTCTAACGAAACACGAACACTTGAAGCAATCCCCATATACGGAACTGAATAGATCGAGGCATTACCCAAAATAGCAGACTTGTGTTTTCAAGTCTTCTACCATGACTGATTATTCTATAAACACAACATCCTGTTCCATAACACAATGTTATGTAATTGGATACGCCAACTTTCAGTTACACGCAAAACTTTGAAATTAGAGTCAAATTGACTATTGGCAATACTATGGAGTCCATTATTGTGTATTCACAGCGACTTCACTGGAAAAATGTGGGTTTTATACTGGACGCGCTTTGTGACCCAACCAATTAACTGTTGGTGAATTGTACATCCATGAAGCTACATTCATATCATGTGTCATGCTGATTCATGCTAAGAGCATGCTATTGAACATTCTGATTCTGTCACAAACCATTGACTGCACAATAATCAAGAGGAAGTAACATAACCACAATTTCCTTACTTTGTTACTTAAAGAGCACTTATTGGATTTCATGGCTGAGCAACTTCAGTAAATCCTTTCAAAGCAAAACTGTGTTTTACTAACTAAAATGATGTTCCACATTCATGCCATTGAACTGGATAATGTCAACTTTCAAAGATTAAACTGATTATAGTTATTTCGGTTGGAGAAGCACACACGGGCACACACACACACACACACACACACACACACACACACACACACACACACACACACACACACACACACACACACACACACACACACACACACACACGGGCACACACACACACACACACACACACACACACACACACACACACACACACACACACACACACACACACACACACACACACACACACACACACACACACACACACACACACACACACACACACACACACACACACACACACACACACACACACACACACACACACACTTCACCTTGAAGGTATGTGCCGAGATCTTTTTGTCTGCGTTGCCCATATTCAGACGGGTTGCTTCAAACAAAAGAGAAGAAGTTCTCTCGACTGGCTTATGGTTTTCATTAGCTCCTTCCCATTAGCTTGCCCAGTAAAGGTAGCCTATATCCTGTTCATTTGAGGGTAATGCACTATGAATTATTGCCAAAAATTCTGTATAGCTGTTTGTCAAAACAAGTGCCAGCAACAAGACAACAAGATTGTAGTTTGTCTTCAAACACACAGATCATTTACGGCACTGTGATTGTAAGGCCACCTGTGATTGGCCGTTGGGGCAATTATATAATCATATAATAATTATATAATTATATGATTATATGATAATTATATAATGGCAGCAGCAAGTATCCTTATAATCACAGCAGGAGAAATAAGATGCTGAATCATCTCAGTGTTTGAATACAAACTACACTCGAGTTCTGTTGTTACTAGCACCCTTTTGAATATGCAACTATTCAAAGTATTCTACTCACATGAACTGGAGTAACGCTACAGGTACTGTGAGCCAACGGAAGCTGTGAATAGAAAGAAAATTCTAACCCAATGAACTCCCCTTCTGGACTCACAAGGATGAATTTGGAAGTAAACATCTCCTATCTTGTTGATATCTCAGGATTTCTCTTTTACCTCAAATGTAGAATGATATAGGAACCAGAGTCTTCGTATATATATACCGGTATGTATGTCCCCATCATGTGTGGGGTCTGTCCCTGTATCCACACACAACACGGGTCAAGGTAGAAATGAATCATAACAAGCCGATGTGTGGCCCGCGCATGATAAACCAGCAGTCCCTCTGCGGGGCTTAACCTGAAGCTTGTGTGTTGCAGCAGGGTGCACGCACAGGACTCAGTCATGTCGACCTGACTGACACTGGGTTTGTGTGAACACGGCTAGCCAAAAACAATCCTATATATTTAGCTTCCCCCTCTCTCTAATATTATTCCTTTGAAATTTACGACGACATAGGCGCGACATAGGCGCAAACAATGTCCATGTAAGACCTTATCTCGCCCGAAACGGATTCCCTCTTGAAGCTCATAATTTGATCAGAGGTTTCGTGTTTTGTTTTTTTAGATGATCTGTGGATTATTCTGTCCAAGACACGTTTGTGTGCCAGAACGCTATAAAATACAGCGGCAAGTGCCACCATCATTTACGAGATCCAAAGACAAGGGCTCTGCAGTGGCCCGTTTCATAAATCGTACTGCAGAGTCAAACTCTGTAACCACCTCAGGGCAGTGGGTTGGCCTGACTCCTCTGCATCGACAGTAGTGTACATGAGTCCAATAGCGAGTTCCCGCCGTTAGGGTCTGGGGATCCTGTCTTGTTTTTTACATTCGCGGGTGGGCCTAGGCGGTGTGGGAGAGACGGGACGGGGAGGGGGAAGGGGCCGGGCCCTGGGGTATCTCCCACGCGTGTGAAGCTGTGGTGGCATGTGTGCATAATTAATTTAGAAGCCGGCGATACAGATCATCCAGGGGCCAATATCGGAGCAGCTGCCCCCTCACTTGTCTTATTCTGTGTTCGGCTCTTTCGGTTCTCTGTCGCGTTCTGAAGCAAAACAGTAGCATGCTGTTGAATATAGGTTTTGCATGCAAGCTTCTGCCTGGGGTAGTTGCACCTGATGCTGGAGGACTCATCCACCCAGATGGCACGGAGCCCCACCAGAGACCACAGACTCTCTGTCTGAAGCAGAAGATGAATCAAGAATGAATTTGACATCATATTGTCTTGGGCACGGTTGCCAGACCAGGACTGAAAACATTACGCCACTATTGGCGCATGATGCTATCTTGTTGTTTAAATAATAAATAAATGTACTTTTACGCAATACCATTTTCGAATAATTCTGAATGGATAATTTCGTCATGCTTTTTCTTTCTAGCAAGTTGTATGACACAAGACCTTCACACACTTCCACCACAAACACACACACAAACCATCACACACACACACAACACACACCACACACAACACACACACACAACACCCACACAACCACTCACACATTACACAACACACTAACAACACACATCATCGACAACCACACACGCACACACACTCACACACCACGGCAACACACCATCACACACAACACCCGACGACACCACACACACACCACTACACACACCAAACACACACCTCACACGACAATCAGAACACACACACACAACACAACACACACAACACACACACACACACACACACACACACCACACACCACACACCAACACACGGTCCCACCAGATCAAAGGAGTCAGTGGAGGGTTTTGGCGTCGTCCAAGTATGTGTAAAATATACAAGGGAAGCCACTGGAGTGGGATCAAGGCTGTTAGATTGGATGTGATCATCCCATTAATCTGCGTTTATGTGGAATACCCCAGTTTTATGCTGCGTATGCGGGTCCAAAAGATGCATTCCCCATTTTCTTTAAATAGAGATTTGAACATTTTTATACTTACTTGAAGGGACGGACACATGTTAGTGTTGTGCTATTTTTATTGGTATGACATGTCGTACTTTAGCTGCTCACAGTTGTGCGATCAAGGGCTGATAGTGTGTCAGGATGGTTCTTCATACTTTGTTAGTTGTCTACATCTGGGTAGGTATGAAGGTGACGTATTTTTCTAAATGATTAATGCTACTTTAAAAAAACACTAATCCTCATTTCGTTTCAAAGATCAAATTTCTAAAAAAACAATATGTCTACTATACTCATACGAATAATATACTTTCATTCAATTTCTACTACTGGTGCATATCTTACTAATCCGTTATCATCCTTGCTACTACGTATTCTTATCATACTATATTTCCTCATACTCTAGGTAGTTCAACCTTAATTGCTTTCTTCTAAGCCCCGTTTGTTCTAGCCCTTGACTTTTTGTCTCAAACTATTTGACATTTTATATATAAAATGGTTTGTATGTTTATTTTCTATTGCTTACAGCAATCAGACTTTAAACTTCTGTTTACTCCATTCAACCCTAAAATGTAACAATTTCATTTAAAGCATATTAGATAATGTCAGCTTTCTACAGCCAGAATTCACACCACAATTCTTCAGAACTGTGGTTTGATTCTGGCGTGTAGAACTTATAAATATGCATTAGAACAAATGTTCTCCCTGCATATTCTAAATCCCTTCGCATACAAAAAGTTAGCGAATGGAGTGTTGGGAGGAGTAATTATTAGAAAAAATTGTAAATAAAACCTTTCTCCGCTTATTGTTCTTGGGCTGTCTTCTCCCTTCTGAATTATGTGTCAGTCCAAGAAATTTGCTTAGTTTGCAAATGTGCCGGTGCCGGTAAGTGGTTATTGCTGTAGAGCGGATTTTTGACAGCAGACTTACATTATCATTAGATAATGATACGTTTAGACGCTGCTGACACATTGTTGACGCTGGTTGGAAATGGGTAATCTGGAATTAGGCTACGTGCTATTATCAACAAGATTGCGGACTAGGGTATCGGGCACATTATGAGATCATTACGCTTTACTTTTACCAGACTTGAAGGTCGTTGTGTTCTACACTGCAACTGTTGATACCAGCACTGAGTATTAATCTTACCGAAGCCTTTATATGCTTTATGCGTGTGTGTGAACTCATTATGTACTGACAACCGATAAAATACATTAGGTTTTCTTATCAAGGGTCAGAGGGGAAAGCAGCGTTGACGATAAATCGAAGCCCTGCTTTCGCCGACATTTATGTTGCATTAGAACAGGGGATCTTTTCTCTACGTATTCTATTTATTTTTTCCTATAAAAGGGAGTTATGCTTGGGGGTATTCAGCTCGTTCTTATAGATGGGAGGATCTGGAAACAGGAGTACCTTTCAAAGTTCATGACCCTCACTGTTCCATTCCTTCTGCGCTTGGTCTCTTGCGTCTCTGCAACCAGTGCTTCGGCGCGCTTCTGTTTTTCACTACTCTGCTTGCTTCGTGCAGTTTATTATAGTAGCTATAGGCTATATATGTTAACGTTGTACGCTGCTCCCTGGACAGACCATTTTCCATGACAGAGAACATTCTTTACAGTCTAAGTTTTTTACAGGCTTTGCTTGTTGGCCCCTCTGCAGCAAAACATCTCTGGATTAATTTGAGCAAGACAGATATCAACAAAAACACACAGAACAAACTGTTTTCTTTCCATAACTCAATCTTTAATGCTTGTATTTCAAGAATAATTTAAATAATTGGAATAACTTGAAATATATATATAATCAACCAAAACAAGATGACACACAACTTCTGGAACTTAGAAAGATTTTGCCAGCCATTGTAATTATTTCTGTGCACACGGCGGTCTTCAGACTTCGTGTTTAGTTCCTCTGCGTGAGTGGACCACACTATTGATAGTGTAGGCCATTGATGGACAAAAAAGAAAGAATGAGCTCAGGACAAACTGATAAAAATATTTGTCGTCCTGACCCATTATAGGAATTAGGCAGTTATTCTGGAACAAGATCTGTTCTCATTTTGGTCAGAACAGACCAAAGTTTATGGAAATGTTACCAGTGACTATGCGGGGGAATAATCTCAATAGTTGGTTTTACACTGTTTACACTGGGAAGAGTGGTGGTGTGGGGAATCAGGACAGGCACTTTGGAAAAGTTCAAAGGGAATTCTGTGGTAATTATTCTGTCAAGGACAGAGGTACGGGGGCGTATTGTCAACAATGTTCACCTGCATGATTCTGTGTTTGTGACCGTTCTGGGTCAGCTCTTTTAAATCCGTTGGTATCTCTCCTCGGCCTCTCTTTTCATCTCAGGATTATACCTGCGGGTTCAATTTATGTCTTATGTATTGCAATGTGACCAACACACACAGGAATTGTGCTCAAAAGTAGGGTTTAGTTTCCTAGGGATGAGACCTTGTTTTTTAGTTCTACAGTGTAGAGGCTAAAACCCTGTGTAGAACCTTGCTGGTTGTACCGGGTACCACAATGTGCTCGCATTCTTGAACAAAGTCTGCATAACAGTATCTTTAAAGATCATTGAACCTCTATTCTATAGCCATTCAATGTATGTAATAGTGTTTGATAGATGTGGCTGGTCGCATATCTAATTCTTGGAAACTTGCAACATTAAGTGACAAAACAGAAAAGTATATTCTTCATTTAAAAAAATACACAGGAGATGCATGTGCAGCATCTTGTCCATCTTCAGAATGTACTTCCATGCAGAAAGGTTTAGTTGAGTGCAGACATCTCAATTATTATAATGATATTATGATGTTTCTGTTCGGCTTAGTGACGAAGCCGTACAGAAACGGGACTAAGCGCTTTTCCGTAAAATTGCATGATTTGGATGCAGGCTTTTCATTACCGAGGTAGCTGAGCCTATTCCCTCAGAGGTTCATAATCTTATCTGAAACTTGATGACATACTTGGCTTTTGAACACAGCTTTAAAGAAGGAAAAAGAGGCAGCACCACCATCCTTCTTTAACTCAAATTTCAGAGCTTTTAGATTGAATCTTCACAAGGAATATTTCTATTTTTGGTGATTTCGAGGATCATACCCTATCTCTCTCATTGATTTTGTATATGTCCGCCATCTATCTTCTTCTCATCTCGTGTGTGCAGTGTTAGATCCTTGAAGAGAGAAAACTAGAATCCTTTTAATCTGTTACGCAGATCTCCTTCTCCTAAGCGTTTCTCTATGTCCCTAATACCCTTTTGTCCAATTTGTACCTTCTGTGTTTTGAAGATGTCTTATCGATGCTTGGATGTCTCAATGTGAGCATTGCTGTGTAGGGCAGGGGGAAAACAGGCTTTTAACAGGGTCAGATGGCGCGTGTGTTTCGCTCTTGAACTGTTGCGACGTTCGAGCTGTGTCGGGTGGGTGGAGCCAGGGTTAGGGGGGGGGGTTACTGAGGGCACAATATGGCCTTCAAGCTGTCCCTTCAGAAAGCCACAACGCTTCGGCTGTAGATTTGATTGATATCCTTACACAGTTTTCTGTCTCTGTATGACTTTCTGTTTTTTCGCTGTTTTGTGTGCACACTACCTGGCAAATAAGGGCATTGTTATCGTGTTCTCGAACATCTACGCTATTTGTGACTGACGTCGCGCGGGGAAGCAGTGCTAGGTTGTGTAACAACCAGTTGCACCTGTCACTGCGATGGCAACACACTCTGGCAATATATCGTCATGCCCACACTGGCTATATCTCCATTTTTATGAGGCCAAGAGACTGCTATATAAGAGGAGGAGAGACAGGAGAGAGAGACGAGCGACAGGGACAGGACAGACAGAAGCAGAAGACAGGACAGACAGACAGACGAGACAGACGACAGACAGACAGAAGACGACAGACGACGGACAGACATAGTGAACTGATGACTGGACTGACTGACTGCTACTGACTGACTTGTGCTGCGACTGACGACGACAGACGGACTTACGAAATGAGAAGGAGAGGCAGGAAACGAGGGAATTAGAAGGAGAGAGGCCTACAAATGATTACGCAAGTATGGAGCTTGGTTGCAGTGTATGATGTATGCACGATAACAGTTTCCATATGGCTGCTGTCTTATAAGGGAGATAGTCTCACACTGGTGTGACAGCTCGAAGTTGATAAAGGTTAGGTGGAGCCTTTTTGAAAACCGTCTCTCGCTCTGTCATTCCATACCGACACACACAGACACAATACACACACGCACTATCGCTTATTGATATGATAAAATTGATACCATCTGGATGCAGAACGCACTCTCGTATTCAACACCATCTTGTCTATTAAGTTAGTTCTAAAAAATTCATCCATGTTTCGACGTGGAGGTAGCGGCATTTCACATTTGTAAACATTCCAAGTGGAGATTTTGCACTTGATTTGTGTTTTCTTGCCTGGGAGTGAGTGATAGGTTTTGTGAGCAGATTGGCTGCATATGGTGTCCTTATTATTGTTCATGTATATGTCATGCCGGTCATTCCTCATCCTTACCTGCCCCACACCAGACACCTACACACCCTTCATTGAGCGCAGAGCACTTTTTTGCTTTGCATCAAAACATCTGTTGCCCATTGAGGAGAATACAACCACATTGTTGAGTGTGCTATGTGGTGTGTTGTGTGTGTGTGTGTGTGGTTGTGTGTGTGTGTGTGTGTGTGTGTGGTGTGTGTGTGTGTTTGTGTGTGTGTGTGTGTGTGTGTGTGTGTGTGCGTGCACATGCAGATGTGGCAAGCACACATCTGTGTGTGTGTGTGTGTGTGCGGCGGCGCATTTTGTTAGTGCGTGGCGTGTGCTGTCTGGATGAAACCTCCATTGATTCAATTAAGATGAGCCTTAATATTTTCTTTTGTGCTAATCTTTAGGCATGGAGGTGTCAGTAGTTGCGTCGAACTCATTCTCACACACGGCCCTAAGCAAGGAGCAGGAGTTAACATCTGCTTCTTTGGAATCATAATTTTTACAAGATCTATTCAGCAGTGGTTAGCATCGGCCAACGCACATATATTGGTTTAAACTTCAGAGGATATATGATATTGACTTCGGTAGCAGGTTCATGTAGCATGCTGTGTCTATATTATTCCCGTATAACTCCATTTACTTTATTTAAATCACACGCTTTTTTCTGTACTTCACTATTCCTGGTAGTACTCGCGTTGTGGTAGAAGTTGCACATAATCGGTTGTATAATTGTAAAGCTATGTATAAAAGGACATTTATCATTCTGTAGCTAAGGAGTGATGGCTACAGGCTTATATATATGAGGAGAAGGCTAGTTATCTGGTTTTGGATTTCATATCTTTCTTTATTTTTTTTAACTCGTATGTAGATCAGTATGTTGGATCTCAAATTAATGAGATTGCATAGTCACAGAGGTGTTTTATAAGAGACTATAACATGGCCTGAGCTGCAGGTAGCCAACTTATTATGTGTATTAAAAGCATTAGCATTCAGCATGGAACTCTCTCGCTTTGCTCTTCTTTACTACTACTTCATTAAATGTTTATCAATTCCCTTAAGTTATTCAAGAGATTAACCGATTGACATGGTATTGCATTGGCTTTCCAGTTGTATTGACTCAGTGAAATAGCTCGTAGCATGGGTACCTGCCACGACACTGAATCGAAAATGTTTCATGTGATAAGAAAAATTACCAGTAACTTTTAATGAGACATAACAGACTGCAGCAGTACTTCGTTAGAGATTCATCTCTTGTTTGAGATGTTGCCATCAGATATTTCAAATGACCTATGCAGCACACCAGCGTTGATAATTTGGCACTTTGTCCCTATCTATTTTCCCTTAGACATATTACTCTAAATATTTATCGGTGTTTGTCCAGTCTGTGGGGTTTGCATGAGGGAGGCATCATAAAACACACATTTGTCTATTCTAGGAAGCAGATACGATGCTTTGTCTGTAATTTATGTTTTGGGGAAAAACCTTCCTATGGTCAGATTATTAAGCGCCCATTAACCAAAGTTGTATGGACATTTCCCCATTTGCGTACCAAATGCACTCTGCACATTAGTCAATCAACAATGACATGCTGCTCGTACTTATTCCGATTAATCTGCTCCCTGCTTAATAACAATACAAAGCAGCTACTGTTTTTGGGCCGAGGGCTGTGTCTGGCAAACGTCTCCACCTTCACGAATTTCCCTTTGCAACCTTTTGTTCAGAGTTGCATCAAATCAAATTTCCCTTTCAAACATTTCATTCAGCCAAACAGTGTTGCTTGAGACAGAATCGTTCTCTGTTTGAATGATAGTGTAATGAAGGAAAAGAGCTGCAGTAAGTCCATAGGAATGGCATTCTTTCAAAGGCCCTTCATCTTAATATTATAAAGGATTTTATTGGCTGTACCGAACCTACCACAAATTGAAAGAAAAAGAGTGGAGAATTTCGTCGGCGAACTTTTTCTCCATGGAGTTTGATAAACACATGGCTTTATCTTTCACATTCCCTTCTACTTGTACAAGTTGGAACCATTTCCTTTTTAGCAAATTCCATTATAATCTAGATGCACGTTATGGGTTTCACCATGGAAAACATTCATTCTTTGTACATCCATCATTCAATGTTCTACTGCCCTGCTATAGTGGACCATAATTTCCTTACAAACCCGTTTCTTTA
>OLKM01000270.1:328694-395534 GCA_900291075.1 Melanogrammus aeglefinus | reverse complement strand
GAGATGGCAGGCTCAGAACCTTGCAAGCAGATCTGATATATTCCTTCTTCCTAGTCCTGTAACTTCCCCAGGTGCGGGGTTGCTGAGCGACAGCAGCTGACCTCCTCCCTCCTGCCACTCCCCGACAACTGGGGTGACAGCGAGAGGGGAAACTGTACTCCCCTCGGTCCCGCACTGGTCACACACACTTGTGGTCTGCGCAAAAAAACCCTCAGGGGTTGTGGCAGGGACAGCAACAGAACTTCCTCCACCACCTCTGTTGATGAGACTGATGCGAGGTGATGTTGCTTCTCTGTCTCAAGGTATCCACCTCGATGTTGCCGTCATTCTTCATCAGATGGCCCAGTTTTGGTGAGCCAGCCTCTCTATCACAAATGGGCTCGCAGGCTGCAGACTGCAGTGTTTGAGTCTGTATAAGAGTATTAAATAAACAAAGGTTTCCTCAAAACAGCCACATGCCGGAGTCTCATTTTTGGTACGTGTGGCCTTAAAAATCTGCCATGCCTGTAATACTACCGAGTCCTATAACTAAATGTGTCAGTACCAGTTAGTCCACATCCTCTTAGTATTTTACAAAGGAATAAGCTGTTTATTATTGTAGCCCAAATGCCCCGGCTGCTCTCAGCAGCAAGCCGAGCTGTTATTCAAACACTAGCTTGGGGCCACCAATTGTACAGCAAGTCTTTGTGCAGTCTGGAGTCTAAAAAGAGGCCTATTTTGCCTGGATACTTGATGAGAGTCCTCTGCCCCCCTTCCAGCCACAGGCAGGTTAGAGGCCTGCTGCTCCGGATCCAGTGCCCGGCCAGACCAGAAGAAGTCCAGGTTGAACTCCGCTGAATTGTCCTCCATCACAAGCCTCTCTAGGTGGTGTCAGAGCAGATAAAGAGTGCTTATTATGCCAAAGAGTCGAGGCGACCTAGTTATTTGCAACCAAAACTCTTCCCCTATTATGACAACTGGGGTTAGCAACCATTTGCCATTTAGACAACCGAAAGCGCACACCTTTCTCCTTAACTCCCTCCCAGTTCTTGTTCTGAAACCCCTCAGTTGCACCCACAAAATACTCCCAACCACTTTCCAGGCCCTCCTTCCCCCACTTATCAAGACCCTCCGGCAGACCTGGGCACTGTGCTGATCTCTCCACTGTCCCACCCAACAGACAGGCCTCACTCTTCTGCCCAGTTTCACCCGAGCAGAATGAGCCCTTTTCGTACAGGGACATGGGTAGGCGTCTGCATGAAATTACATACATTTACATATACCCCAACTGGCTGGAGATACAAAAATATTAAATCATCTGTAGTAAGCAGGAAACGGTAAGTGGACGAATCAAGATCAGAGGACCACAGGCAGTGAGAGACCACTGAGCCGACCTCCCTCATAGTCCATCAGCAGGGCTCTCATTAGGCCTAATAGGTCTATATAGTTGAATCCGGACGAGAGGACAACCCTGTCTTATCCCTCGCTGCACAGGGATATGGCCGACTCAGCCCTCGGCCCCTCTATTTCACCATACATGAAGGAGAGCACTACTTATAACATAAACCCAACCCAGGCCAGAAAACCATCACCAATGGCCAAATGCGCCTGAGTGCAGAAAACAAATAACTAGTGATCCACCCTTATCATAAAGGCTTTCTCCTGGTCCAAAGCAGTACAATACAACCAAAATTCACATTCTGGGATCTGCACACATCAATAACATCACGAATTAGGAAAAATGTTGTCCATAATTTCTCCTGTCAGTAGGAAACACATTAGCTTTGGTCTGTCTGTACAAGTATTCCACAGGATGTCCTTGAGTTCTGTTCGATAAGTGGCTTGGAAAGCACTCTTAAATCGGTGCAGACGATGAGCACACGGACATCCAGGTTTTTAAGTAAAGCCCCGGTCTGCGCTTTCTTAGGGCAACAAGGAAAGGGCAGCTTCGCTTCTGCTGAGACAGGAGAACTAGGCTGAGGTGCTCACAGGAGACAGCAAGAGACTCTGTTCTAAAAACACTCTCAATAAAACACTGTGCCAAATCAGGTCAAGAGTATTCCAGAACCGCTGGTAAAAGTCAGTCAGTGGAGAGACCATTCAATTCCCCGTGCCCGTCCTGATGCGCCATCTGATTAACAGCGAACTGTCAAACTCCTCCAGGGTCAGCTCAGAGTCCAGAGCAGCTCTTTCTCACCCGGGATGAGCTTGAGTGAAGCTCCCCTCCAGGAGCGTCTCCTCGCGGCCACTCCATACGCACTGTTCGTGCCCAAAAGAGGTCGACGCGTAAGAAGTCTTCACTGCATGGGTCCTCATCTCCCCCGGACTGGTGGTCACTTCTCGTCTCCAGAGGAAGCCTTAAGGCAGGTCATCCTGTTTTCCTCTGTGCCACCGATCTCTCCAGTTAAAAAAGAAAGAGCTTGGGCCATCCATATCCTTGAGCTGGAGGAAACGAGACCTAACAAGAGCTCCCTTTACTCTCTCCTGCAGGAATAAGCTCAACTCCATCTCCTCTCTCCTTGCAAGCAGATGACCGGTGGTGGGGTCCGAATGTCTATGTAACCCCTCTTCAATGTTCCTAATACTTACTTCAAGCTCCTGAACTGCTGCCTTTATATTAGCAGTGCGAGTGGTATAGTGTTATACATGCTGGCAAAAAACAGCGAATTTGGGTCCTTCCCAACTTCCACCACAGCTTCAAAAGAAACAAAAATCCGCTTTCCTGGTTTCCCACTGCTGCCAAAACCGCTCAAAAATTTTGACAGATAAATTACGGTTCCTGCAGAAGTCTGTTTGTTAAAAAAGACCAGTAGGACTTAACCCTTCGCCTGGTGAAAGGATCAAATTCTATACTGACAAAGTGGGATCAGTGAACCACACTGGACTTATTTTGCTGTGGACTAATCTGGAGCTGAGACTTTGTGGAGATGTAAATCCTATCTCAGTCCTAGCTGCACTCACCCCTGCCATTGCCCGACCCTCACCCATTGTTATTGTCTGGTTTGTGGATGTTTGACCCTCCATGTGTCTAACAGAATCCAGGTGTGTGATGATGCTGTGAATGGCTCTGAGATGACTGTGGGTGAGGTTCTTCATTTGTCCTGTCTACAGTGAAATCCTAGCGTGCAGTTGAAATCCCCCACCAATGATTAAATTGATCCTGATGGTTACTTTCTTACCTCGTTTTTAGCAGGGTGAATGAAAAAACCCACTCTATTCTGTGCCTTGGATTTGGAGCCATATATGTGCTTACAAAACAGACCACAGAGGCCTCTCATTTCTGCCCTTACAATCAACAACAGCCTGCCCTTCACACCACTTCAGTAGATGAAAGTACAGTTACATGGACATTTTTCCTAAGCAGAACACAGCTACCCCTGCACTAAGGTTGGTGCGCATGGCTAAAGGGTGCAGCGAACCATCCCCACCATAAACCCAATCTGTCCTCGTCTGCTGGATTGTTAGTATGTGTCTTCCTGCAAAAACAACACATCAACCCTTTTTTTGAGTAGCGACTTCAAGAAATTAATGCCCTTTTTGTCTGTCTCTCCCACCATTGATGTTCTAAAAGATCCTATCTTGAGGCTCCCCATAGAGGTCAGAGAAAAAAGAAAACGATAAGATGAACAAAACAGAAAACAATTGAAAAGAGAAAACCACCGTGTAATATACATGATCATTTTTACTTTTTTAATCTTTTTAGCAGTTTTGCCTTTTTTTTGCTTTTCTCAAGTTGTGATTATGCTTTTTTGAGGCGAAAACGTTTTCTTCTCATCCAAAGAGTCAAAACGACCAGTCTTTGCAGAACGCCAACAGATCTGATAAACTTTTCAGTATCACCGAAGTAGTCATTATTCTAAACAGACTTTTTTAAATGTTACAATCCTCCAGAAATGATTGATTATTTCTTCTAAAGAATAGAGGTCTGTGTTCCTGACCGAAGTTTCACCTAATGGATTACTGTATCTGACTCAGAGTCATACTCCATGTCCTCTCCTTCACAGGATGCCTGACTATTTAACATACCCTGTTCTTCATTGGTGTTTACAGTGGGATCTGTGCCTACAAAACTTGTGGAAGCTGCTTCAGTACCTGCAGAACTGAGAACTGCTCAGGTCTCTCTGCAGCTCACAGAAGCCTGTTGCTTGTCAGGCCGAGTCTGTTCCCTCCCTATTCCAAGTCATCCTCTCCTCAGAAAGCGAACCAGTGGCACCGGCTTCCACACCCTCCGCACCGGGAATCCGCATCCCGCGCCCGCGGCGCCAGCCGCGGACCCGCCAGCCGTGGACCCAGCACCGGACCCGCCGGCCGCGGACCCAGCACCGGACCCGCCGGCCGCGGACCCAGCACCGGACCCGCCGGCCGCGGACCCGGACCCGGCCGCGGACCCAACTCCGGAGCCGCCAGCCGCGGACCCGACCGCGGACTCAGCGGAGCCGCCCGCCGCGTCAGCGGAGTGAGCCGCCCCCTGCTGTCTATGCGGACACGTAAAGCGTTTGTGTCCCACATCTCCACACTCAAAACACTTGAACTGTCCCGAGCTGGCGTACACCATATAAAACCCGTCACCGGTGCTTCACTCTGAACGACACGTACCCAGTGTTTGTGTCGGCGAGTCCAAGAACATGAACAAACCTGCCGCCTCAGGGACAGTACGTGCTTCAGTGTTTGGGATCCTTACATCCCAAACTCACTGTTTTAATCCACTGGCAAACTTGCCAAACCTAACGGAGCTCGCTCTCTATAACAACTCGTTCGGTATGAACGGGGAACGGACCACCGGACACGGTGATCCGGCGTGGAGGGAACTGACAGCGGGGTGACCTGCACGAATAAGTCCCTGATAAACCACTCCGCTCTCTCTACCAGCTGATACACACGGGGCTCTCGTTCAGGAACACAAACCACTGCTTTGTTCATTCTAGACGCAAACGATAACTTAATCATGACCTACCTGCTCAACCGACAGCCAACAGAACCTCCTCCACAGTAACGCTACTATCCGGCGGGACTATCCTTACTCCCCTGCCGGATAGACGGAGGGCGGCGTCTCGGGGGACGCCATTCCTCCCGGAAAACTACCTGACACAACCCACTGATCGCTCGGCCAACACAGTAAAAAAAATTAATAAAGCTTACCTGACCATGCACATATAGAAACAGACGGAGAAACCAGGGAAAACCCGAAAAAAAGGACAGAAAACAATTCAAAACTCTCCGCGCACCTCGCACTCCGCACCCCCGCCACGCGCCGCTCACGCTCACACACCGGAAACGGAAACAGAGGAGAGGAGAGGAGAGAGAGGAGAGGAGAGGAGAGAGAGAGGAAGGAGAAGGAGAGGAGAGGAGAGGAGAGGAGACAACAGAAGAGAGGAGAGAAGGAGAGAAGAGGAGAGGAGAAGGTTTAGTTGACTGACTTTTGTGAATAGCTAAACAAATGTACACTGCTGTCCCCCAACACAAATCTATTCTGGAGAACTTGACATACGGAAAACCCAATATCATTCATTGGTCCCAAAAAGTCCAATGAATGATATCCGTGATGAGGCACGGGCTCAGTTAGCCCAGCTTGGACATCGAGACAGTGATGGAGACAAGAGGGACATTGGCCGGCTCTGTCCGTTAATGCAGCTTGCCTTAACGGACAGTATGGCTTCTGCTGTGAGACAGTGAGTCACAAAACATGAATTATTTCAAAATTACATATATTATGTACGTTTAAGAAAATGTTTTGATTCGATTGTTAGATTGGTTTGTTTGTGTTGGTGTTATTTGATGTACGTGTCACAAAGTTGTATTGTTACATTTATTTATATTGTATCATACTGTTTTTTAATGCTTTGGCAAATAGAAACAGGTTTTTTGTCACGCAAATCAAGTTCATTAAATTTACGATGAATTGAGAGAGGGACAGCGAGGTAGAGAGAAGGGCAAAGAGAAAGAGAAAGAGTAGGCATAACGGGCAGAGAGGTAGAGAGAGAGAGATAGAGTATGGAGGATGGCGGACAGAGAGGTAGAGAGAGAGAGATAGAGATAGAAGTTGGGAGAGTTTGAGACATAGAGAGAGAGAGAGAGAGAGAGAGAGAGAGAGAGAGAGAGAGAGAGAGAGAGAGAGAGAGAGAGAGAGAGAGAGAGAGAGCAGAAGGTATCCTCTTTAACGAACCACGCAGTCTGCCGTCGGTGAACAACCTTATTTAAATTTGAACGAATGACTAAGAAAACCAATCTATAAATGCCATGAAAGAGTAACTGTTCATTTTCTGATATATATCACACTTTAATTTGTCAGGCAAATTGAATACTGCATCGCTAACAGGGTCAATCAAGTTGATTTTCATGTCTGTTTGTCTGTTGTACATGGAAATTGCAAAAGACAAATTTAACCTCACTGGAAGTATTTGAAACACACATTGCTGCATTGTTCTTGTTTAACTGCTCACAGACATGCCGCACCGACAGACAGACGAGACAGACGACAGTCAGACAGACAGACAGACGAGACAGACACGAACAGACAGAACACGACGGACAGACAAAAGACAGACCAGACAGACATACAGACAGCAGAGGAGAATTTTTCTGGTATAATAACAGACAGACTGCTTGACATGACAGACAGACAGACAGACAGACAGACAGACAGACAGACAGACAGACAGACAGACAGACAGACAGACAGACAGACAGACAGACAGACAGACAGACAGAAGAGAGAGAAAGGGGAGATAAAGGGGGGAGTTGGAGACAGAGAGAGACAGAGAGCGGCAGACAGACAGAGAAACATAAAGAGAGCGAGAGAGAGAGCGGCAGACAGACAGAGAGACTTAGAGAGAGAAAGAGAAAGAGAGAGAGAGAGAGAGACAGACAGACAGACAGACAGACAGACAGACAGACAGACAGACAGACAGAAGAGAGAAAGGGGGAGAGGGAGAGAGAGAGAGAGAGAGAGAGAGAGAGAGAGAGAGAGAGAGAGAGAGAGAGAGAGAGCATTTGGATAATGGATCAGTAGAGACTACGGACCAGAGGGGAACTCTGAGCTGACCAGGTGAGCATGTTAGTGTGTGAGAGGGTGAGTGTGTGAGAGGGTGAGAAGGTGAGTGTGAGTAAAGGTAACGTCCTGCGCAGCCAATCCAGTAAAGCAGCAGCAAATCAACACAGATGTGCTTCATGTCTACCTGCATCCAATCATCCATGGTGTTTAATGTGGACATTTAAACAGCTGCTGGGAGAAAATCCCTCGGTCAAAACTAAATCCTTTAAAGCTAAACCCTTTTTAACCTGAACAACCTTCATCAGCTGTCCACTCTTTAATATTAATAACAAGCCTACTATCACAACTCTCTCCTGAACCTTTCTCTCCTCCTCCATACTCCTTTCTCCTCGTCTCCTAGTCTCCTCCTCACCTCTCCACAATCTCCTCTCCTCTCTCCTCTCCTCTCCTTTCTTCTATTTCCTCATCACCCCTCTCTTCTCTCTCTCATCTCCCTCCTCTCTCTTATCTCTCTCCTCATCTCTCTTCGCTCCTACTTTCCTCTCTCTCCTCATCTCGCTCCTCATCTCTCTTCTCTCCTACTCTCCTCTCGCCCTCCTTCTCTCCTTCTCTCCTCCCTCTCCCCTACTACTCTCCTCATCATCTCATCCCTTCTCTCTTTCTCCATACTCCTCTCTCCTCTCCCCCTCCTCTTCTCCCCCTCTATTCATCTCCTCTCTCCTTCTCTCCTCTCTCCTCCACTCCTCTCCCCCTCTCCTCATCCTTCCACTCCTCCTCCCTACTCCTCTAATCTCACTTCTCCGCGCTCCTACTCGCCTCTTGCCCTCCTCTCCTCTCTCCTCATTTCCTTTTTGTCTCTCCTTTTCCTCTCCTCTCTCCTGCTCTCCTCATCTCCTGTACTACTACTGTTCTACTACTCTATTCCCCCTCCTCTCCCCTCTACTCCGCCCCCCTCTCCTCCTCTCCTCTCTTATCCTTTGGTAAATCAGGGATTGACAACTCCTCAAATCCAGCAAATCCACGTTTTGCTGCATTGGAGTCAGGTGGATGGAGGAGTCTTTGCAGATCGTGTGACCAAATGAAATCATGCATAGAGGGAGTGCCTGGTGACATTGTGAAGACAACGGGCAGCTCTTATGACCCTTCACCTCCAGCTCTCTCTCCAAAAGCACATCGCCGGCTGGGCTTTTAGCCATGCCTGGAAATAGCCATGATTCATCTTTAATGACCACTGAGATGTGGCGAGAACAGAGATCCAGAACAGCAGAAAGATATTTAACTATGCTAGTATAGGGACAACTATTAGATTGCTCTTTACCTAAGGAATATGGTATTCTCTTTCAAAAACACAAAACACAAAGAAAAACACTTCCATCACTCAGTCAAGCTCTACCTGTCCCCCTCTAAAGGTAGAAAATGTGTTGGGTTTGGGGTGTATAGTGAGCTAACATAGTGTATAGACATAAATAATTGACGCATCTGAAAAGTATGCTGTGTTCGGTCGAATAGGTCAATATTTTAGGACAGCTCGTTCTGGCCTTTCTTGTTTCACTCCAGGCAGATGGAAGTGTATTCATATCAGGGATGTGAACCTTTCTCTATAACCAGTCTTTAAGTGTGTACCTTTCTCGATAGCCACGGGCCTCTATCTTTCTCTATAGCAAAAGGTCTGTAACTTTCTCTATAGCTATGAGTCTATACCTTTCTCTGTAGCTATGATGGAAGAAATTAATCATTATATTCTATGGTAAACCATGATTATTATAAGGCCTAAAAATCAAACCCCATTGACCCCCAGGAGCCAGAGGCTATGGGGTCAATGCGTGCTGACCTAAGCCTGGTGTTTTCGATTAGCGTTGTGGACCACTCGCTTAGAGGAATCTATGACTGATCGGCTGTGGGCGGACACCCCAAACAAGAAACTGCTTTGTATGTGTGGATAAAAAGGAGGCCGGGATCTGTTGGCCGGCAGTGCTTTGCAAACTACTCGGCTTTGTTGTTGCTTTTTGAACGATAAAGTATTTTTGTCATACTTGCTCCGGACCCCTCGATCTCTTTTGCTCTCTTAGTTAGACGAAGTGTTAGAACTCGGTTATTTTCCACCACACTATTAGTCTGTGTCTTTCTCTGTAGCCTTGAGTTTGTACCTTTCTCTTTAGCTACGAGTCTTTACCATTCTCTATAGCTATGAGTCTGTAACTTTCTCATATATTGTACCTTTCTCTATATCTTTGAGTCTATGAGTCTGTACTTTTTACTTTGCGTATTCATTTATCTTACCTAAAGTTTGTTTGGAATGTCATTCTAATGTCTCGAAGACTATAATTTGACCTCATAAATAAATGACAGAATTGGCCTTCTAGTAATTCCAAAAAAGGTTTGAGGGCTTGCTTAGGTTAACTGATAAGACTAAAAACTTTATAAACTTGGCTTTCGCGTTTAGGGTGGCCATTAATGAACCTGCAAGTGTCTTGCAAACAGTCAACGAAGATATTTTGTTAGATTTTAATAATCGTTAAAATTATCTCAAATTTCCAGATGATAGAAATCCTAAGAGGGAATAGACCTTTTATAGACCTTCCTAGATCCATACCTGTCTTATTTGTATCAAAGGGAATGAACAAACACCATGGGATTTAAAAATAATTGTTTCTGTGGCTTATTGGATTAGCGCAACCAATCCTTGCCATCTTGACATTTGTCGATCTGTTGCCTATGCATTATGCACCCTGGTTACATGCGCCTATCTGCTCCCCAGAAACCTGTGTGTATATATATATATATATATATATATATATATATATATAATATTATATTAGAGAAGGGTGTCCAGTACAAGGTCAGGTTTGTGTTCAGTTTCTACAGACAGGTCCACTTTTTCATGATGAAACCTTTATTTTATTTTTGGTACAAAATCTAAAATAACAGAACATAGCACACATGTAGGAGATGGTATATGTAAGGGTCTGAGGGCAAGCAGAGGCTAGATGTCTTGGGGTCAGGGGTCAGAGGTGAAGGAGAGGGTAGGTATCTTGGGGCCAAAGGTCAAGGAGGGGTTTCTTGTGGTCAAAGGTTGAGGAGGAAGGGGCTGATCTTATCGAGGTAGGACGGCTTCAGGTAGTCCTTGAGTTCACTCTTTCGGACCCAAAGGGAGGAGGGGGCTGGAGGCGGGAGGGGTCCACTCACTACAGCCTTGAAGAAGAACACCTTGACCCCCGTGACCCCCTCGCGGCCCCGCACCGACCGGGGCATCCGGTACTTATAGAGGCCACAGGGGGCGTTGCCCAGGAAGACCGTCTGCAAGTCTAGACCTGCAAACCAGACAAACATTACATCATCATCATGTCTAGACCTGCGTACCAGGGACATATTACATCATCATCCCTAATGCTTGATGAGATTTAGACGTCTATTGTCAAAACTACCTGCTGAAGTGTCGCTATATTCAACCTAGATTGAAAACGATAGGTTCTTGTCTAGAATCTCTTCTAGACGAATCGCTCACTGATGCGCTTAAGTCAGGTTGTTGTCTCATACATCTTCAGCCGTCCAGTGATAGAATTCAAGGGGGCTTCATATGCAAATGTATCTGAAACATTGCCATGCGACTTATATTATCAAAAATAAATCAACTTCCATTCAAGGAGATTGTGAAGACCATGGAGTGGTACAAACATGAAACCTGGATGTGTGCATATAAACAGTGGCTCCCCAGATTATGAATATAAACCAAGTGATGTGACTTATTACCAGGTGTGGCCGAGAGGGCTCTCTGGGCGGTGGTCTTCAGGGCCTCCCCAGACCTCCCATTGGGTCTGGGGCAGCAACCACAGCCTTTCAGGCCCCACCTTCTGCTGGGTGAGGAGGAGCAGCGGCTCAGCCGGACAGCGGTCGGCCCGCTCCAAACTCGCATCTACCACACCTGGAATACAATAACTTCAGTCATTGAGGGCAATTAGTCAAATCAGTAGGCCTGATTTGACTAATGGGTTTGGTGTTGCATCCTTTCCCTCTGCCCTTGTAGTCCATTTCAAAGACATGCTGCCCAGCAACTTTCAAATTACAGTGATGCCACTGGTGGCTTTGTATCAATTTTATTCACAGAACTATCCCTCCCTACTATTTTGTAGTTCACCAAAACACCCTGAAACAACTTGAGTCTCACATTCATATGCCACCATACACCAACAGTGCAAGCAGGCCAATGGCAACCAAGCGTGCAGTCCTTCCTCCTTCACTTTAAAAACCACCAGCCGCCACTGATTATAACGTGCTACGATGTGACTGCTCACCTCGGGCCCGGGGTTGGGTGGCAAACCCCTTGAGTCTCTGCTCCCACGCGTCCTCCAGATCCTGTGTGAGGACGATGTCCTGGTCTCTGTCCGCCTCCTCCTCCTCGTCTGAGTCATAATCCACCGCCTGCCTCCTCCTCAGCCTCTCTTTGTCATCAAGAAGACGAAGCTCGTGGTCTGACATCAGGCTACGCTCCAGCTCCATCTGCAACCAACACATCAGCAACATCAACACCTACTAACCCCTGACAAACCTAGCACACTAGGCAAAACCCTAACCTCCCCCAACGATAACCTACACTAACCTCAGAAACTAAACTCTAACCCTTAACACTAACCTCCAACGCTTGCTTCTAACACAAAGACATAACACGTACCTCTTAAACTAACCTCTGACACAAACCTATAGCCTGTTTACATTTAGCTCTGACACTAACACCTTCTCCCAAGTTGTAATACTCAAGCTACACCTGGAACATCAAACAAGTCAACCAACCTTAACACTAACCCCATACCTCTAACAATATCCCCCTAACATGCATCCTCACTAACGCCCTCTATCATAAGCCTAAACCTGAACACACTCCGAGACTATATACAGGCTCGTCTATAGACCCAAACACCTTGATGGCTACCTGATTCATCAGCTCAGAGAACTTGGCCTCCAGGGGTCTCTGGTCCGCCGAGATGACCGCTAGCCGCTGCACACACGCCGCCCCCAGCAGCCTCCACGGCTCCGCCGCATTTTGAACTACAGCACCGGAAAACTGGCGGATCCCCGTCTTACCGGATGCTAAACGTCTGGCAGAGTTGGACAGTTTATAGAGTTGATAGAAACAGCGACCTGCCATCTTCACCACGGGCGCTGACATCTTGCCTCTCCCACAAGTCCTTGCGGCGGACGAGTTCATTAAGGAAAACAAAGGCGTAGTCTAAACTCATAATTGTGTTGTAGGAAACTAACGCTCGTCTGAGGTTTAATTTAAACTGATTTACGATACTTAAAATATTTATACACCATGCCCTTTGTTCTGAATACATTTAGATATTAATATTATGTAAGCTGTAGTGAGTGAGTATTCAGTGACCCCCCACGACTTGGACTGGACTCAGCAGGCCTGGTTCAATGTCAGCGTGCTGTTGAGCTGCTCGGACAACAAAATATCACCGAGTATCATCTCTCTATCAAATCAAATTACATAATATCATATATGATAACACCCAAAGTAAACACGTAAATCATGTTCAAGCTGAACAGTTCGTTAGTCGGCTCCATAAAGAAGTTGTGCTGCTCCAGGTAAGGGCTTCCTACTTACAATCAAATTGTTACTTAATCCTTCCGGTTATATGATGTTTACTTCTGCAGATGTGTGCTATTCATTCTTAAAGGTGATATCATAATGAAACATAGGATGTATACCGTATCGTTTCGTACCTTTTATATTGTCTGTAGTTTTGAGGATCTTTGGTTCAATGGAGACTCAGTTAGTGTGGTTTCGTGTAGTTCAGCAAGTGTAACGTTAAATAGGCCCAAACAATGTTGGTTCATATTAACCTGGTACATATTAACATAGTTCATAATAACTTGGATCAAACGAGTGTTCCAACATGTACGTGTCATACGTGTGTTCAACATGGTTGATATTAACATGGTCCATACGTGTGTTCAACATGGTTGATATTAACATGGTCCATACGTGTGTTCAACATGGTTGATAATATCAACCATCATTAAAATGAACCATGTTAATATCAACTTGATGTTAACATGGTTGATATTAATGTGGTTCATGCACGTGTTCCACATGGTTCATATTAACATGGTTCATAGTAACATGGTTCATAGTATATGGTTCATATTACCTTGGTTCATTAACATGGTTCATACTTGTGTTCAACATGGTTCATAATAACTTGGTTCATATTAACATGGTTCATACTTGTGTTCAACATGGTTTATATTAACATGGTTCATATTAACATGGTTCATTTGTGTTCAACATGGTTCATAATAACTTGGTTCATATTAACATGGTTCATAATAACTTGGTTCATATTAACATGGTTCATACTTGTGTTCAACATGGTTGATATTAACCATGTTAATATCAACTTGATGTTAACATGGTTGATAATGATATTAATGTGGTTCATGTCTGTGTTCCACATGGTTCATATTAACATGGTTCATATTGACATGCTTCATACATGTGTTCAACATGGTTCATAATAACTTGGTTCATATTAACATGGTTCATACTTGTGTTCAACATGGTTCATATTAACATGCTTCATACTTGTGTTCAACATGGTTCATATTAACATGGTTCATACTTGTGTTCAACATGGTTCATATTAACATGGTTCATACTTGTGTTCAACATGGTTCATTTTAATTTGGTTCATATGAATGTTCGATTCATATGAACATGGTTCACATGTGAATAACATTGTTCATATTCACTTGTGCAGCAGCACATATGTGACTGAATGGAGCGCACTTTGTACTATATCTCGGAACCACCAGGCTTAAATGTTTGTACTAGTACTGTCATTTTTATACTTCCATTCATAAACTCTTAGCTAAGAGTTAACTCTTAGCTACCCTATTCCAAGAGTGATGAGGTGTTTTTATTTCTGGGTGGTCTTGTTGTAGCCGGGGAGCTGCCGGTCTGCAGCGGGCAGTGGGCACTAGCTCCGCTGGGCAGCAGGAGCCCACTGCGGCCTCAGGGGGCGCAAAGGAGCCAGCCAAGGACTTCAGGTACCGCTTTAGTAACAACCGGTCACCATACAGACATGGAGGTTAACGCTGTACAGACTGACAGCAAAGACCTGGGCAGATCGGAAATGTCTTCAATGTGTTAAATTGAATAGTTATTCAGGGCTCAACGCTAAGGTTTTTTTCCACTTGCCCGGTCGGGCCAGTGGGTCTGAATTCTACTTGCCCGAAGTCAATTTTCACTGGCCCCAAATATAAATATAATATAAATAAGTTTTGTTTATTAGTGGTTATCAAATAACCACTATTTTAACTTTGGCACTCGTGATATATTACATCAAAAAAATATAATAATAATCCCCTCACACCCGACGTGGTCTCTGACCTGCTGGCAGCCATCGTCCTACAACACGTTCTGCATTGAAGATGGCAACTGCTGGCCCCTCGATGCTAATGTATAGCCGTTTCCACAACATATCAACTGAAAGGCTGCTACACCAGTCAGTTTTTATGCGTTTCATTGCACTGAACGATAGCTACGTATTGTAACTCTAGATTCTATGAGTATAGGCGCAGCCTTTCAAGGCTATCGCTATTGGGTTATCCCTAGGCGTGAGCCGTAGCACTGAAATTCTTTTAATCCCCGCCCACCAACAGCGTGGGCCTCATTCACGTCCGCGGGGCCTCAATCACGTCCGCAGTTCAGATATATGCGGGCGCCAGCGGACGATCTGCTCCCTATAAACAGCTTTTCTTCAGCTATTTAAAGGACAATGAGGCCGACACTTAAAAGGCTGCGCCTATACTCATAGAATCTAGAGTTACAATATGTAACTATCCTTCTATGTCGTATAGGCTTCGCCTTTTAAGGCTATCGCTATTGGGTTAAAAGGGCGAAGCACGATATAGTCTATGCCTCATTGGTCCCGATCAGTACCAGAAACACAGCTACATACGTGCTGGTATCATGCATCAGATGTAGCAGAAAATACGTCATGCGTCTAATCGGCAACGTCAACAACGAGCAGCTCTAATGTGTCTGATAAGATACAAGAGCTCTCAGCATTAATATTCCACCTCATATTGTTTACTATGCGAACGGACTTGTCACACAATCACACTCACTCTGGCAAAGCACCCAGAACTGAGTGTGTCATAGATAGGCGCGACATGCCTCTTAGGTAAAAACAAAAGAGCATGGGGAAGCCCAGGAGGCTGCTGTGCAGATATCCTGCATAGGCATCCCTCTTTGCAGAGCGACAGAGGACGATATTCCTCTGGTCGAGTGAGCTCTGATAGTCTCAGGCGGCTCTGTCCCCGCTGACACATAAGCCTGTGTGATAGCATCACACAGCCAATGTGACAGCCGTTGTTTCGTCAGGGGGAGGCCTTGGGAATGTTCTCTGTAATGCACAAATAACTGTTGAGATTTGCGCAGAGCCTCCGTGCGCTTCGCATAACAGGCAAGCGAGCGTACGGGGCACAAGAGATGGGCTGTCGCCTCCTCCTCAGATTAATGAGGAGGGAGAGAGAAACTATTGAGTGTTATTACTCTCGATCTGAACGAGCTAGTAATACTCTTTGGTGTAAAAGCCGGGTTCGGGCATAATATGGCCGAACTGCCGTCCCCTTGTATTCTGAGACAAGAAGGGGCTACAGAGAGTGCAGACAGGTCACTCACTCTCTTAGCTGACGTCAGGGCCAGCAGCAAAGCTGTCTTGGCTGACACAAACTTGAGGGGCACCCGGTCAAGAGGCTCAAATGGGGCTTTAACCAGTGCGCGCAGCACCAGTGTTAGATCCCATTGTGGAATGAGAGAGCGCGTCACGGGTCGCTCTCTCCTCACACCCTTTAGGAAGCGCTTCATTAAGGGGTGACTAAAAACAGTTTTATCCCCGAAGCCTTCGTGACATGATGAAACAGCAGCCGCGTACGTTTTAACCGTGCTAAAAGCCAGCCCTCTTTCCATCAGTGACTGGAGGAAAGAGTGCACCATTTCTGGAAAGCCGCCCATTTAGCCGAGTAACACGCTCTGTTGGAGTCAGCTCTGGCACCCTGGATGGTCCGTACGACCTCCTGGGAGAGGCCGAGACCCTCTAGGCCCTCGCGTTCAGCGGCCAGGCCCACAAGCGCTGGCCGATCTCTGGGTAATCTATGATTGCCCCCCCTGCCTGTGAGAGAGCGTCTCACCGCCAAGGGAGGACCTTTGGCGGCCCCAAGAGCAGACGCTGGAGGCAGGGAAACCACGGTGCACTCGTGCGTTGCGGTGCTATGAGAATCATATACAGCCGCTCCTCTTGGATGCAGTCCAAGACTTGGGGAATCAGGGCGACGGGTGGGAAACCATTCAGGAGTGTGTTCGGCCACGGTCTGTAAGCGAACGCATCCATCCCGAGTGGGGGATGGTCCTTCGCGCTGAGAGAGAACCACAGCTCGCATTGTGTGTTCTCCCGCATGGCCAATAGGTCGACCTCCGCCTTCCCAAACTCGCTCCATATCTGATTGATCAGATCGTGGTGCAGAGTCCAGTCTCCTGGTTGGGGACCCCCCCTCGACATTAGGTCGGCCCCCCTGTTCAGGAAAACGGGGATGTACCCTGCTCTGATGGAGAGCAAGTGTGTGCGCGCCCAGCATAACAGCTGTCTCGCTTTGCTCAGCAGCTGTGTCGAGCGCACGCCCCCTTGGCGATTTATGTATGCTGCTGTCGCCTTGTTGTCCGTGCGAATCATTACGTGTTGATTCGTCAACATTGGGGCAAAGTGTTGGACCACTTTCCAGGAGCTCCAATGCGTTCATATGCATGGTCACGGGGGGCGGCCAAACGCCGCCCACTACGTGAAACTCACATGTTCCTCTCCAGCCTGACAGAGAAGCATCCGTGAACACTGAGATGTGTGACGTTGCTCTGCCCAACGGCACCCCTCTCGGCGAGAGTTCGGGGATCGCCCCAGTGGCCCACTGATAGGGGAATGGTCACTTTGCGCCGCCGTTGGCGCACCGGGTCGACGCGCAGGCGAGAAAACCACCTCTGCAGCCGCCTCATGTGAAGCAGCCCAAGCGGCACCACCGTGTGAGCGGCTGACATCATGCCCAGCAGCCTCATGACAGAGAGGGCTGTCACGACGCTGCCCGGGGAACAGCGGCGGAGGAGAGACCACAGCGTCTCCATCCTCTGCTGTGAGAGCTGTGCTCTCATTACAGCTGAATCCAGCTGTACCCCCAAATACATCACACTCTGTGAGGGGAGGGGGGAGCTTTTCTTCCAATTTATGGCGAAGCCTAAATTTGACAGGTGAATTACCAGCTTTTTCCTTGGAGTGAGCCATCAAAAGCAGATCGTCCAAGTAGAACAGTACTCTCATTCCTGTTGCGTGCAGCGGCTGGAGAGCCATCTCCACGCACTTGGAAAACGTTCGTGGGGCTAGAGAATAGCCGAACGGGAGACGTTTGTACTGGTAGTGTGACCCTTGGAATGAAAAACGCAGGAATTTCCTGTGTTTGGGGATCACTGTGACGTGAAAGTAGGCGTCCTTCAAATCTATGGAGGTGAACCAGTCGCCCGATTTTACACATTGTACCAAAAGAGACAGCTGTTTATCCTTGGATGACAGCGTTGTTTCCACAATCCCGTTGAATCGTGGCGGAACGGAGGTGAACTGCAGGGTGTGACCCTTGCTGACCAGCCTGTCCATCCATTTGGACAGGGTGCAGGCGTTCAGCCATTCTGAGTAATGCTCTGAAAGCGGCTGTGCAGCCCGTTGTCTTGATGCGGCTGTCATGGAAATGAGCCATGCTTGAGCCCCTGCCGCCACTGCCAGGAGAGCGAGTCCTCCTCGCAGCCAATGAGGAGCTGTGTGTGTGTGTGTGTGTGTGTGTGTGTGTGTGTGTGTGTGTGTGTGTGTGTGTGTGTGTGTGTGTGTGTGTGTGTGTGTGTGTGTGTGTGTGTGTGTGTGTGTGTGTGTGTGTGTGTGTGTGTGTGTGTGTGTGTGTGTGTCAGTAGCAGAGGCATGCTCTGCCTGCTCGGCTTGTGACAAGAGTGTAGCCTCCTCTCTCCTGAGCTTTGGGACACGAGGAGGAACAACACACCCAACCCGGAAGGACTGGGCATGTGCTTCATTAACAGAGGCATGCCCTGCCTGCTCAGCTCGTGACAAGAGCATAGCTCCCCCTCTCCTGAGTGTCGGGACGCGAGGAGGAATAACACTGACTGGGTAACAGACTGCTGACACCGTGAACGAGCTGCATGTCAGTCGTAGACAGAGAGTTCGTTTTAGCGGCCGTCCCGCCACAGGTCATGCCAGGCATGATGTGGTGAGGGGAAAGTAATGTAAGGCTGGCCCGATCAATAACACAAGGATTATTGACGGCCTGCCTATATGTAGCAAGAGACGCGTGTGAAACAGCAACGGCCGAACCAGTAGGCTCCGGCGTTAACTGGGGTGTGGGGAGAAAACAGCCGTCTTTAGTAAGCTGTCACACGCCTCTCCCTCCCCACGTAATAACCGGCGCTTGTGGGGCGGGACATCACCCCATGAGCCCGCTGCCAGAGGCCCTTGCTGGCCGCTCGCCGCAGCCTGCGATGGAGGCGGGCGGGGCCGGTAAGCCGGGCAAGGCTGCCTTTGTAAAGGTTACGAAGGGCTGGCTCGATCAATAATACGAGGTGTATTAACGGCCTGCCTATATGTAGCGAGAGGCGCGTGTGAAACAATTATGGCCGGGCCGGTAGGCTCCGGCGATAACTGGGGTGTGGGAAGAAAACAGCCGTCTATAGTAAAGAGGTGTTTCTCGCCGTCACACGCTTCTCCTTCGCCCCGTAACTGCCTTCGCTGGCGCTTGCGGGGCTCGCCCGCTGCCCAAGGACTTTGCCGGTCGCTCGCCGCGGCCTGTGATGGAGGCGGTCGGGGCTGGATAGCCGGGCGAGATTGCCTTTTCAAATGCAATGAAGGGCTGGCTCGATCAATAATACATCGGGTTCATCGATGGCCTGCCCATATGCAGCGGGAGATTCGTGTGAAACAGTTATGGCCGAGCCGACAGGCTCCGGCGTTAACTGGGGTGTAGGGAGAAAAGAGCCGTCTTTAAAAAGATGGGTGGCTCTTAAAAGAGCCGTTGTTTTTTCGCCGTCACACGTGTCTCCCTCGCCCCATCATAGCCTTCACCGGAGCTTGTTGGGCGGGGCATTGGCCCAAGAGCCCGCTGCCCGGGGCCCTTGCAAGCCGGGCGAGGCTGGTACGCCGGGGGGCCAGGAGGAGGAGCTGCCGGCGGCGCCGTGACAGTGGCTGTTGGGGGGCCTATGGCGGCGAAGGGAACCCGAGGCGGAGCGCTGCTGCCGGGGTGGAGACGGAAGGCGGGAGACGTGTCTCCGGAACTTTTCTGCCTCCTCGGAAGCAGCCTGCATTTCGTCCACCATAGACGACAGGCGGGGCCTGAACAGCCCGTCCGGGGCACTCCAGCAACTGACGCCTCAACAACTCAGGGATGCCCGGGGTCTGCTGCAGCCACAGGTTCCTCTGTTACGCACCGGTGGAACAGAGGCAGAGAATGACACCGGAAGTTTTCGCCACGTCGACTGCCCGTTCGGCCAGACGATGGGGGTCAGCCGCCATGGTGGAAATGTCGTGCGCCAGCAGGGCGATGTTGTCTGCTGCATCATACACTGATGCGCCCTGTCAGTGAGCTTGGCCGTCAGCTGGTCTTTGGGAGTGGGGCGGCGGCCGCCGAGCCCCGGCTTCACCCAAAAAGACAGCGCACAGAGCGGGGTCCAGCGGCGGTACCGCCCTGTAAACCCGGTCTGTCAGACCCTCCATCTCTGTGACCTGGATGAACGTCTTCACTGGGGCTCCGCCGCAGCCCCACTGAAGTATTGTCTGATGGCGGAAAACATCGGCCAGATCGGGTCGAGACGGGCAGGGCGTGTCACGGCCTCGAGCCCCCAGATTCCATGACAGATTCCATGAAGGTGGTCCGGGCGTTGGGGGGCCTGAGGCATGGGCACCGCAAAGCCAAGGTTTGTGGCTGCCCTGGCGATAATGCCCGGAAGCTCTGCCACCAAAGCTCCAACCACTGGAAGTGAGGTGGTGGCAGAGACGGGGAAAGTTGCTGCTGCGGGCTCCGACCCCTCCATTCGGGGAGGGGAAGCCGGGGGAGACGCTCCCTCCTCGCCACGGTTGGAGTCGTCCGACTCCGAGTTCGCTAGGATGGAGAGGGCATCGTCGAGCGGGACCGCAAAGTCATCGGCACCTTCGGCGATGACGGCGCCAGTGTTGGCTCGGCGCTGTCGGTATTCCACCGACAGCGCCCTTCAATACTGACACAGGCAGAGCGGCGAGAGCGCTAAGAGGGCATGTTCATGCCCCAGGCAGCCCTCGCACCCTTTGTGGCCGCCATGAGGCAAGATGTAACCTGTGTTACAGGACTTGCAGATGCGGATCGTCTTGGGGTCCATGGTATCCATTCAGTATGCTAGGATCGCTCCTGAAGAAAATGGGAGCAGATCGTCCGCATATATCTGTGAACTGCGGACGTGATTGAGGCCCCACAGACGTGAATGAGGCCCACGCTGTTGGTGGGCGGGGATTAAAAAAATGTCAGTGCTACGGCTCACGCCTAGGGATAACCCAATAGCGATAGCCTTAAAAGGCGAAGCCTATACGACATAGAAGCGGAGGACGGGTTATCAGCAGCCCGCTTAGCTGCCATGAAAGCAAGATGCTGCTTGCTCTTATTGTGACACTCAAGCATCTGCTTTCTGATGCTTAACGTTCCTTTAAAAAACAAACCGCTTTTATCCGCCGTTGACGGGAACTTAAGGCAAACCTTGCAGAACATAGTTGGTGATTCCTCCACATCCTTGAGTATAACCCAGGGGAACTCCTTCTTCCAGGATGCTTTAAAAGTTTGCTTACGCTTGAGCTCGTACGCAGCCATCTCCTAGTTCTTCATCAACTGACTGCGGCGGGCCCGCTACCTGCCCGGAGTCTCGCAATCTCGATTTTGATTGGCCGAAGTCACATTCAAATATTTTTTTTTTGTTTTTTTTGTCCTCGGCAAGTGAAATCCTCCACTTGCCGAACGGGCAAGCGGGTTGTCATAGTTACTTGCCCGACGTGACGTTTTACTTGCCCCGGGACGTCGGGCAATCCTTATTGTTGAGCCCTGGTTATTTGTACCTTATGTATATCCCTAGTTGCACATTTGTCATATCTTTGGGGTTCTATATTTGTGACTTTCTACCAATTAATCCTATTTCTTATACCATGTGAATGTGTTCTCCTTTGGTCAGTTTGTACGCACCACTGCCTGGTCAAGAAAGCAGTCTCCGGTGGGCGGGTCATAAGTTTGACCAGCTGCCCATCGCTCACATCAAGGCCACTTACAACAAGTAAGAATCGCTGGACCAACTGCTTCGGTTTTTCTCGGGGTCGCTATGGTTCTGTGGTACTCTGTTTCTGCAGTATAAATAGTTATGTCGTTTGAATGGTTCTGTAATATTTATGGTTCTGTAATATTAATGGTTCTGTTGTCGCGGGCAGTACTCACGTCCAGGTCACGGACAGTGCTGGCCTGTCATTGGTCAGGACGTCATGTGGAACCGAAGGCTTCAAGAACATCAAGAAGTCGACGCCCATTGCCGCTCAGACTGCAGGACACTCGGCTGCCATGGTGACGACACATCCCATAATAACCCTGAGCTTTATCTAAACATGATGGCACTTAAGTAACCATGATGATACTGATACTTTGCCTGTGCTAGATTCTGTGGTTGAGCGCAGGATAGCTAAAACAGGCGTTTACCTACTGTAGCCAACCTAGTTTTGGTCTGTGGTCGAATGATCCTTCGCTTTGGAAGCTTACTAACCGAATGAAAATACCCGGAAGTATCGAAGTGGCAGCCATGATAAAAGCTAATTCCTAAATGATGCTTCAATGCTTCCTTTTTAATCTCTTTAAGCATAGGAGTTTAGCATAGGAAACTGGAACATCCTTTAAGAAAGGAAAATGGATAATGCAGAGTGCCCCTGTTAAAAGCTAGGAGCTAACTTGTAACTAGCAAGCTAACGTTGTGCCTGTCCTCCAACAGAAAGCCGTGGCTAAGGGCGTAACCTATGTACGTGTCATGGTGAAGGGTCTTGGGCCGGGACGCTTGGTGAGTCTCTACACCCTCCTACACCACCTCCCTCCCAAAGTCATCACCTCCTTCTCCTACACCACCTTCTTCTAATCATTACCTCCTACACAACCTCATCTCATAGTCTCCACTTCCTTCTCCTACACCACCTCCTCCAGTCATCACCTCCTCCAAAACAACCTCCTCATAGTCATCAGCACCTCCTCCTACACCACCTTCTACTCATAGTCATCAGTCCCCCCTCCTTCTTCCACCTCCTCCTTAGCAACTGCCTCCTCAGTCATCACGCCCTCCACAACTTCATGTTGTCAGCCCTCTACGTATACAATGTACTCTTCACTTATCCGTATTATATTCCTTGAAATTCCCAGATAGGTAATATCTATGTATGTCCATGTTTCTCACTTTGATCTAACAGTGCCTCCCTTTCTCTCCAGTCTGCAATTAAAGGTCTGAGTATGGGCGGTATCGAGGTGGTCTCTATTACAGACAACACCCCTGTCCCCCACAACGGATGTCGCCCACGCAAAGCCAGGAGGATCTGAATGGACTGAACATGTTACTGGAGGGGGCGGGTTGTGTTTATAATTTGCAAATAAATTTAAATGTTTTTCATGACTTTGCTGGTTTGGAGCTATTTGTGGAAGTACACACTTCTTTGTTTCTTCGTCTTGATATTCCGAGGCATAATTATCATTATGCCTCGGAAAAAATCATATACATCTCACGTCATAGGTCAATTCTTTATGCAAGATGAGCATCTCACTGTTGATACTGGTTAGCTGCCGGTTCCTTGATGAAAGATGAACCTTCATTTAATCTATGGGAACCACCTGAGGTACCAGCAGGTGTTCACTGGGAGCTAGTCTGGGTTGGTGGTGAAACTAGGAGCTAATCTGGTGTTTAAATTAGGAGCTAGTCTGGTGTTTGCAAGAAACTAGTCTGGCAAGTGCTTGAAGATACTTTTATATTACATACGTCTTTAAGATCACAGGGTCTCACCTGTATTTCATTTTGGGTACAGCAAACAACACTTCTGAAAAACATGCACAGATAATCCAGATGGTGGGGTATCAGAGAGAGAGAGAGGACAAAGAGTGGGGTATCAGAGACAGGGCAGATAACAGGGTACCAGAGAGAAAGGACATAACGGGGTACCAGAGAAAGATGGTTGGGTATCAGAGAGAGAGGACAGAGTGGGGTATTAGGGAGAGAGGACAGAAAACGGGGTATCAATTGGGGGTATCAGAGAGAAAGGACAAATGGCGAGAAAGAAGGGACAGGTTTGTCAATATATAAAATATCCAATACAGTGGAGGAGAGTCAAACTCTAATACCCCATTGAGCAAGGCACATTTAGGTAATGTCTGATCATTATAGGCAGCTCCCAGTATAACCAGTAGCAGACCGTGATTATACCGGGGAGCCCCCAGATGAACCAGTTGCAGACTGGTTTAAGTGTGCGATGGCGGAGATGGCGATGGGTGTGTAGTGACGGTGACGGAGTGTGAAATGAGTCTGCTTCATATTGCACATCGGGGGGTGGAGGTTAGGGGGGGGGGTGGGGTAATAGCCAGGGATAGAGGAGTGGGGTCGGTTTTGAGCTGTGAGGTCACTTCGTGCCGTTGGTTACTCGGTGGTCAAGGTGCCCAGGTCCAGCTGGTCCTTGCGGCGGCGTTGCTGGCTGAGCAGGGAGCTGAAGGGGTACAGCTTGGCCTTGGCGGCGTACAGCTGCCCGGCGATGTCCACCTCGTAGTCCCCGCGGGTCACAAAGTCTGCGGCCAGGCCCCCGGGGGTCTCCACGAAGCCTAGGCACACGTGGCGCTCCAGGGTGTAGCTGTAGGCGCTGGAGGTGGTGGCGCCCACCAGCTCCTTGTTCCGGAGGACGGGCTCCCCCCACCAGGGCCACAGGTCCAGCTCCGTGTCGTGCTCCTCCAGCACCAGCATCACGAAGCGCCGCGCCACGCCCTCCTGGCGCTGCTGCAGCAGCGCCTCGCGGCCCACGAAGTCCATGTCCTGGAGGGCGGGTTGAGACGAGACACTGGTAACCAGGGTGACGGGTGTATGATGGTGTGGTCTACACGGTTACCATGGGGACTTTAATATGAGGGCGTGGACTAGGCTGTGAACCTTTGTGACCAGACAGTAACCGTTGGAACTATATTATGATGGTGTGGCGCAGGACGTAACCATGGTAACAATAATATGATGGCGGTTTCCTGGCGATAGCCTTGGTGACTATGACATGATGATGGTGACTATGATAAGAGGGAGGTGAACAGCGAGTACCGTAATCAGGGTGACTATAATAGGAAAGTGTGGATCAGAGAGTAACCATGGTGACTATTAAATGATGGTAGGGACTATGACATGACGGTGGCGACCAGGCCGTAACCATGGTGACTATAATATGATTGCGTGGCCCAGGCCCTAATCACGTTAAAAGTAATATGATGGTGGTTTCCTGGCGTTAGCTTTGGTGACTTTAATGTCACGGTAGTGAGGCCTCAACCATGGTAACTATAATAAGATGGTGTGACCAGGCAGTCATCGTGGTGGCTATTATAGGATAGCGTGAAACAGTGAGTAACCATGGTGACTACGACATGACAGTGGCGACCGGGCCGTAACCGTGGAGACCATGGTATACGACGGACGGGAGTCTCACCGAGTCGAGCTTGACTCTGAACTCGCGGCCGCACTCCAGGGGCGTGGTGAAAGAGTCCAGGTCCTGACCCCAGAAGGCGAAGAACTTCTCGATGCGGAGGCTCCTCAGAGCGTAGTAGCCGGCGTTACGCACTCCGTACTTCTGGCCCACCGACATGACCTCGTTGTAGACATGGAGCGCATACTGGGGGATAGAGGCCGAGAGATGAAGCTCCAGACAGTGTGTGTGTGTGTGTGTGTATATATGTAAAGTATATATATTCACCTCAATGGGAATGTAGAGCATGAAGCCTGGTTCCCCGGTGTGCGTCATACTCATCACTCTGATCCCGTTGGCGTAGCCTACGCTCATTTCCTACACCACACACAATTAATATCCATTCATATATGTTTATGGTGGTAAATAATGATTACGATAGTAACAATGCTAATACTTGAATATTATAAATGATAATAATATGAATTAATAATGATGGTTAATATAGTAATAATGATTATTATACGATAATATTATTCTCAAAATAATAATATTAATTCATAATGCAGCAAGAGTTAGCAATCTTTTAAAGAAACCCACACCACCTCTACCAACAAATTACCTTTTTACAATATGACGTCAATTCACGTCATCTGCATTCAATTTGACAGAAAACATGGGCTACTATTAGCCTTATAACATAGGTTTGGATGTCAATGGTAGTCTAATCTATACCTTTCAAAACACGTGGCAGGTCTATGGTTATCTATGGTCATCTATACCTTGCAGAACATGGAGGGGAAGTGATCAGGCGTCATGGAAACGTAAGACAGCTCAGCCAGGATGTCTGTGGCCCGGGGACCAATCAGATTGAGAGCTGAAGGACAGAGCATGAAGTGAGTGCAGCCCATGCTTAGAATGGGTTACTAACAAATAACAGTGAAATGACTGATAAAGAAAGAATCAAAAAATAATAATCATTGCACAATATAGACATGTAAAGTGCGGCACCTTAATAAAACAATCCTCCAATTGATAAGGAAATGGGAATAAGAGATCAGAGTTCAAAGTTCAGCGAATCATTACTTCAGGAACTAATGTGTGATGAAATGTTAAATATTTGTTAAATATGAGTCAATTATGTGTTAATATATTTTTGCTTTTGCCTTGGATCACTATAGCAGGAGTTGTGTTCTTGATTTCTTCATATGATTGTTTCATACCTATGCCAGCCACCAATCTAAAGCAGTATTTCTCACACATACTCGGGCAGCTCCTTTAAAGAAAAAATAAAATGTTCCGAGAGAACAATGCCATCCAAGGGTGTGTATTTTACTTACATCCTACCATAGTTGCAACATGTTCTCATTAAAGGGTTTGTGAATCCCCTGTTTCATCTGGAATTCAAACAATGAGATGGAAAAAAAACATGTTTTTGGCTGGGAGCTCTGTGAAGGAGGGGGTGTGTCATCGCAATGTTTACGACCCACGGCCACTTTGTGATACTTTATGAGTACAGTTGTTGTGTATGAGCATTATAATGGCCAATTTTGTGTACGAAATGTGCCACATACTTCACAAAGGGAACCCTAACCCTCCCTTGGCCTTGAACATAAACTTAACCGCTGGTCGGAAAGAGCTTCACCCATCCACGCACACCCTGTCGACACAATCAACAACAACCACCGCCCAGATAGAGCTCCAGATAACCACACACACCTCACCACCGGTGTCACTTCATTGAGATGTTAATGAGTATACTAACACAAAGAAAAACACAAAGCACACAAAGAACGTGGCCCGAGGCAGAGTGGAACGTTCACCAACTGGATGGCAGAGACAAGAGTTGAACTCCTGCTTTCTCTACGTTACGTCTTAGCCATATTTCCGTGATCATGATAAAATGGCACAACTATGGCTGTGTTGTCTTCAAAATGGCTATGTTGAAGATCATACAAGATATTATCAAGTTTAAAACAAACCAAAAAAAAATCAGATTTGGCAGTGATCTGGACTGACCAGTGTACTTCCAGGACACGTCCTCTAGGTGGAGCTGTGGGTCGTTGGGCATGTGCTTCTTCATCCAGGACCAGCAGTGGACCTGCTGGTCACTGGGGGAGATGATGAAGAAGCTGAGGAAGACGAGCAGTCGGTTGATTAAAGACAAGAGGTAGAAGTAGAAGTACTGATATATCTTCATTTAGATATTTCTATTTATTTGTGTGTTAGTAGTCATTATCCTCATTTCATTAATGAGGAAGGGGATAATGAGTACTTTTATACCAGTAGAATAAAGTCAGGATATTTCCGTACCACTTATACTGACTTGTGTACTCAGTACTGACTAGTACTGATATATCTTTATTTAATTATGATTTATTTTATTATGATTTAATTTATGAGGTAGGGGATAATGAGTACTTTTCTATTCCTGTGATTAAGGAAAAATACTCTAACAGGTCCTACCTGTTTTTGCTGAGGCGCACCACGCTGCAGTCGTTCTCGTAGCCTCCCCTCTCGTTCAGCATGCCAGTGTGGACCATGTGACCCACGGGGACGTCCACGTCGTTGGCACACAGGAACTGGAGGTAGTCCAGGGCCTGGTCCCCTGTAGACTACACACACACACTAATTAAATACACACTCTCTCTCTCTCTCTCTCTCTCTCTCTCTCTCTCTCTCTCTCTCTCTCTCTCTCTCTCTCTCTCTCTCTCTCTCTCTCTCTCTCTCTCTCTCTCCTCTCTCCTCTCTCTCTCTCTCTCTCTCTCTCTCTCTCTCTCTTCTCTCTCTCTCTCTCTCTCTCTCTCTCTCTCTCTCTCTCTCTCTCTCTCTTCTCTCTCTCTCTCTCTCTCTCTCTTTCCCCCCCCCCCCCTCCCTCCCTCCCTCCACCCGAGGTATCGGGCGATGTCCGTATCGGGTGGAGGAGAAGGTGGTAAAGGAGGAGGTTTAAATAAAAGAGCAGGAGGTTGATAAGGAGGTGTGGCGGAGCTATAGATCATAGGAGGATGTGGTAAAGGAGGTACAGCGCTCTCACCGTCAGCTCAAACTTGGTGAAGGAGGACATGTCGACGACACAGACTGCCTCCTTACAGCACTTTACCTCTGACCCCACCAGGTCAAACCAGTCGGGTTTATAGAAGGTCTTACTGTGGTCCAGAGCCAGCAGATCTACACACACGGACACAAACACACACACGGCCACAGGTCAGGCTTCCTGGTTTCATCTAGGAGGATGTGCTGAAGAGAGAGATTCTATAGAGATTTAGGGCGAGTCCCAATACACCCCCTAGCCCTACTTTTTAACCCTATCCCTAAATTGCGCGCGTTCCCGCGAGGGTAGTGGTGTCCCAATTGCTCTTTGCATGTAGGGATAGTGGACATAACGAGGGGGAGGGGGTATGAATCTAGCCCTTCAGAGCGAGGGATTTCAGATGCTGACTCGCCGAGGGAGGGCCAGAGAAAATTTCCCAGAATGCTTTGCGTCACCATTTGCATACCATAGCAAACAACAATGGCGGCCCCCGGACGTAACGTAACGTAACTACGTAGTCGCTTACGTGCCCGAACGTAAACGATGCAGTGACGTAGCAAGTGGTGTCCCAATCCCTAGGGAAGATTACAAGCCCTACCCCTTGTGGCTTCATTTCGAGGGTGAAGTGGTAGTGGATGAATTCTAGTGGTAGTGGATGAGGGCTAGTGGTTGTGAGTAGGGTGAATATTGGGATTGGGCCAAAGTGTCTCTTTATAGCGCTGCTGCTGTTGAGCTACAGTTGGAGGAGCTGCTATATAGCGTGAATGAGGTGCTATAGGATCGACCCATAAGGGTTTTTTAGGGCCAATACCGATTTTTTTTTGTATCAGGCCTAGCCGATACACCCGTACCGATTTCCTTAAGCCGATATTTGGAGCCGATAATACCCTGGAAATCCAGGGTTCTCGCGAGAGCATAATTTGAATTTGCTCAGCGAGTCACTCTGGGAATGAGCTATATACTCGTGTATATTCTCGGCCTCCCCTGGCCCAGAACATTAATCAATCACATCGATGTATCAATATAGGCGGGCCAAAAGCGTTGCTGTTTTACCGACCGGATACGGCAAGAGTCTTATCTATTGGTTAGCTCCACTGGTCTGGATACGTCACCCTTTGTATTCTTTTGATTGGTCATAGTGTTATCCAATGTGTGCTATCCAGTGATATTTACAAATGCATGCTTGGTTCCGCCCCTCGAGTTGGGCCATTTTCATTACTCGTTGACAGACCCTACAGCTTTCTAGATGTGGGTCTGGATTTCCAGGCTAAGCCTCCCTCAATTTACATCATAAAAATGAGACAATGATGATAACAAATGTTACAATGTCTCAATTTACAATTTATGTCTTACGTGCATCGTATCGGCCAATACGATACACATAAGAAACGTCAGTGAGGGTTTCAGTTCGCAATAATATATACAGCCGCCTAATGCCCGGCGTTTCAACTCCATTCAAAAAGCTTTGTGGCACAACTATTGTTTTGAACAGTATGCAGAGGCATTATTTATCTTTATTTTTTGTACTTGGAAGTATGTTTTCATTCCCTACGAGAGTTTTGTACTTTGTTATTGTATAATAATTGCTTCTTTTTTTTATTAAATATTAAAAAAATATATATATATATTTTCTTTTTAATATAAATATTGTGTTTTCACACATTGGTAGTCAAGGCGGGGCCCTACTGTTGTTAAGGCGGCCGCCTTAACCATACAGGGCTGGGGGAAACACTGCAGCTGGTGCTATAGAGCTGGGAGGAGGTGCTTTACCTTTCCCGGCAGGGACAAAGTACTTTGGTCTCTCGAAGCCGTGCTTCTCCATCCAGCGCGCCCCCTGGGTGTCCAGCCGGTCATACAGAGGACTGGTCCTCAGCTGACGACCCGTCTGGTAGTCCCAGCGGGGAACCTTCAGCTCATACAGAAGGGCTGACAGACAGACAGACAGACAGACAGGCAGGCAGGCAAGACGGGTAGGTAGGTAGGTTGAGACTATAGTTGGGTCGGACCACCATCACACAGAAAGTGAACTGAACAAGTGTTCACTTGCGGTATTAACATAGCCTCCCAGAATATCGTAGAGTAGTAAGTCTCCCATAGTATTCTACAGTAGTATAGTCTCCCAGAGTATTCTCGAGCGGTACAGAGTCTCCCAGAGTATTCTAGAGCAGTTTAGAGTCTCCCAGATTATTGTAGAGTAGTACAATCTCCCAGAGTATTGTAGAGGAAGAAGAGGACGAGACTCACGCATGACCTCCATCACCCGATGTCTGAGGAAGGTTCGACTGCTCTGCAGATTGCCAAATCGCTTAATGTCCAGGGGCCACACGTTAGCTGTAGGATAGCCGTACACCATCCACTCTGCAAGGTACCTGGAAATATTAATAAAGGTCATATTAGAACCATACCCCATTCGCTCTGCTAAATGTGCTTATTAGTTATAAACTAGGAAGCGTAACTAGAGTAAGAAACTAGGATATCTTTAGTATTAAACTGGCTAGGACGTGTTTGGTTCTAAACTAGCATGCGTGGGGTAAATAAGGAGGTGTTACCTGCCCGCGCCCCCAGCCAGTGCCAGGCCAGAGGAGTTCATACCAGCCAGGACGAAGTAACCGTGCACCCCGGGGGTCTCCCCCATCAGGCAGCGCATGTCAGGGGTGAAGGACTCTGGACAGTTGATAAGCTGCTGGATCTCTTCTGACTCCAGCTGTGGCATCCGCCTCAGTAAGGCACTTAGCATGGGCTCTAGTGGAGGAGAAGGGGTTAACCACCCTACATCAACACAATGGCACATTTATATACACAATAGCACCCCTAAATGAGCACTGATGTAAAGGTCAGAGGTCAGTGACTAGTGTAGAGGTCGGCACCTACTTTAGAGGTCAAAGGTCAGAGATCTGCTCCTAGTTAGAGGTCAAACGTTAAGACATCACCCTTAGTGTAGAGGTCAGAGGTCAAATACTACTGTAGCAGTCAGCTCCTAGTGTAGGCGTCAGAGGTCAGCTCTCAGTGTAGCGTTCAGTGTTCTGTCCCTAGTGTAGGGGTCAGAGGTCAAATACTAGTGTAGAGGTCAGCCCCTAGTTTAGAGGTCAGAGGTCAGCCCCCAGTGTAGAGGTCAGAGGTGAGATGAGCTGTACCGAAGTGGTCCCAGTCCTCCTGCATGTTCTGGACCTCAAGCTGGTTCCGTCCCTCCGTGAAGATTGGTTTAGGATTCTTCTCAAAACCCCCCGAGAGAACGCCTCCCTGCCAGGGACGCACATAGATCCTCCCGTCCATATCCATCACCACTAGGGACACAGAGAGACATAGATCCATCACCACTAGGGACACAGAGAGACATAGATCCATCACCACTAGGGAAACAGAGGGACATAGATCCATCACCACTAGAGAAACATAGATACATAGAGCCATAAACACTAGAGAAACAGACAATCATAAAGACAGAGTGACATATATCCATTACAGACAGAGGAGAGACAGGGGGAGCCAGAGAGACATGGATCCATTACCACTAGTCATAAAAAGACAGAGAGACAGAGAAGCATAGAGAGAGAGAGACAGAGAGATAGCAGTGAGAGGAGAGGGTGCATTTGATGTAAGAGACCTGGTGTGTTGGATGGGAGTGGCTGCTTCAGAGGCTTGCTGAGGAGGTAGAAATGTTCACAACCATGAAGAGGAATGGAAACCTTCACCTCACTTGCCTGGCCCAGCTCATAGCCCCACTGGAACACATTTAAGCATATATACCATACAATATTATATATAATGTGTATATACATATATATATAATATACATGTTATTTTACATACACTATTATATTTAATTATTCATATGAAATAAATTGTACAAAAATGACTAAATATTATTAGGTAAGTGCTGCAAGGTGGTGCTCAGTTTATGATCTTTTCAGGCTTTATTCTTTATTATTATTCCAAAACTTTGCCATCAATCTCCTTCCAAAATGTTTCACTTAAAGACTCCAATAACACTATAACCTTTCAGACAAGAACCTGTCACACTGGAACCTGTCCGTCTAGCAAATGTCACAGTACAACCTCACCTGTCCTGTCCATTGGACCTGTCAAGAGAGTACCATCTGTCACACTACAACCTCACCTGTCGCCATGGAACCACATGCAAACCTCACCCGTTACACAAGAATCTCATTAGAAACTGACGTTTTTAGGAACAATACTAGAACATACCCTGTCACACTAAGACCCCTCTAGAATCAGACGAGAACTTCACTAAACATGTCAGACTAGGACTTCAGTAGAACCTCAAGTATCACATTATAACCTCATGAGAATCCCACCTGTCCCGCACAGTTGACAAAGTATTCACAGCTGATTGGGCCGCGGTCCGTCTCCACTGCGGTCACGTGACCTTTCTCCACCAGGACCTGCTGAACAGTGGTCCTCTCCAGAATCTGAACGCCTACACACACACACACACACACACACACACACACACACACACACACACACACACACACACACACACACACACACACACACACACACACACACACACACACACACACACACACTTAAGTAGGAAACTCATCTAAAAATATATAAATAATAATTATCATTTTAGCAAAGAAAATAAAATTAATAAATAAATGCTGCAATGGGGGACTCGGGGAGGGATTCTGTGGCAGTCTTTTTAGGTCCGGTCTGGGTCAAAAAGTCCTGAACCTGTTGGTCAATGGTGATCCTTGATGTAGCTGAAATGTAGCTGTAAGCCTAATGCTGGAGCTAGAGTGGATAGATTCACATCACGTCTCCAGCCTCAAGACCAATCAGGTGCAGAACTCTGCTAGCAAAGCTGGATCCACAGTTTCTATGGACAATATGTCTTGATTTAAAAAACAAATGTATAAATAATATTGAAATCGATTTGCTTAGTTAACTTTAGCCCAACTCCAGGGCAGGGCTGACCGACTGATCCTCTGAAGCGTTGAGGGATAGTCACTGCCAGCGGGTCGACCAATCAGACGGAGCCTTCTGAGCCCCAGACAGACCTTGTCCTGCAGCGGATACAGCCAAGGCTCGGTTGACATCGGGTGGGGAGACGACAGCGTCTCCGGGGAGGTGCAGCGCCCCCACCAGGTCATGGATGTTCACCAGAGAATGGAGCTTAGAAATCTCCTTTGGCTTTATAATGCTGCAGTTAATGCCCATAACCCTTGGGAGAGAGACAGGTAAAGAAAAAATCCTCCATAACGTAAATACTATGTATTTATGTTATCTGTTTATAGGAGATACTGTTCATTTTATAATATTGTGTTTTATACTTATACCCAACATTTTTATTTATTGTTTGTCACCTGCTTTGGCAATGCAAATGTCTATTTCTCATGCCAATAAAACGTTTTTTTATTTGAATTGAATAAAGAGACACAGAGAGATAGACAGACAGCAACAGAGACAGAGATCATGTCCAAACAGTCCTCAGGTCAGTTAAGATACCTGTATTTTTTTTTCTTACCTGAGTCTCGACGCCAGGCGCTTCAGAGACAAGAAGCGGTCTTGATTCTGAGCAAGGCAAAGAGAGCCGGTCTTTACATAACCTGAAAGACACAAAACATGAGGGTTACCCTGTAGAGTATACTGATGTTGATTGGTGTTAAGGAAATGTTGCTATGGTAACAGGGTGTGAGGGAGGTGTAACTATGGTATCAGGGTGTTGTTAAGAGGTCTTACTAATGGATGTTGTAGAAGGTGTCGCAATGGTCACAGGGTGGTGTTAAGAGGTGTTACTATGGTAACAGGGAGCTGTTAAGAGGTTTTACTAGGGTAACCGGAGGTGTTACTAAAAGAAAAGCAAACGCTTAAAGGGGACTAATTATGGCCCCGTCCACACAGACGATTTTTTGGTGAAACCGTATAAGTCTTGTGCGTTTCGGCCGACCGTCCAGACGGAGCCGGAGGATCCGGTGCCCGATCCGTACATTTCTGAAACCATGACCCAGGGTGGTTTCAAATATATCCAGACCTATGCGGTTTTGTGTTAGGATTCGTGTGGATGCCTGAAACGCAAACAATGACGTCATTAGCCCCCCACCAGCTAGGCGACGTCAGAGTTGCGTTAATATTTTATTTTTTATTTGTATTCTTTTTTTAGCTTTAAACACAGCCCCTTGATAAATTGAATTACTAACTGTACATTAAAAAGTATTTCTGCTAAATTTAAAAGGTTGAATCTCCTCATGACTGAATGTTTGTAGGCCTACATCGCGCATGCTGTATGCGCTCCACTTTTTTCTGTGGCGAACCAGCGCTTTGAATATTTACTACAGCGTTTCTACAGCTTGATGCGGTTTCGCAATTAACCCGTCTTTTACAGAGATATTCCTGAACCGCATAATCGTTTTCGCCCGTTTCGGCTCCGTGTGGATGGGGCCTATACCACCAGGTGTGAGTGTGATTAGCCTTACAAGCAGTTTCGAAAATCATCTATCCAACACAGATCTAGGTGGACACGCCCACTAGTGATGTCATAAGGGGCAGATTTTCGAAACAGCTTGTAAGGCTAATCACACTCACACCTTGTGGTATAATATGTCCCCTTTAATACTACTTATTTTGGATTAAATGTGAAACCTCAACTGAAATGCAAAAGGTTTTAGAAATGTAGGATAAGATTGAAATTGCCCCCTGTTAGCCACCCGTCACTAGCACTGGCAGAAATGTCAGGAACATCAATTAAATGTTCCTCTACACACACACACATTAAATGGCTATACCTCTCGAATCGAATGGTAGTGAGTGGCAGCTAAATTAGTGAGTGACAGCGAAAGAACAGTGAAAGTAGGCAGGGACTAGCTCAGAAGAGGGTGGTTGGTTTTCCTGTTAACTTTTTTTTGGGTGTCTCACTATCATAACAGGTACCTGTGTTGACTCCAGTCTCCTCCTCTAGCTGCTGGTAAAGGCTGTTGGAGTAGTCTGCCATTTGGCTCTCGATGGAGATGGCCTTAGCCACGCTGACGATACCAGCACACATTCGGGTGGTCCCGGCTCCCAGCCTGTGTAATAACCATAACTTAACCATATATATATAATCATAATCACAATTAGAATAATAACTATAACTACAACCATAACTATAATCATTACCATAGCTATAACTATAAATTAAGCTGTATGCCTTTGGAGACACTTAGGCTGTACTGAAGCTCTGACGTAACACAGCAATCCTATGCGATTTTGTTTTCTGTCTTATAAAGTAAGACTGTAGAAAACATTTTGTGTTCATAGAAAACGCTCAGACTATGATTCAGGCAGGGAAAGATACAGACTATGAATTGATTGTTTTATTTCTTTATTTTTTGGGGGGGATTTCAAACAATGAAATCTATTTGGGCCAGCCCTATATATATAAAGAATAACGCATAACACAAATAAACCACCTCACCGTCCCTGCTCCAGCAGTAGGATGTCATTCCAGCCCAGTTTAGCCAAGTGATAGGCTACGGAGGTCCCCACAATGCCCCCCCCACAGATCACCACTTTGGCCCTGGCTGGGCAGTGGGGGCTGGCTGTCCCCACTGACTGCCCTGCGATGGCTGGAAACCCTATGAAAGGCTCCCCCCTGGAGTTGCAGCAGCCTGGGGAGCATAGCAGGGGACAAGCCCCTACAGCCCCACACGCAGTTACGCATGGACCTGCTGGCACACATAAGTTTAGTCATTTTTATGCTTTGTGATATACAGAAAAGGCTGCTTTTGGGAGCCAATGGAATGCCAGTACAGCAACAGCTCTGTACAGCGTATATATGTAGTTTACTACTATAGCTAACACTAGTGATGGTTTAACTGCAGCTTACCATTTAACTAGCTAACACTTGTAATGGTTTTACAGTTAACACTAGTCATTGTTTAATTTCAGCTTACCAGTTAACACTATTAATGGTTAACTACAGCTAACTAGCTCACACTATTAACTTGGGGTTTAACTACATCTAAACAGTTAACCGGCTAGCACTAGCAAGGGTTTAACAGCAGTTAACAGGTTGCCCTATTAATGGCATCACTAGAAAATACCAGCTGGGCTAGTGCTAGTGCAGGCCTTTAGCTCCAGCGTTGCTAATGACCTCCGACCTTGAGCAGAACCATGGGGGTCAACCCGGAGGCTCTCTGCTCTGGGTCGGTGTTGGTTAGTTTGTTAGTTACATTTGACTTGTTTGTACGTGGCTAATGCTCACAGTTGCCACAGGTCAAGGCTTACAGCAACGTTAGCTCCAGGTTATTGTTGATACAGTAACGTGTTTAATCATAAACGTTACTTTAATCACTGTGTGCTCGATCTGTTTTAACTTTATGCTCACCTTATCCACTTAATTCAGATGGGATATGTGGAACAATGTTAAAATACCGTTAAAACATCAGCTCTGACAGCTAAACTAAGCTAATCTGCTAGCTGTTTACAACCATCCTCTTCTACTTCTTCTTGTTTTGACTGCTCAGCTTCAGGGCGCACCACCGCCACTTCTGGTCTTGAAGGGAACTGACGTCAACTCTAATAAATCTGACGTTAATTGGCATTCCTATTAAGTTGAGCGTTCACTGAACTTTTGCCCTCAGCATAATCAGTGTGATATAGTTAGATGCTGCTCCAGCCCATGAATTTAGTAGTAGTACTACTAGTTATCATACTACTAACCCTCAGACGGAGATCTATTTTGCTAAAAAAAAAAAAAAAAAAATGAATACATATTACTAAATGTTTTCTACGTTTGTATAATTTGTAGAATATTGAATTCAGATTGCTCAGACAAAAATATGGATAATTAAGAGTCTGGAGTATAGCTTACACCTTAAGTAACAAGTGGTCCCTCAGAGGTAAATAAACCTAATGTAGGTAATAATCTTTTGAATTAAATGATTGGATGGTTATCCTGTCTTTCTACCCAACGACCGGAGTCATCCACAAGGCCAGGCAGGGCCTTGTGGATGACAATTCTAAAGCTCTAAAGCTACTGGCTCTCCTTCCGAGAGAGACCTGGAGGAAGGGTGTGTTTGTTCGGTGTGATTCATGTTACACCGCGACCACCAGAGGCGCTGTGTTACCCGGGACGACCAGAGGGGGCTAGATACCTGGGACCAAAACCATTCCCAGGACCACCAAAGGGCCCTACGTTACCCGGGGCCACCAGAGGGCGCTTGTGCCACCCTAGCCACCCAGAAGTGGGTAAAACTTCTTCAAATGAACTCCCTAGCTCTTTTTCCTCATAGCATGCAAGATAGATAGCCCTTCTTCTGTGATAAATAAATATATATATATATATACCTGGTGTATATGGATACATATATATATATTTATACCTATAGGTCTAATGATATATATATAGATAAGTATTCATTCAGGGATTAGAAGTAGGCTAGAGCCAGTAGCTTTACAATGTAATTGTGATCTGTCAACTTTTTTCCATACCCGTGACGTAGGCGCCGGGGCAGTCTCTTGAGCTGCTTCCTCCTTCAGAAGCAAACTTCCACGGACAGACGAGCGTCGCAACAACGGGGAACTCCCACCACACGGGCGCATGCTGTCAGCCCACCTGGCGCAGGTAGACCAGATGGCTTCGGTCACTTGCAGGGTCCAGTACCTGGAGGACTCGGACCCCTTCGTGTGCGCCAACTTCCCCGAGCCGCGGAGACCGCTTCAGATCGACCTGGACCAGAACCTGGCGCTCAGTGAGCTGATTGCGGGGATCCATAGCCTTCTTGGGGCTCCTCTCAAGGTGAGTCCCGAGTTTGCCGACTGTCAGTCCCGCAGATACATATAACAACATGTTGCCTCTAACTGAAGAGGGCAGCTTTTCTTTGTTATTGTCTGATAACTTTATAGCTTTGATTCGTCTTTGGAAGTGATTTACCAACTACCATCGGGTTCGTACTAACTTTTTGGGGAAGGAAGGGGGTTGGGGGGGGGGGGGTATTAATTATATCTCACATATTTCCCAAGAGAAAGGAGCTCTGCAACTAAAACCAACCCCGCACCAAGTTCTTAGATCAGAACTACTGTTCTGCTCCCCATACCTCGGTTTGATCGGGACTATTTTGGATCCGATGGGTTAGAACTGGAGGATGGTTTGATAGATATGCGGTGATGAGGCAATGCTGGAATGATGATCATCTAAACATGAATCCACATGTCTTTGTTTGTTACCGTTTTTCCTTCTAATTTCCCACACGTTTCCTTCTAATCGCACACACACACACACACACACACACACACACACACACACACACACACAACACACACACACACACACACACACACACACACACACACACACACACACACACACACACTCGACTTGTAGTCAAGACCGCCTTAACCGAGACCAAGACACTACCAAGACCAGAGGGTATCAAGACCGAGACCAAGACGAGACCAAGGCCAAGACAGACTCAGTCAAGACCAAGACAAAGTCGAGACGAGACCGAGACGAGACCAAGACCGAGGTCTCGTCTAACAACAAAAAAAAAAAAAAAAAAGCTAGTGAGCTAGTGTTACCCCATAACTTGCATCAATTGAATAAGAGCAGCATAGGCTACTGGGGTAAGAGGTTCAGTCCCAGTTTAAATTCAATTTAAGAAGGTATTATTTCAACTACAGACAGAACAATGCAGAGACAGAGCTTGTCATGAATGTGTGTGACTGTGAGCTCACTCACTGTAAATGTTTTCGTAGACTGGGTGAGATAAACTATAGCAATTGCATGACAGCTGTTACTGCACTATTAGAGCATTGAGACTCCTTTGTCTGCTATTGAGGACTGATATTACTGACTGACTGGTACTAACTAACTGGTCCAAAAGTCATCTGATAAAACAGCTAACACCTCCAACAGCTATGGGAAATATGTAGCTAATTACAATTATACTTAATTTGTAGATGAAACTGAAGATACACAATAATAACCTTGCCAGAAATAGATTAAGCCTGTGAAGTCAAAACAATGTGATATGCAGATGTTATTTAAATGTCAATGGTCACATTTATTTAGTTAAACAACTCAATTTTAAATAAAATACAGTAAACAACAATGACTTGCACACATGTCGCATGAATCAAATGCAAACTACAAATTCGAAAGGCGAAACAATTTAATGTTGCATTATAGAATATTATGTTTGGTATCATAGACATTATTTGTTGCAAATCTCCCGACCCCTATGTCGACCGGAGACCGCAAGACCAAGACAATGAGACCAAGACAAGACCGAGGGATCCGAGACCAAGACAAGACCAAGACCAAAGACAGTCGAGACTGTGCCACGTAAAAGTGGTCTCGAGACCGGTCTCGAGACATCCAACTCTAACACACACACACACACACACACACACACACACACACACACACACACACACACACACACACACACACACACACACACACACACACACACACACACACACACACACACACACACACACACACACACAGAGGGAGGAAGGGCTGTTGACAGCAGATATAATGACAGGAAGCTAGAAGTCACAGTAAGACAGTTTGTGAAAATAAAAGACAAGTTATCCAGTGTCCTAAATAGTACTTCCTTGTTGTCCTAGTTAGGATATTGTGATTACCCGCCTACTAACATTCATCACTATCTTCGTTGACGTTTGAGTATGAAATATACTACATACAATACAAGGATGAAAATGCATGTCGCAAACCATCATCTGGAGGTCGCTTTCTGATCATCTAGTCATGAAATCGGAAGCCCTTGTCTATTTGTGATTTAGTCAACTACAGGTAACTATATCATCTGGAGATCTTGTTGGTTAAAATGTTGATTTTTTTAACTTGCTTCCAATTTTTCAATGAAACCTATATTCACTGGATCTGGTCCGTCTGTCTGTCCGCCCGTCTGTCTGTCTGTCTGTGTCCCAGGTTGAGGACAGTACCCTCCAGGTTTCTTCCAGGGGGAACTATGTGGACCTGGAGTGTTCTCTGGCGGAGCAGAGAGACGACCTGGGGAACTTCTACCAGGACATAGAGTAACTTACCCACTTCCTCATCAACCAATCAGGCATTTTCACTGCTTGATCAAATTCAACCACTGTCCAACAAAGCAGTGAGACAGTTCTAACAGAGCAGTCAGACAGGTTTAACATAATAGTGGGAGGGGTCTAACGGTAGTGAGACAGGTCTTACAGCAGTGAGACGGCTCTAACGTATTGAGACAGGTCTAATTGCAGTGAGACAGGTCTAATGGCAGTGAGACGGGTGTAATAGAGTAGTGAGACTGTGCTAATGACAGTTTGGCAGGTCTAACAACAGCAGTAAGACCAGTCTCACAGAGCAGTGAGACAGGAATTGCAGTGCAGTGAGACAGGTCAAACAGAGCAGTGAATAGGTCTTAAAGTAGTGAGACAGTTCTAACAGAGTGGGGAGACAGTTCTAACACAGAAGTGAGACCGGCCTAACAGATTTGAGACTGGCCTTACGGTAGTGAGACAGGTCTCACAATAATGAGACAGCATTACAGCATTGAGAAAGTTCTAGGATAGCAGTGAGACGGGTCTAGAAGTAGTGACACAGCAGGAAAATGTAGTTCTCCCGGGACCGTGTGTGTGGTACAATGATGTCACCACGAAAATCCTTTTCTTAAATTTTCCATTTATAGCCTAACATTTTCTCTTTCCCACAATCTTCTCTCTCTCTTCTCTTTCGCTCTCTCTCTCTCCAGAAATGGGAAGAAGCCCATCCTGATTTTGCGGACTCTGCTATCTGTACGGGTACATTGCATTCTGGGTAATTACTTTTCTTCTTGGATCTGGTGGAACATGTAACTACACAATTATGGAAAAATATCTGAAAGAACATGACTTACTACCTAACCCAAACCCATATTCTCAGAATATTTTTGCTTTAGTCTAATGGAATTTATTGAGTGTAAAGCTAAGGGTAAGATAAGTTGTGAGGGGTTAGGTTTAGTAAGGAGTTATGGTCAGGGCTATTTAGGGTTATGGGTGTAAGGGTTACCTAGGGTTAGGTTAGAAGAGTTATTAGCCTTTCACATCTGATCTCCGGATGAACTCTGGAGAATCACGCTTGGAGATGATCAGGAGTTGCCCTTTCACACATGCAAGAGACAACAGGAGATAAGCTTCATCAGACATGTGACACATAATGAAGATACTTTGTGTACTTTAGGCGAGGGGTGGCGCCTGGGTAGAACGTGTAGGAGGCAGAAGGTGACGGAAAAAGAATGCAGCACAGTGTTTTCTCACAGTGTCAGTGTTTTGTTTACAACACATCGAAGATGCTGGTTGAGGGGACCCACTCTGATTATGTTTTTTAGGTGAAATGCATCCGGCATTTATTAAGACTCATCCACAATATAAACACAAGAGTGGAAAACAGACAAAAGTCAGAACTCAAAATACAGGCGAGAAGAGCAAAGTACAAGGCTCCCTGTTACAAACCGTCGCATGATAGAAACGTCATCAACAGGGAACAATTCGCCAGGTAGGAAGCCAACTAACCTAACGGGAACCACACTGGACCGCACTGGCCTTTCTCAGGGCGCACTCACACTAGGCAAGTTTGCCTGTTCCGTGCTGCAGGAAGATTCAGCACGATTTCCCCCCTCCCCACTCCCCCCGCTGGACCGTGGTCACCCTGCTCCCAAAGGCTGTGGCCTGGGCACGATTGCTCCTTCATACATACGTCATCACGTCGTAATTCGATAAATACTAAGAGTCCTCGCCGCCATAACAACAATGGAGAACAACAACGTGAATGCTGTCGTCGGCCCAAATTTCAAGTAAACACTCGACTTCACTATCGCACCAACGTAAACCCACTCGTGAACCGCTTGCCGCCATTGTTTAAAAGGATTTTTGTGGGGAAGAAGGGCATGGACCTATAAAGAAAGAAGGGTAGCGCAAGGATTACGTCATCCAGCTCACGTTGCGTATCCGCGCGTGTGCCATCTCATTAGCATCTGTACTTTGGCCACGGCACACCTCTCCCAAGTGTGCCGTGGCCAAGGGGCTGTTCCGTGCTGGAATACGGATGGCGTGGTCACACTAGCCAAACGTTCTAGACTTTACTATGCAAATTACCTCGGGTACGGGGCCGTGGCCCTAGTGTGAGTGGCCCCTCAGACTCTGACTGACTAGTTACAAAGAACCGGAGTACCACAGAGTTCTCCAGGACATGGGTCTTAGTACGCCCAGTTTACTGCAGGGAACTTGGTTTTAGGGTGGCATGTGCTTAGCTATTTTGGTTTCAGTTTGTAGCTCTTTTCAGGGCTACCCTTTGGGGTCTGATTCTTATCAGACCCGCCTCAAAAAAAAAAAAGAGCGTCTAGCTGCCATGGTAGGAGGTGGTATGGGTATGTGTGTGGGCTTACAGGGGCTTTGGGTTGGTCAAGCCACGTCACACTCCTTCGGTGGTTAGAATCTTCCTCAGCCTCGGGGCTTGTGCCAGCGGGGGGGACGTATCCCTTCTGTTGTCCGGGGATGATTAGTGTTAGTAAGGGATATGGTTGTGGCTGGTTGGAGTTACTTTGGAAGAGTTTGAGTGTGGTGGGGGGAATTGCAGGCTCTTATCTTCTAAGACATGGAGGCAGAAACAAGCTACTTCAACATCATTAGCACAAACAGGAAATACCACGGCCAGCACATCGCACAACTTCCTGGCTCTATAGGATAGCTGACCTGTCTGCCTGTTTGTCTCGCTCTTTGGGTATTAGTGTAGAATGTAACATGTTTATTTCGAACTCTGAGTCACGCACGTGACACACATTACCCACTAACACACTACATACACTTCTCACTACTGCACACACTACTAGCACACACCTATGCATGTGTACACACACTCACTAAAAACACACGCTGTAGAAGACGCACTCAGTACAAATCACATGAGGTGGATCACACACTGGCAGTGTTGTGTGTGCCCAGCTGTCGGATGTCTGAGTCATGCTCTATTAGTGACCCAAACACACAACAGATTCAGATATCATGAGGTCATCAGCACCACACACGAATTCTACAAATACAACAGCAGTTTATTTATATAGTAAACTGCAACCTTATGTGTGCGTGCATGCGTACATGTCTGCGTGCGTGCATGTAATGAAAGAAAACAGAACTGTTTTGATTGTTCTGAAAGTTTGTTCTGAATATGTGATAGATGGAAACTAGCAGTTAGTTCTAAATATGTGTTAGATAGAAAATATAAGTTAATTCTAGATATTTGAGAGATAGAAACTAGAAGGTAGTAATATATATGTATTAAATGTATACTAGACATTAGTTTGACCTATGTTGTAGAAATAACGAGAAGTAAGATCTAGATATGTGGTAGATAGAAACTATCAGCAGCCTTGTGAATGAGTTTGAGCTTTCTCACAGCTTGTAGAGAGACCTGTGTTCCGCTGAACAGGATGTAAGCAGCCATTGGCTGGGACCCTTCTTTGACCCTTGACACCTATATCCTGTGTTTAGGGCATTTAGCAGACGCTTTTATCCAAAGACATACAATTGTCAGAAGAAAGTAAAACAACATCGCTGTCGGTCGGTACAGTAAGGATGTGCATAGAACAAGTGTCAAGCACTTACACTTGCTAGGTTAGCCCATTCCCCTTCTACCAAAAAGATAGCTAGGATAAGACGCCACGCAATGCTTAGTTCTATTTTCAAGTGCCAGGATGTAAAACATACAATAAGTGCGTGAGAGGGTTGTTTTCAGGAGGAGAAGGGGTGGTGGGGGGTAAGGAGGTAGGCTATGCAGAGTCCAGGTTAACTCTGAAAAAGTGAGTCTTGAGTCTCTTGTGGAAGCTGGTGAGTGTCTCCTGACATCGACAGGGGGCTCGTTCCAACATTGGGATGCCAAAACAAAGAAGAATTGGGACTTTGTTGTTTGACCTTTGCTTGCTCTTAGCAGGGTGTGTGTGTGTGTGTGTGTGTGTGTGTGTGTGTGTGTGTGTGTGTGTGTGTGTGTGTGTGTGTGTGTGTGTGTGTGTGTGTGTGTGTGTGTGTGTGTGTGTGTGTGTGTGTGTGTGTGTGTTGTATAATGTGTCTTGATGTGTATTTTCATATAGAGAAGCAGTATTAATGTGTATTGTGACTCTCTGTCATGTTTCACAGAGAAGCTGTACAGTGTGTATTGATGTGTCTGTGTATATCTGTGTGTTTTCATATAGAGAAGCTGTATCAAGATGTATTTTATCTCTATGTATAGTGTGTATTGATGTGTCTGTGTATATCTGTGTGTTTTCATATAGAGAACCTGTTTCAATATGTATTGTATCTCTATGTATAGTGTGTATTGATGTGTCTGTGTATATCTGTGTGTTTTCATATAGAGAACCTGTTTCAATATGTATTGTATCTCTATGTATAGTGTGTATTGATGTGTATATCTGTATATCTGTGTGTTTTCATATAGAGAAGCTGTATAACTCTCAAGGCCCGGAGCTCCGCCGCGCTCTCTTCTCTCTCAAGCAACTCTTCCAGGTGAGACAGGAAGTCCTTCCTGCTTCACTATTTCCTCTTCCTGTCGGATATAATTCAATGTTACTATGGTCCTCAGTGTGGCTGGCTCTAGGCTAGTATTCTAGTGGTACAATTATCTAACACTGTAATCGCATAGTCTAGTAATGTAGGCTAATAGTTTATTAGTAGTATAAATCAGTACTAATACTATAAAGGTGTCAGCAAGTAGGTCTCATAATTTAGTCTACTCTCAACACTGCTCTCAACACTACTAGACTAGAAGTCGAGTAGGTTTGAATAATAGTTTTATGTAGTAATGTAGTCTAAACGAATGAGTGGAAAAGGTTATAGCCTTATAATATAGTCTAATCGTCTCATAGTCTAGAAGTTTAATAGTGTAGCATAATAGTTGAGACAACTCTAGGCAGCAGTCTACTGCCAGTTCTCCATTAAACTACACTGGCCTGGGCCGACTCGGTTAGACTCTGCAGCATTGGCTGTGATTTGCATCTCTATCACAACCGGGCTACCCACTTGAACTGATGACCGGCTTTTCTTGAGTCGATGACACAACAACACACCACTTTTATTGCATTTTTTGTTTTATTTTAAAGCCTACCATAAAGTTTGAGATTTAAGAGACATTCAATATATTTGGGTTTCGGACAGTTGGGACAGACACAATCATAGCAGCGATGAGGATTTCAGTTCGACGTTTTCAGTTTGAATATCCTGAAACAAAATCTCTGCGCTGCGCTTCTATTCAAACCGGATAAAGACTCTCATACTCTCCGTCCATGAAGATGCGTCTCATACACAAGACACACAGTTTATTGTATTTTTTAGGGCAGTAGTCTAATAGTTTAGTAGTCTATAGTCTAATAATCCAGTAGTCTAAATTTCAAATAATGCAGTCTAATAATAATACTCTACAACACTGAGATTCTACATTCTATATTCTACGATTCTGAACTTCTACAAACATCTAACCCCTGGTTTGTGAGTCTAGAACTAGGGGTTAGAGGTTTTATTCTAGAACCAGGGGTTAGCAAAAGTAATCTGTTGTCAACAACCATTTATAAAATGGCAAACGCCTCAGAGCATAAGGAGGATATTTGTAAGTGTTATGCAAGAAAATCTCTTCCCTGAACAGAGGCTTCTCTCTGTCTTTCTCTCGCTCTACACGCAGTCCCATGCCTATGAAGTTCTCTCTAATTCTCTAACCCTTTTAAAGGAACAAAATGGCAATATATATAGAGGTATACCTATTTATATAAAGATATCTCTATCTCTATATCTATCGTAACTGGGAACCTGTTGTCCGACTCGTTAAAGTGGTTTACTGCTTCCCGTCAGCCTTCTGCGGGGGTATAAATAGCGTGTTCATCCATGTCCTATTTAAGTGTCCTCTCGGGCAACAAAAAAAGACTTGTAACAACATTAAGATCTGGTTAGCCTATTCTACCTTAGTAAAGATTGTGATGTAGAACCAAACCCCGGCACCCCAAGCAATGGGGTGCGAACCAACATGGCAGTAGGAACCGTGTGTTCACTGTCTTGACTCCTGTTATCAAGGCTCTCTAGTTAGTTTTGTTGTCTCATCAGATAAATAGCTGCAGGGTTGTGCATCTGCTATCTACAACAAGGAAATAATCATTTCCGTGCAAGGGCTTGCTCTCACCAGGCTAGGTGGTGGTGGTGGTGGTGGTGGCGGTGGTGGTGGTGATGATGATGTTTTCACAGGACGATGAGGATCTTGTCCCAGAGTTTGTGGTCTCAGAGGGCCTCACCTGCTTCATCAAGGTCGGAGCGGAAGCTGACCACAACTACCAGAACTACATCCTCAGAGGTATCACTAACCCTAACTACATCCTCAGAGGTATCACTAACTAACCCTAACTACATCCTCAGAGGTATCACTAACTAACCCTAACTACATCCTCAGAGGTATCACTAACCCTAACTACATCCTCAGAGGTATCACTTACCCTAACTACATCCTCAGAGGTATCACTAACCCTAACTACATCCTCAGGTATCACTAACCCTAACTACATCTGAGGTATCACTCATCATCTGTTCTGAGCCAGGTCATGCTGTCTGTCTCTCTGCCTATCTGTCTGTCTCTAGCTCCGAGCCAAATCATACTGTCTGTCTGTCTATCTCTAGCTCCGAGCCAGATCATGCTGTCGGTCTGTCTGTCTGTCTGTCTCTAGCTCTTAGTCAGATCATGCTGTCTGTCTGTCTGTCTGTCTCTAGCTCTTAGTCAGATCATGCTGTCTGTCTGTCTCTAGCTCTGAGTCAGATCATGCTGTTTGTGGATGGGATGAACGGGGTGATTGGCCACAATGAGACCGTCCAGTGGCTCTACACTCTGACAGGAAGTCTGGTGAGTTGTACTTCCTCCCATTACAACAGCATGTGTTAAGATTAGGGTCTTATATTCTGTGTTGGGGGTGTTGGGGTTAGGATCAAGTGTACTCTGTTGGGGTTAGGGTCTAGTGTTCTGTATAAGGGCTAGGGTCTGGTGTTCTGTATAAGGGTTAGGGTCTAGTGTTCTGTATAAGGGTTAGGGTCTAGTGTTCTGTATAAGGGTTAGGGTCTAGTGTTCTGTATAAGAGTTAGGGTCTAGTGTTCTGTATAAGGGTTAGGGTCTAGTCAGTGCCGCCGCTCCCATAACGCGCACTACGCGCTGCGCGTAGGGCCTCAAGGCGTGAGGGGGGCCCCAAAAATAGGCAACTTTAAAAAATTAAAAAAATTAAAAAATAAAAAAAATTAAAAAAACATCATAGTTGCAATAATAATGCTGATATTATTTCAGTATACAAATATAAGGCACCTTTTAGCCATGCATATCACAAAACAGGCAGAACAAGAGATATATTTAATTGCTCAAAAAAAAAGTTACGATGGTCCCCCCCCCACACACAAATACACATGCGACATCCCAAGCTCGCGGTGGTTGCCCTGTCTAAAGTGGTCAGGCGAACTTGACAGCAGGCTATGTCAACTTTTCGGAATGTCCTCGAAAAGATCGCATGAGTCAGGGGCAGAAAAAAAGAAAGAGGAAACAGCGAGATGAAATCCTTTGCATCACTATCAGGTAAGTCCATGTTTAATCATTGTAAAATACAGGAAATGTGCTGCTAATTGAATGGTTTGCCTATGCATACACCTCGAACCAGCTAACGGTATTGCTAATGTTTAGCACACTCAAATATGTTATATAACTTAGGTGCAAGAAGGGTTGCCAACTGTCCCGAATTGTCCGGGACATCCCGAATTTATGATTTTGATTTTGTCCCGTCAGCGTCAGGGACAGCTGCAGTCCCGTTATTACAATCACAGCCTTTTTTTATTTGTATCCGTGAAAAGAGAAAAATGTAACAGTTTAGTGTCTGTGCCCTGGAGACAAAGCGGCTCTCAGCTGCACTCCTCTCCACAACAAGCATTTGTAAACGCCAGCACCGAAAAGGTGAAATTTTTTAGCGATCTAAAGTATCTTTAAATCACGATTAAATTGGAAGCTTGCACATTGTTGTTTTCATATTTTTCATATCAGAATTCTTTAGACATGATGAACTGGTGTTTATATGTGTGATATAATAATAATAATAATAATAATAATAATAATTAATAATAATAATAATATAATAATAATACATTAACTCATGAACATGAACTTGTTCATACGACGTTTCTCAAGCACCCATTATAATTGTAGAAATTAAATCGAGGAGACTATAACATTAGCTAGATAACTAGCTATATTTTCATGCAAACGGAAATCTTACACTTAGATCGTTAAAGGGTATTAAAAGTTCCCTTAGCTAGCTAGCTAGCTAGCTAGCATAGCAAATAGATAACCATAGCAACCAGGAGTCTATGCTAAACAGGTCTAATGCTATTTCAACGAAAACAACATGAAATTTGAGAGAAACTTTGTAATGATTGTCTTGACTATTATTATGAACAATACATCCAAGCAAGTACAGTACAAAATTACACTGAATTTAATAGGTTCATGGTATGGCTAATGAAACCTTGCAATTTCCATTATTGTTGGTCAGCTGTTGGCGCGTGTGCGCACCTGGAAGAAAAGTGTCCTCATTTGGGGTTTAGGAAGTTGGCAACCCTAGGTGCAAGCTAAATTGAGATTTTTACTGTTAAACATTATTCATTTTACAAGTAGGCCTGTAGAGACCTCAAACTGATCCTGCTCTTTGGCCGCCACATGTTTTAGATGCGGATTGCGTTGAAATGGTACGAAGAGGTCCATTTAAAATCCCATCAGATTTTAATTTTCCAATATATTTGTGTAAATAGTTTCTGCTTGTAAATCTTTGCTTCATAGAAGAATTTTTCTTACTTGTATACTTCTGGTTTTAAGTTTGTATTTATGGATAACTATTTAATTTAAAAGATTTTGGACATTCCAATACTTTTGTGTACTGTATGTATGTTTTGGCTGTTCTGTGAACTGTGTTCACAAAGTAGATTTAACTTTTGCGTTTTAATAAAATGTTAAACTGGCAGAAACCAATTCTTTTTTTCGGGGGGGGGGGCCCATAAAGGAGTTATGCTTAGGGCCCCAAAATAGCTAGCAGCGGCACTGGGTCTAGTGTTCTGTATAAGGGCTAGGGTCTAGTGTTCTGTATAAGGGTTAGGGTCTAGTGTTCTGTATAAGAGTTAGGGTCTAGTGTTCTGTATAAGAGTTAGGGTCTAGTGTTCTGTATAAGGGTTAGGGTCTAGTGTTCTGTATAAGAGGTTAGGGTCTAGTGTTCGTATAAGAGTCTAGGGTCTAGTGTTCTGTATAGGGTTTAGGGTCTAGTGTTCTGTATAAGGAGTTAGGGTCTAGTGTGTTCTGTATAAGGGTTAGGGTCTAGTGTTCTGTATAAGGGTTAGGGTCTAGTGTTCTGTATAAGGTTAGGGTCTAGTGTTCTGTATAAGGGTTAGGGTCTAGTGTTCTGTATAAGAGTTAGGGTCTAGTGTTCTGTATAAGAGTTAGGGTCTAGTGTTCTGTATAAGGGTTAGGGTCTAGTGTTCTGTATAAGAGTTAGGGTCTAGTGTTCTGTATAAGGGTTAGGGTCTAGTGTTCTGTATAAGGGTTAGGGTCTAGTGTTCTGTATAAGGGCTAGGGTCTAGTGTTCTGTATAAGGGTTAGGGTCTAGTGTTCTGTATAAGAGTTAGGGTCTAGTGTTCTGTATAAGGGTTAGGGTCTAGTGTTCTGTATAAGGGTTAGGGTCTAGTGTTCTGTATAAGGGTTAGGGTCTAGTGTTCTGTATAAGGGTTAGGGTCTAGTGTTCTGTATAAGGGTTAGGGTCTAGTGTTCTGTATAAGGGTTAGGGTCTAGTGTTCTGTGATGGGCTTAGGGTCGAGGTTGTGAACCGTGGTCCTAGTGACAGAGCCGTTGTGACAGTGTCTATGTGTTGTCAGTCTCGCCTGGTGGTGAAGACGGCCCTGAAGCTGCTCATCGTGTTCGTAGAATACAACGAGTCCAACAGTCCTCTGCTCATCACAGCCGTCAACACAGTGGACAACAAGAGAGGTTTCTTAACCCTTTGCTTTTTAAATGGTTGTCTTTCCGTCTTATTTTGGTAACAAACATACAGTATTTCCATACAGTGGGCTAACTTTCAGAAGTACAGAAACGTTGAGTTAACGGAAATATTAATGTGTGTGTGTGTGTGTGTGTGTGTGTGTGTGTGTGTGTGTGTGTGTGTGTGTGTGTGTGTGTGTGTGTGTGTGTGTGTGTGTGTGTGTGTGTGTGTGTGTGTGTGTGTGTGTGTGTGTGTGTGTGTGTCCTAGGTGTCGAGCCTTTTAGGTACGTGATGGACATCCTGGAGGAGAAGAACGGCTTTGACAACGAGCTCCTCATCTACACCATGACACTCCTCAACAAGGTACCAGTACTCCCAACTCAGTCTAACTCAGTCTAACTCCAGGTTTAACACCAAGTGTAACCGGCAGTAATACTCATAGCATATCCCTTATAGTTTAAGTATAAAAAGTGTAACTCCCATTATAACTACCAGTTCAAATCCTATTATTACTCCCAATACATTTTCCTGTATATCTTCCAGTATATTTCAAAGTATAACTCTCAGTATAAATCCCAGTATATCTCCCGGTGTAACTCACTCTCATTCTAACTCCCGTTATATCTCCCAGTGTGTCTCCCAGTATAATTTATCATAATTCCTACTGTACCTCCAAGTATGTCTCCTAGGCTAACTAATAATTCTCAATAAAACCAGTGTAACTCTCAATACAACTCCCAGTTTAACTCACAGCACAACTCAGTATATCTCCCAGTATAACCCCAGTTACTCCCAGTATAACTCAGTATATCTCCCAGTATAACCCCTGTTACTCCCAGTATAACTCAGTATATCTCCCAGTATAACCCCTGTTACTCCTAGTATATCTGCCAGTCTAGCTTTCAGGGAAGCTGCCATTGATAACCAGTAGAAGACTCTGGCCTTACTGGGCAGCTCAGAGTGTCCACCAGTAGGAAACCGTGGTTTTGCTGGGCAGCTCACAGGGTTCACCGGTAGAAGACTGGTTGAACTGACAGTTCCCAGTGCAACCAGTATAACCAGTCTGTTTGTTGCAGACGGTGGCAGCCCTTCCGGACCAGGACTCCTTCTACGATGTGACGGACTCCCTGGAGCGCCTCGGCATGGAGAGAATCATGCAGAAACACACCAGCAACAAAAGCCTTGAGCCGGAACTCCGGCAACAGTTCACCATCTACGAGGTTACCCTCCAGAAGTCCTAACCTCGGAAGTCCTAGCCCTAGACCCCGGACTTCCCAATTATGGAGGCTAAAACCCTGGAGGACCCATCCCTAAACCCTAGTGGTCTAATCCCTGGAATTTCTAGTTATCTCTTCTAGTTATTTTCCCAGAGGTCTGGACTAAGCAGGTCCCTAAACCCTGGAGGTCTAAAACCTACAGGTCTTAACACGGGGGGTCCAAGCCCTTGTGGTCTAGACTCTGAACCAGGTTAGTTTGTATACCCGCAAAGGTTAGTTAGTCTATCAGCAGCATTAGTGTGCCAGCAGGGTTAGTTAGTTTACCAGCAGGGTTAGTTGGTGTACGCGCAGGGTTAGTAAGTGTACCCGCAGAGGTTGGTCAGTGACCTCTGATGCTGTAATGTCGCCCCCTGCAGGCTGCTCTGAGGTACGAGGACGGAGACGTAGAAGACCTCTCACCTCAGCTCCGCAAGGAGCGCCGTAAGGTCTCCAGCGACCAGGAGGGAAGGAGGAGCAGGCGCACCTCGGCCCAGAACCTCCCTGACCTCCTCTCCCCCACCTCCTCGGACATCTCCTCCACCTCCCTCGGGGGGGGCAAGAGGAGCAGCGTGGCCTCCGACCTCAGCACCCCCTCCCCTAGTTCCTCCCTGAGAGGTTCTCCTCTGCCCCTCATTCAGGCCACCAACGGTACTGCAGCCTCACCCACCCTCACCCCGGAATACCCGCCCCAGAGCCCGTAAGCCGCCTCCCACCGTGTGTGTGTGTGTGTGTGTGTGTGTGTGTGTGTGTGTGTGTGTGTGTGTGTGTGTGTGTGTGTGTGTGTGTGTGTGTGTGTGTGTGTGTGTGTGTGTGTGTGTGTGTGTGTGTGTGAATCCAGTGTTGATTGTTGTTACTGCCACCTGCTGTTCCACCATGTGTAACTTGCAAAGAGACCTCAATAACACCAACTAGTACTGGCCACCATAAATGCTTAGTTATGGTTCCACGTCGTCACAACACAAGGGGGTTTACGGACCCTTACATCCTTGCGTCCCTCCTTGCATCCACCGCAAGGGCCTGAAGTGCGCCTCCCAAAAACTGTAACCTTGCATCGACGCAGCAGCAAGGGCTGGGATTGGTAGGCTCACTAAAACCCGATGCAGAACCAAAATAGGTTTGTGACTTTGTCGAAATGTCTGCGTGGTCAATGCGTTGCATCGACGTGAAACCATAACTGAGCCCTTACTTGCTGCTCACTAACAGTGACCACTATCTACCGACCACTACTGTGTGTGTCTGTCTTTGTTTCTGTACCTCCCTGGATCTCTCTCTTTTTCTGTCTCTCTCCCTCTCCCTCTCTCTGTCTCTGTCTGTCTCAATGTGTCACTCTGCTGGTGTGGTGTGTTTTCTACAAGGGGCCGGTCTTTTCTCAGCCACCACATGTCTGCAGGGCAGTCACGTCGCTCCAGGCTCTTCTCTAAGGCCGCCTCTGTCTCAGAACAACACTCTGAAGCTAGCAGGTCTGTAGCGCCACAAAGCTAACACCTAGCTAACAGCTTGCAGCACTGTAGTCTCAGAAATCAGACGGTAGATTAACGTCTACATTCTGATGGCAGACGATCTGGCGGACATCTTGTGCTAAACAGAGGCCAAATGCTGGCTAACTGCTAGCTATCGCCTCGCTAACATTCTGGCCCAAAGTAAACAGCTGGCGGACATCTTGCAAACGACTGGCTAAAAACTAGCACCTAGCTGACATCCAGCTTAACTCCAGTGGACATCTGTTCCACACACAGCGAACGACTAGCTAGCTAGGGAGCATGTAGGGGTTAGAGAGTACTGAGACAGGTCATTAAGGAGGTCGGAGTTAGACAGTACAGAGACAGGTCATTAAGGCAGGGGTAGGGGTTAGAGAGTACTGAGACAGGTCATTAAGGAGGAGGTTGGGGTAAGACAGTACAGAGACAGGTCGTTAAGGAGGAGGTCGGGGTTAGACAGTACTGAGACAGGTCATTATGGAGGAGGTCGGGGTTAGACAGTACAGAGGTGGTTATGGTGGAAGAAGAGGTTAAGGAGGGGTAGGGTTAGACAGTAAACACAGAGATGGGTCATTATTAGGTACAGGTAGGGGTTGGACAGTGAAAGCAGAGAGAGGTCATTAAGGAGCAGGTAGGGGTTAGACGTGCTTTCTTGATATAATTATTGAATTTTGTATCTTGCTGCATATCAAATTATTCCCCAAGGACTCATAGCTGGGCTGTAGTCTTTGACCGTAACACTTTGTGTGTGTGTGTGTGTGTGTGTGTGTGTGTGTGTGTGTGTGTGTGTGTGTGTGTGTGTGTGTGTGTGTGTGTGTGTGTGTGTGTGTGTGTGTGTGTGTGTGTGTGTGTGTGTGTGTGTGTGTGTGTGTGGCGCAGTAGTGTGTCTGGTCCAGAACTGTCACCTCGGTCCAGTCCTGAAGACTCGTCAGAAGACCGGCGCCTTAAGTGAGTCAAATATTCATCGATGTAATCATCGGATTATTGCGGCCAAAAATCCTTAATTGGCAGCTCAAGTGAAGTGAAATATACAATCCTGTGTTTGCGATAATTTTGTTTGAACTTGAAATTTTTTTATTATTATTTTTCAGAAGTCATTGAATGGTAGACGTTGATTAATATGTTTGCTTGTTCTTAATCATGAAGAACGTAGTGATGTTTGATTGGGGAAGTGTGATAATAAGCCTGCAGCTGACATTTAGTAGATTTTATAGCATATAAACCCCTCAAGGACAGTAAAATGGCCTTACTACATCATGTACTGTCATAAAAGTCTTAGATTCACATCACAGACTTTTATGAAGCTAGCAGTAGCGCCACAAAGCTAACACCTAGCTGACAGCTTGCAGTACTGTCGTCTCACAAATCAGACTGTAGATTAACATCTACATTCTGATGTCAAAGGATATGGAGGACATCTTTTGCTAAGTGACAGCCAAATGCTGGCTAACTGCTAGCTATCGCCTCGCTAACATCTAGACGACTCCAAAGTTAACACCTGGCTAAGCCCTGGCGGACATCTGGCTAACGATTGCTTAACAACTAGCTAACATCTAGCTGACATCTATCTTAACTCCAGTGGATATCTGTTCCACACACAGCGAATGACTAGCTAGCTAGGGAGCATGTAGTGGTTAGAGAGTACTGAGACAGGTCATTAAGGAGCAGGTCGGGGTTAGAGAGTACTGAGACAGGTCATTAAGGAGCAGGTCAGGGTTAGACAATACAGAGACAGGTCATTAAGGAGCAGTTCAGGGTTAGAGGGTACTGAGACAGGACATTAAGGAGGAGGTCAGGGTTAGACAGTACTGAGACAGGTCATTAAGGAGGCGGTCAGGGTTAGACGGTACTGAGACAGGTCATTAAGGAGGAGGTCGGGGTTAGACAGTACAGAGACGGGTCATTAAGGAACATGTAGGGGTTAGAGAGTTACCGAGTCAGGTCATTAAGGAGGAGGTCAGGGTTAGAGAGTACTGAGACAGGTCGTTAAGAAGGAGGTTGGGTTAGCCAGTACAAAGACAGGTCATTATGGAGCAAGTAGGGGTTAGACAGTACTGAGACGGGTCATTATGGAGCATGCAGGGGTTAGACACTACTGATACAGGTCATTAAGGAGGAGGTCGGGGTTAGACGGTACAGAAAAACGTCATTAAGGAGCATGTAGGGGTTAGCCAGTACAAAGACAGGTCATTAAGGAGCATGTAGGGGTTAGACAGTGCAGAGACAGGTCGTTATGGTGGAAGTAGAGTTTAGCGAGGGGGTAGGGTTAGACAGTAAATACAGAGATGGGTCATTATTAGGTACAGGTAGGGGTTGGACAGTGAAAGCAGAGAGAGGTCATTAAGGAGCAGGTAGGGGATAGACGTGCTTTCTTGATATAATTATTGAATTTTGTATCTTGCTGCATATCAAATTATTCCCCAAGGACTCATATCTGGGCTGTAGTCTTTGACCGTAACATTTTTTGTGTGTGTGTGCAGTAGTGTCTCTGGTCCAGAACTGTCACCTCGGTCCAGTCCTGAAGACTCGTCAGAAGACCGGCGCCTTAAGTGAGTCAAATATTCATCGATATAATCATCAGTATATTCATAAATCACCTGCAGGATATTCAGACTTCAATCCGAACTATTTTTTCGGATTATTGCAGCCAAAAATCCTCATTTGGCAGCTGAAGTGAAGTGAAATATAAAAAAATACTGTCTAATATGGATTATTCAATTTTTTTATAATTATTCTTTAAAGGTCTCATTCCGTGAGAAACTGAGAATACTTATTTTTGTTGAAATACTATAGGTCTCTACGAGTTGCATATGCATGCTGCGCGTGAAAGTGTTCCTCTACCCCCATTACCTATATTAGGCAATGAGAGAAATCACAGAGAAAAACGAGCGGATGAGAAAACCCCATCGGTGTGACGTCACACCGAAAATTAGTATTCATGGCCACGCCTCCCGCCCAGCTTAGCTAGCTTGCTACCGCCCACCGGCAGGCAGGAAGTAGCAGAGCACATTTCTGCAGCTCAGCGTCACATTGCTGTTAGCCAATCAGAGGCGAGCAGATTAGCATATCATGCATATTCATGTTAAGAGGCGAAATCCTGTCGTTCGTCCCCTCCCACCTCCCCCAACAAACTAAAACAGCATGAAACAGACCCAGCAAAGCTTTTTTTTCTCTAAAACCGGCTCCTAGGGCATCAATTCAGACTACAGATCACCGCAAAATTAACGAAAAAACGATGAGATGAGACCTTTAAAAGTCATTGAATGGGAGACGTTGATTGATATGTTTGCTTGTTCGTAATCATAAAGAACAAAGTGACGTTTTGAGTGGGGAAGTGTGATGATTTGACTGCAGCTGACATTTAGTAGATTTGATAACATATAAACCACTCCAGGCCAGTAAAATACCCATAGAACTACATCATGTACTGTCATAAAAGTCTGAGATTCACATCACAGCCTCCTGATAAAACTAGAGCCTGTTCCCTGGACATGCTATATTCTAGACATATGACGACACGCTGCTCAATGACGGGCCAAAGAGGAGAAGATAGTTCTGAACATATTGAAAAACCTGCATTACCTAAAGTGTCGTTGAGTACTCTGATTACCTTGGTGTCCATTTAAACATGGTAATCAGAATTTAAATAATTATTTCAACAGTAATTTAATAACATACATATGTCATGACATATTTGATATGTCTCATCGTATGTTAATATATACACGTGATATGAACAGTATGACAATCAGTTGGCCCATATCAGGTTATTCATACACATACATAACTAATGTGTGCATGTGCACCACAATAATGCTGATAATCTCGATGATGTTTGTAGTGTCCAGGAGGTTTGTATGAATCTGGACAAGCCCGTCCTGAGGAGGTTTGAGTAAGTACTCAGGTTCCTAAGCCGACTGCGTCTGGTGGTGGAGCTGGCTGGATGGGGTTCTGCAGCGGTTTGGTTGTGATGATTGCTTCTTGAACTTTGATCCATCAGAATCGCAATAACATAATATGTTAAAATAATAACGTCATCAATAAATATATATAAATAATAAAATAATACATTACACAGTATTACTAAAAGTAATGCAATACTTAAATAATAATATAATGTATATATATAATGTATAATAATATCATTATAATATAATAATAAAGGTCATAACAATCACTGTGACCCATTTTCCAACGTGGCGGGTGGGTGTGTGGGTGGGTGCGCGCCCTTGGTTAAGGTGCTGGTATGGTCTTGGTTTGGTTGGATCAGGGTTTGGTTTGAGCACTGCTGATTTGGTTTGATCAGGGTTTGGTTTGGTGTTACTACTTGGTATAATTTGCATGAGCCTTTGATATGTATGATCTAAAGTTGGGTGATGTGTATGATCTAACTGTGATGTCTACGATGTGGGGTTGGCTTAGCTCAGGAGGTAGAGCGGGTCGACTTGGAACCGGAAGGTTGCTAGTTCGATCCCCGGCTCCTCCTAGATGAGTGTTGCGGTGTCCCTGAGCAAGGCACTTAACCCTAACTGCTCCCGACGAGACGGCTGTCGCCTTGCATGGCTGACACGGCCGCCGTCGATGTATGAACCATTGTAAGTCTCTTTTGGATAAAAGCGCTAATGTAAATGATGTGATGGTGTGTGATGTCTGTGACGTAATGGTGTGTGATGTGTGTGTGCTCCACCAGCCCCTCCGTGGTGCTTAGCCTGGCTGCAGCTCAGTGGAAAAAGAGAACCTCCATGCATGAAAGGACCCCTGTGCCTGTTGTGGCCACGCCCCCACCGCCTGCGGAGGTCATAACCACTCCGCCATCGCCTGTTGAGGTGGTAGCCACACCCCCATCGCCCGCTGAGGTCAAAGGTGAACTCTCATCTAAATGCTAAATGATGTTTATAAAGTTCTAAATACTAGACTAGTACTACATACTCCTAGTGCAAACACCGCCCCCATTACTTTGCCATTTCATTACCTTTTTTTTATCCTACCATTACCATAACATAAACTTATCTTTACTGTACCATTTCCTAATTATTACCATATATTGGCCTTACCATTACCTTAACTCTACCTTACCATTAACAGATCTTGGCCTTACCATGACGTTATCCTCCCCTTACCATTACCTTATCCTTACCTTAATATGCTATTTACCTTACCGTTATCCAATCTTACCTTACATTACCTTATATTTACCTTATCTTTACCCTTTTTTTCCTTGACATTGCCTTATCTTAACCTTACTCACCTAAAAACAGTTTACAGTTTATATTTAATGTTGTATCTCATTTGTGTGTGTGTGTGTGTGTGTGTTGTGTGTGTTCCAGCTCTGTGTAAAGACAATCAGTTTGAGGAAGGTGCTTTCTCCCCTGTGACAGAGGAGGCCGAGGTCCGCGCCGACCGGCCTGTCCTCCAGGGTAGTGTCGTGGAGCAGCAGAAGACTCTGCTCTCCAAGAAAGAGCAGGTCTCTGGGGAGGAGAGGGCTGGTAAACCTATCGGACGGCTGCCCCAGCGTCTGTCCAGCCTAGAGACCACGTCCCCCTCCCCCAGCGACGACACCTCCTCCAGGCGGGCAGAACTAGAGGGCCTGAAGGGCTCCACGAAGGAGGCTCTGTCCAGACTCCGTCCCCAGCACAGCATCAGCACGGAGGGCCACCCCCTCATCATCGCCCCAGGGCCCACCTCTCCCTCCCCGCTGGACGCTGATGAACTGCGGCCCTGCCCGGCAGACCTCCGCATCAAAGACATGGACTTCTCTGACCTCCTCGAGGAAGAGGACCTTGACGTCTTGGACATGGGCACCTTCGACTCCCACAAGGCAGGGAACCTCGGGGGTCCTCCTCCACCTCCTCCTCTACCAGGTAGAGGAGGAGGCCCACCCCCACCTCCTCCTCTACCTGGTGGAGGAGGAGGCCCACCCCCACCTCCTCCCCCTCCTCCTCCTCCTCCTCTACCTGGTCTCGGAGGCCCACCTCCCCCTCCTCCTCCTCCTCCTCCTCCACCCCCTGGTCTGGGAGTCCCACCTCCTCCCCGGCAGGGTGGTGTCTCTGCTGTGATGAAGAGGAAGACGGTGAAGCTGTTCTGGAAGGAGCTAAAACAGGCCGAAGGACTCGACCGCGGACTGAAGTGTAAATTTGGCCGTGGGACGGTCTGGGCGTCCCTGGACAAGGTAGTGGTGGACTCGGCCAAACTAGAGCACCTGTTTGAGTCCAAGGCAAAGGAGCTGACCGTCGCCAAGGTAACTGACCTCTTTGATGGGTTGTTTACTCTTTGAGTTAGTGATGGATGTTTCTTGTTATTGTGGGATGTATCCTGTTCGTCAATGTCTCCAGTTGCTGTAGGATGTTTGTAGTTATTGGTGGATGTTTCTTGTTATTTTGGGATGTATCTTGTTCGTTAATGTCCCAAGTTACTGATGTTTGTAGTTATTGGTGAATGTATTGTGGGATGTCTCTTTCTAGTTACGTTGGCTGTTTTTCTCTCGTAAATGTTTCTTGTTATTGGTGGTCGTTTCTCTCTAGTCAATGTTTGTAGTTATTGTTGGATGTTTCTAGTCATTCTTGGAGGTTTCTCTAGTAAGCGTTGGATGTTTGCTCTTATTGTTGGGTGTTTCTCTGTAGTTATTGTCGGCTTTATCCCTAGTTATTGTTGGATGTTTCTAGTTATTGTGGATGTTTCTAGTTCCTTTCGGAGGTTTCTTGAATAATTGTTGGATACATATTTCTACTTATTGATAAATGTTTCTAATGATTGTACATGTTTCTAGTTATTGTAGGTTTTTGTAGTTCTTCATGGATGTTTCTAGTTACTGTTGGAATGTGCCTGTATTAATGTGCTGCTGCCTCTCTCTTCATTCACTCCTCTAATCAACCACTTCAGAAGGGAGTGGAGGTGAAGAAGTCTGAGATTCTGGTCCTCGACCCAAAGAGGAGCAACGCCCTGAACATTGGAATGAAGGTGCTCCCCGCCCTTCACATCATCAAGTCTGCCATCCTGACCTTTGATGAATTTGCCATCAGTAAGGAGGGAATAGAGGTACGAACTGGCGGCATCAGCCTAGGATTAAACTACTTCACCTTAAGAGCATTACCATGTTCCTTATATGCTTTGCTCCATTATTGTCCGGACTCTACGCAAGTGATTTGTCCGTTTATAGATTCTGTGGATTCAGTTACAAAGTACAAACTAACTACCCTAGTACCCCGAATATAAAAAGAAGCAGAAGATTATACCGGCAGCGCAATGCATAGATGTGCAAGTACAAGTGCAAAGCAGAACACAAGGCCAAGGGGTACCCGTTTCCGAGATCTGACAGATGAGCTCTGCGTACTATTGAAGACGGGGCCCTTGAATCAAACAGGAAGAAGGCAAGAGCTTTTGCTATCAATGTTTTCACCGAGTGAAAGAGTCACCAGAAGGATAGACTGACAGTGACAACTGACCCGGACACCTGCAGTTGTAGTACAAATGCATGGTTGATCGATCGTAATTAAAGGGGACTACTTTTTGAGGTAGATGAACTCGAACAGAGTATACATTTAATAAGCATGCAATAAGGATAAGAAAAAGCATATTTATTAAAGTATTTGAGTTGTTTTATTATGTTGGCAAGCAAGAAGTAGAATAACGGGATATCACCTTAAGGCAGGGCAATAAACAGTTTGATAGGCCCATATCGAACTGTATATTGCCCTGCCGCTCTGTGATTATCCCTTACATAATCAACAAAGATGCAAATAGGATTTAAAAGAATGAAACGGATTTGTGTAACTGAGGCAGCATTGATAAAGTGTTGGTTGAAAGCCAGGTAAAAATAAGTATTGTTTAAACGGGTCTTCTGAGTTGAGGCGCTACAAGAGTCTCTATGTTGTGTGTTGTCAGCCTGCTCCAGAGGACTTGAGTACACATTAGGGTGCATTGTTAGGGTTAGTCTGTAGTTAGTCTCTTTATCCAAACTTGAAACCTTTAATAAGGGTTTCATGCAGCCATATTAAAGCCTGACTTTAGAGTTGAGTTATTGTTCTGCTGCCTTTTTATGGGAAATTATGGCTTCTTCATAAATGTCACAGGGAACATGTAATTTACTTTTTTTTCACTGAATTCTGGCAACCTGCACTTTCTCTAACTAGTAGCGGCGAGGTTAGTAGCATTTTGCTAGCTATTAGCGGTTAGCAGTTTGCAAGCTAATGTGTGTTTGCAGGATGCTACTAGCCGTGATGTTAGTAAAGGTAAGCAGTGTGCTAGCTACAGTAATGTTCTGCTAACTTCTAGCAATGAGGTGAGTATCAGAGGTTAGCACTGTGCGAACTACTAGCGGGGAGGTTAGCACTAGAGGGACAACAGTTTGCTAGCTACTAGCGATGAGGTCAGTAACAGATGTAAGCAGTGTGCTAGTTACAGTAACATTCTGCCTGCAACTAGCAGTGAGGTGAATACCAGAGGTTAGCACTGTGCTAGCTACTAGCAGTAAGAAGTCTGTCGATCTCATGGATTTTCTTCTCTCTCGCTGTGCAGAAGATCCTGACAATGATTCCCACCGAAGAGGAGAAGGTGAAGATCCAGGAAGCCCAGTTGGCCAATCCAGACGTCCCGCTAGGCAGCGCTGAACAGTTCCTGCTAACGCTAGCTTCCATCAGTGCTCTGGCCCCGCGGCTACAGCTCTGGTCCTTCAAACTCAACTATGAAGTGACAGAGAAGGTATACATCTTTATACATCATATATACATGTCATATAAATACCCTAAAACTATCTGCTTTGATCTTATAGACCACGCCTTGTATTTGTAGACGGGCCTATCATTTCTTTATTTAATGCCTGTTTTATTCAACACAGTGTCGGATGTTATATTGTTAGTCTACATGTTGGATGTTGATTGGTGTTAGTCTACATTATGTTGGATAGTAAGAGGGTTAGTCTATATCAGGGGTTCTCAAAGTTTTGACAGCTGAGGGCCATTTTAGGAACCTAAAATTTGACTGAGGGCCGCCGAAGGAAAAAAAATCAGGCGGGAAACGCTGTCAGCATCCCAGTGGTGAAAAAAAACATTGCACCGTAGACCTCTGGGAGTGAGGTCAAGTGAGGTCTAAATCACAAAACTGAGGTTCATCCTTTCAAAGTAATGTACAGTCGGATTAATTAACAAATGTAACAGGATTTAATTGAAAGCTAGAGGGAGTCGACAATTCTCTTTATATTTATTTATTTTTGTTTAAATTAATATTGATATAATAATTGAAAAAAATATATATCTATACAGTATATATATATTTATATATATTTTTTTACTTACATCTGTATGTCATTGCGGGCCGCCAGGAATGTTTCTGCGGGCTGCCATTGGCCCGCGGGCCGCACTTTGAGAACCAATGGTCTATATGTTGTTGGACGTTAGTGGGTTAGTCTACATGTTGTTGGGTAGTTAATAGGTTACTCTACATGTTGGATCTTATTGTTAATGGGTGAGTCTACACATTTTTTTGGATACTAAGTGTGTTAGTCTACACGTTTGTGGATAGTTAGTGCATACATGCTGTTGGATGTTGATTTATTAGTGGACACGTTTTTGGTGAGTCTTACCAAATGCTTGGTGACGGAGAGCACACTGGACAATGGAAATGAAGAGTTTGGCACAACCAATATTTTATAGCTGTGTGCCCTTGGAGTTCTGGCAGGGGCCTGTCTGCATAGTAATGTGATGAACATCCTCCTTTATTGGCCTTGAATCGCTGAATCTCTTACCACTGAGACTCCTTAACCTTTTATTTGTATAGCAACTTTTTCAACTCCCTCAGGCTTAAAAAGGTTTTTGCGATATTAAAATGTTTGCTCGACACATTGTTGTGGTCTTTACTGTTGGCTGGTTATAATTTATTTCAAAGTCCCTCATCGTTATTTTACCAGCTCTTTTTACAATATCTGGTTCCTTATAGCATTTACTTGTAGAATGTTAAACAAGACACATCGTATTTGATCACAGGTAGTTTGAATTTAAGATCAGCATTATTTATCTTGCCTCCCATGCCTCAATATTTCAAATGAAGCCTATGGCCCATTTAAAGATGTAAATGCGGCCTGTAGCACTTTTTAATATGTAAATGTTACCTATAAACTTTTAAAATATTAATGAAGTCCATTAAAAAAAAATTAAATGGGAGGAAAACAAATGTAAATCACACATTTAGAAAGGTAAATCTAGCCTACAACACATTTTAAACCTTAAACACATATTTAACATTGTGAATTGTAAATGTAGCCAATTAAACTCACTTTACCTTCAAAACGTAAATGACGTGGCAGCAACAAAGTTGACTACTAAACCTCTGTTATTTTTCTTTAGCAGTAGTTACTTGACGACTGTAGTTGACTTCCATGTATATTTATTTATATCTATGTATCTATAGACACCCTTAAGACTAGAGTGGCCCTCTTCTGCTCCTCTGCAGGACATCGCGGAGCCGCTGTTCGACCTGAAGCTCGGCATGGATCAGCTCAGCAAGAACGAGACCTTCAGGAGGATCCTGGCGGCCCTGCTGGCCATAGGAAACTTCCTCAACAGCTCAAACGTACACACGCACGCACGCACAAACACATTTGCTTTTTGCAAATGCACACAAAGGACATGAAGGTCGCCTTCAAATACACAGAAAGCGTGTGGAGTTTCCCATGCAAATACACCCGTATATTAAAAAAAGATAACGTCCTACAATAACTAATCAGACTTGTTTTGCTGTTTATTCCTAACACAGCTAGATTAAAAACATACAAGCATGAGTGATTTCACGTGCACCAAATTTCCTCTCCTAACTAACCTTGTCTCTCTTCTCCTAACTCCTCCTCAGGCGCTTTCTACTCCTAACCCCTATGATGTCTCCTCTCATTCTCCTGTCTCTACTCCTAACCCCTATGATGTCTCCTCTCATTCTCCTGTCTCTACTCCTAACCCCTATGATGTCTCCTCTCATTCTCCTGTCTCTACTCCTAACCCCTATGATGTCTCCTCTCATTCTCCTGTCTCTACTCCTAACCCCTATGATGTCTCCTCTCATTCTCCTGTCTCTACTCCTAACCCCTATGATGTCTCCTCTCATTCTCCTGTCTCTCCGGACCTAACCCCTATGATGTCTCCTCCTCTCATTCTCCTGTCTCTCCTCCTAAATCCCTATGATGTCTCCTCCTCTCATTCTCCCTGTCTCTACTCCTAACCCCTATGATGTCTCCTCTCATTCTCCTGTCTCTCCGGACCTAACCCCTATGATGTCTCCTCCTCTCATTCTCCTGTCTCTCCTCCTAATCCCTATGATGTCTCCTCCTCTCATTCTCCTGTCTCTCCTCCTAACCCCTATGATGTCTCCTCCTCTCATTCTCCTGTCTCTCCTCCTAACCCCTATGATGTCTCCTCCTCTCATTCTCCTGTCTCTCCTCCTAACCCCTATGATGTCTCCTCCTCTCATTCTCCTGTCTCTCCTCCTAACCCCTATGATGTCTCCTCCTCTCATTCTCCTGTCTCTCCTCCTAACCCCTATGATGTCTCCTCCTCTCATGCCTCCTCTCTCTCTCCTCCCAACTCTTCCTATCCCCTCTTCTCATTTCGCCTTCTCTTGTGTATCCTCCCTCTCCTCCTAACTCCTCCTCTCTTTCCAACTCCTCCTAACTCCTCCTCTCATCTCCTCCCTCTGTCCTCGCCCCCCCTCGCCTATGGAGGTCAGGTTCAGTTGCTTGTTGTCTAAAGACACAGATCAAATCTCTGATCCGCTGTGTGTGTGTGTGTGTGTGTGTGTGTGTGTGTGTGTGTGTGTGTGTGTGTGTGTGTGTGTGTGTGTGTGTCTATATATGTGTGTGTGTGTGTGCGCATATACGTGTGCGTGTGTGTTCAGGCTCCAGGGTTCGAGCTGTCCTACCTGGAGAAGGTGTCTGAGGTGAAGGACACGGTTCAGAGGCAGACTCTGCTGCACCATGTCTGCTGCCAGATACTGGATACCTACCCGGAGTCCACTGATGTGTACTCTGAGATACCAGCCATCACCAGGTCTGCTAAGGTAACCTTAAACCCTTACCTAGTACCTAACCCTTCACACCTACGCCTAGTCCTCTGATGTGTACTCTGAGATACCAGCCATCACCAGGTCTGCTAAGGTAACCTTAAACCCTTACCTAGTACCTAACCCTTCACACCTACGCCTAGTCCTCTGATGTGTACTCTGAGATCCCAGCCATCACCAGGTCTGCTAAATTAACCTTTAACCCTAATCTCTGAGATGCCTTCACTTTGTATTTGATCAAAGCAGAGATGCACCAAGCCTTTGATACCAAATGTATTCAAAAGACAATCAGGAAGAATGCCATGTCTCCTGTCCACCATGTCTCCTGACTCCTTTGTTTCCACTCTCCTCCCCTGATGTGGCCTCCCGCAGGTGGACTTTGAGCAGCTGGCAGACAGCTTAGTGGTACTGGAGAGGAAGTGCAAGGCATCCTGGGAGAACCTGAAGCTTGTCTCTAAACACGAGACCAAAGCTGGCCTCAGGAACAAGATGAGCGACTTCCTAAAGGACTGCAATCACAGGATCGGGATCCTCAAAGTAGTGCACAGGAGGGTCATCAACAGGTCAACTACTCTCTCACTCTCTCACTCTCTCAGACACTTGAACTTTCTCACACACTCAAACTTTCTCACAAACTCTTTCTCTCACACACTCAAACTCTCTCACACACTCAAACTCTCTCACACACTCAAACTCTCTCACACACTCGAACTCTCTCACACACTCGAACTCTCTCACACACTCGAACTCTCTCACACACTCGAACTCTCTCACACACTCACACTCTCAAACTCTCACTCTCACACACTCTCACTCTCACGCTCAAACTCTCACACTCTCACTCTCACACACACTCAAGCTCTCACACTCTCACACTCACACACTCTCACTCTCACGCTCAAACTCTCACACTCACTCTCACACACACTCAAGCTCTCACACTCTCACACACACTGGAACTCTCACACAAACTCAAACTCTTGACACACACTCAAGCTCTCACACTCGACCTCTCACACACACTCAAACTCTCACAGACTCACTCTCACACACGCTCAAACTCTCACACTCGACCTCACACACACTCAACCTCTCACACACACTCTCTCTCAGACTTGACTTGTCTTGTTTTTTTTTTTTTGACGTGACTTTTTGTTACAGGTTCCACTCCTTCTTGTTGTTCCTGGGCCAGCCGTCCCACGGTGTACGGGATGTGGCCGTCACCCGGTTCTGTGGGGTCCTGAGTGAGTTCAGCCTGGAGTACCGGACAACGAGGGAACGCCTGCTCACCCAAAGACACAAGAGAGCAGCCCACCGCCAGCGCACCAAGACCAGGGGGATGATGATCACAGAGGTACACTCACTATAGTACAGTACTAACCCTAACCCTAAACCGAATAACTACTTCACTACTAGTAGTGGTTAAAACAGACCCCTGACAATATGACCCGCTCTACCAGTTAGACGAAACCACCTCAGAAACAAGTCCAGAAGGACGTAATTGACCTTGATCTGGATTGAGTTTTCAACAACCAGTGTGATAAATATTTTGAATGATATATTTAGCGTTTGTATGTATGAGATGACGGCAGCATCTCTTCTCATGTTCAGGGATGGGAAAACCGTAGTGTAACCTTAATATTACATTGTAACTACAGCTTAATACTAAACGGCACAAGTTAACCTTTATATTGCAGTATTAGTAGTGCTTTATGAATATATAGTTTAACTACTACTAGTAGAGTTACATTACATTCAAACTATTGCCATGCTATTACAAGTAATAGTTAACCTTTATATAGTACAGTATACCTGCTAATTTACTACTATACTAGTAGTAATTAACCTTTTGTATTGCAGTACTACCGGTACTAATATACTGCTACTAGGAGTAGTAAATATCTAACTACTATAATGACTATACTACTAATAGTTAACCTTTTAAATAGCAGCAACGACTAGTATACTAATACTACTAGTAGTAGTTAAACTATATGTTAAAGTATTACCACTACTATACTTTACCTAACCTTATATATTACAGTGTAACTACCAAGTGTTTGGGGTAAGACAAAGATATAAAGATACAATCTGGAGACAAAAATATGATGAGAAGACGCCAGGAGAGCTTAGCACACCGTCTCACATACATGTCTACATAACTGTGTGTGTGCGTGTGCGTGTGCGTGCGTGCGTTTCTCCTACCAGACATGTCGGTTTGTTTATATCTGCGATGTTTATTAACTCGTTGATCTCTCTCTGACTGTGTATCTCTC
>OLKM01000270.1:196194-326194 GCA_900291075.1 Melanogrammus aeglefinus | reverse complement strand
GACCCCATCCCCAAAGCCCAGACAAACCCAACGTGAATCTACGCCCCTGTCCCTTAGCCATGCGAGGAGCTCCTCCTCCTCATCTCTCGTCCACCTCCTCTCGCCCCCTCCTCTCTCCTACTCTCTCCCCCTCCTCTCTCCTACTCTCTCCTCCAGCAGTGTGCCGGAGTGTTGATATCTCCGGTGCGGGCGGAGCTCCGTGTCTCATCCTATAAAGACAGCTGGTGTGGATGATTTACAGACCGTAGCCGGTGTGAATGGATCAAAGAAGCTAGCCGGTGTGGATGTTTTAGAGACCGTTGCAGGTGCGGATGTTTCTAAGACCGCAGGGCAAGATGCTGGTCCCCAGCCTGCTGCTGCTGCTGCTGCTTATGCTCCCAGTGACCGGCGCCGCTACGGAGCTCTCCGTGACGGAGTCTCTTCAGTCCGGACTCGCCGGTCTAGGGGTGTCAGGCGACCACGGGCCACCGGGCCTGGCTTCGCCGGGGTCTGCCGGGGAGCAGGTGCAGCAGGTACAGCCGGAGGTGGCCGAGGAGGAGGGGAGCCACCACGGCGGAGGATTCAAGATCGTGCAATGGGAGTGGAGTTATGTTCAGACCCCCTACATCATCTCTGTGTGGCTGCTGCTCGCCAGCCTGGCCAAGATCCGTGAGTCCTGACATACATAAACTATTAAACATGCATACACCTACACATATTTATAGAATATGAACATTCATAGAATCATACTATTATTATAACTGTCTCTCAGTTCACTCAACGGACCGTCCCGTATCTGAAATGTAATGTCCAATGCCTATAATATCTTATACCCCATAGGAATTACATATATGTATTATATCACATATATATTATATATCCGATTTAATAAATTTACTAATAAATTATGAGTAAATGTTACACCTCTAATATATTACCCCTACCACCAATACAATATCATGAAATATACCTCTGAAACATAGGCTACTATTTCTCCTTCTACCCATTCCTCATTTGTCTGTTTATTTGTCTATCTACCATCTGTCTATCTAACTACCTGTCTCTGTCTTTCTAACTACCTGTCTGTCAATCCGTTTTACCTCTCCGATGGACTTTTTGTCTATCTCGAGTTGTCTGTCTGTCTTTTGAGGATCTTGTTTTTCTGTCTACTCGTCTTTCTGTCTGTCTACATCTCTATGTGTCTACCTGTCTGTCTGTCTGTCGGTCTACCTGTCTGTCTGTTTGCCTACCTGTCTGTCCGCCTGTCTACTTCTCTACCTGTCTGTCTTTCTGTCTACCTGTTTGCCTACCTGTCTGTCTGTCTGTCCGTTTGGCTACCTGTCTGTCTGTTTGGCTACCTGTTTGTCTAACTGTCTGTTCGTCTGTCTGTCTGTCTGTCTGTCTGTCTGTCTGTCTGTCTGTCTGTCTGTCTGTCTGTCTGTCTGTCTGTCCCTCTGGCTCCCTGTCTATCCGTCTGTCTGTCTGTCTGTCCGTCTGGCTCCCTGTCTATCCGTCTGTCTGTCTGTCTGTCTGTCTGTCTGTCTGTCCGTCTGGCTCCCTGTCTGTCTGTCTGTGGGTGTGTCTGCAGTGTTCCACCTGTCCCAGCGCTTCACCACGGTGGTCCCGGAGAGCTGTATGCTCATCCTACTGGGCCTGGTCCTGGGGGGAGTCGTGCTCCTGGCCCATGAGAGGCAGCTCTACCAGCTGGAGCCGGGGCTCTTCTTCCTCTTCCTCCTGCCCACCATAGTAGGGGACGCGGGCTACTTCATGCCGTCCCGCCTCTTCTTCGACAACCTGGGGGCCATCACGCTGTACGCGGTGGTGGGCACGCTGTGGAACGCCTTCTGCACTGCCTTCTGCCTCTACGGGGTCAAGCTGCTGGGGGTCATTGGTCAGTCGCCCTACCTCTCCTGTACCGAGCTGTAGGTCTGCTCACCATTGAGTCTGAATGGGCAGAAACAAATGAGACTTTCTTACTGGTGAATCAACTCAAGTCATGTAGTAAGGTAGTCAAAACTCCAGTTCCAGCAAGGCGCTTAATTATCGTATTTTAAAAGCTTTTTTATTGACGAGCAATGTCGCGTGACCTTCCTTTTCCTTTACTCGCTGCATTAAAAATTAATTTCAGTGACGAAATCCCTTTTCGGCCAGTAGAGGGAGCCAAATTACAAGTTCCATAATATTAAAAGGCACCAATAATGTAAAAGCTTGCAGGAAATGTTACCTTATATCTAAGAGTAATTTACAGTCACTCTAACCCTTCTGTACAGTTTTCTTCCTGTAATTTGTCGAGCTGCTGGGTTCCTATTTCAGTCACCCTAACCCCAGCCCCCCATTTGTATATTATGATTTCAAATCGACAACATAAAATTCTATAAATATTATATGATATCTAATCTATATATTTATATGTATTGGTATATAATATTATATATTGTATAATACATGTGTCTGTTTATATAATAATATAGTTCATGTATGTACATATAATGGTAAATGGACTGCATTTATGAAACACTTTTCAGAAAATTGGTCACTTATAGGGCTTTACAATTATTGCCTCACATTCACCCATTTCAACATCAATGTGACGGCCATGCAAGGCTGAAAGACAGATTATATGTATTTGTTTGCCAGACAAGCTGCTCAAGAGCTACTGCCGCCATATAGACAGATGTAACCTGTATATAAATATGATATTATATTATTTGTACATGTGTATACAGATTATATTATATTATATAAACATGTAGGTGTACACAATATTAGACTATATATTTATATTTTAAGTGAATGTGTATAGAGATGTTATTATATATATGTGCATCAATATGATATTATATATGTGTATGTGTAAACAGATGATATTATATTATATATGTGTGTATGTGTATCCAGGTATTATATTCTCTATATACATGTGTAAACAGATGAGAAGGTGGACGCAGGGCTGATGGACTTCCTGTTGTTTGGGGCGTTGATCTCAGCCGTGGACCCGGTGGCTGTCATCGCTGTGTTCGAGGAGGTCCACGTCAACGACACGCTCTTCATCATCGTCTTCGGAGAGTCACTGCTGAACGATGCCGTCACCGTGGTAACGCACACACAAACAAACACTTAGCCTAAACCCTAGCATCCTCATATCTGATGCTTTTATTTGCTGCCTCATTTTGAGGATGCTACTCCTACAGTTTTTTAGGATTGTGCCCCAAACCATATCAAAAAGTCGGGCATGTATTACTTATGTAATGAAATAAGTGTAGGTATTCTATATTTCTTTAAAAGTAGGTGTCTTTTATTATATAAGCTGAATGAAAGTTTGGGAATATTTAGACCACAGGGGGCGCTATTATCTGCCCCCACAACGTTTGACAAAACATTTGGTAGCCTGGAAACGACAGACCAGTTGTTTACAATCTCCAAGTTGCGTAATCAACAAGGGCAGACAAAAATGCCTCCTCAGAGCAATGAAACGCGTGACACATCCAAGGACGCCATCAGGAAGCCATCTTGGTTGTTTATGAAGATGCCTAATGGCTTATGCCAGTGCAAGGATTACACATGCTTGCAGATTGTTCTGTTTCCTAGGCTAGGAACTTGGTATATCAGCCATAAGTACCCAATAGGTCTGCTGTGTGCGTGTGTGTGTGTGTGTGTGTGTGTGTGTGTGTGTGTGTGTGTGTGTGTGTGTGTGTGTGTGTGTGTGTGTGTGTGTGTGTGTGTGTGTGTGTGTGTGTGTGTGTGTGTGTGTGTATAAAAATGTATAAAAGGTTTGGAATGTATGGGTTTGTGTGAGTATGTGGTGATTTAAATTCTAATATTAGATTAAAGATAACTGTGTGTGTGTGTGTGTGTGTGTGTGTGTGTGTGTGTGTGTGTGTGTGTGTTGTGTGTGTGTGTGTGTGTGTGTGTGTGTGTGTGTGTGTGTGTGTGTGTGTATCTGGGCGGCAGTAGGACAGGAGGTACAGTGGGCTAGTTCGATCTACAGAGTTGTCCCTGAGGAGGACACCTCACCCTGACTGCCTCAGATGAGCTGGCTGTAGCCTTGCATGGCTGACTCCTCTGTTGGCATGTGAATGTGTGTTTGAAGCGCTGTAAGTCACTTAAGATAAAAGCGTCTGCTAAACGTGTGTGTGTCTGTCTGTCACATAGGTACTCTACAAGGTGTATATGTCTTTTGTGGAGGTGGGCCCGGCTAACGTGGGGACAGCAGAATGTATGAAAGGTTTGGGTGAGTATGTGGTGATTTAAATTCGGATATTAGATTAAAGATAACTGTGTGTGTGTGTGTGTGTGTGTGTGTATGTGTGCGTGTGTGCGTGTGTGTGTGTGTGTGTGTGTGTGTGTGTGTGTGTGTGTGTGTGTGTGTGTGTGTGTGTGTGTGTGTGTGTGTGTGTGTGTGTGTGTGTGTGTGTGTGTGTGTGTGTGATACATATATATTATATAAACTCTGATGGTAGATATCATGATATACTTTATATGATGTATATACATGCTTATGGTAGATACATTATATATTTGATGAATATACTATCTAATTGTTGCTAACATGATATACTGTATATGATGTATACACATGCTGATGGTAGATAACATGATATATATGATGTTATATATGCTGATGGTAGATACATTATATATATGATGTATATACATGCCATTGATAGATAACATGATACATATGATGTATATACATGCTGATGTTGATATATAATATATATGATGTATATACATGCTGATGGTAGATCTCTCCTCCAGTCTCATTCCTGGTGGTGAGTCTGGGAGGCACTCTGGTAGGCCTGGTGTTTGCTGTGATTCTCAGCTTCACCACCAGGTTCACCAAGAAGGTCCGCATCATTGAGCCGCTCTTTGTCTTCTTGCTGGTCTACCTGGCCTACCTGACTGCAGAGCTTTGCTCCCTGTCTGCCATACTGTCGTAAGTCCTACACTACAGTCCTACCGTCCTAGTGCACCAGCCTGTAATACACTATGGTGAAATATAATCCTTTAGTTCTACAGTACAGTCTTAATCCTATAGTCCCACAGTCCTATAGTACATTCTTTTAGACCTAGGGTTAAATACTACAGTGGTCATGTGATTCTACAGTGCAGAGACACAGTACTATATTCCTACAGTACAGGATTAAACTTTGAAACCTAAAAAGCATATTATTATTATTTTTTGTTTTTCCAATTAACTTTATAAACTCTCTGTTAGCTTACACGCAGGCACACACACACCCCCACACACACACCCCCACACACACACCCCCACACACACACACACACACACACACACACACACACACACACACACACACACACACACACACACACACACACACACACACACACACACACACACACTCACACGCACACGCACACACACACACTTGAATGTGATTACCGTTGTGCTAACATGTTTAAAAGGACCAGATAAAGGTTGTGACCTTTCTACCAGATCTCCCTGGTCGATGAAAGGCTGGTTACATAATTTACTTCACACACAAGGCTGTTGTGAGGGTACACTGTTGCTAGGGCTGGGCTTGACCTGGACAAAGATTGGGATAAATATGGATGTAGCATTTTAGACGTCACTCATTGGTCTACATCCAACTGCCCTGACGGTGTAGCCTTATGCGGACAGCGGCATGAAGTTTTTTGCAACCAGCAGCGGAAGACAAAGTTATAAAATTAAAATCTTGAACTTCATGCTAGCTTCTGTCGTGAACCCCCTAAAGGCTGTTAGAGGAACTACATGTCAGACACTACAGGGAACAGCCTAAAGGCCATCAGAGGAACTATATGCTAGTTTCTACCATTAATCAACTAGAGTCGGTTCGATTAGCTAGTCGGTTAGATTAGGTTAGAGGAACTACATGTTGGTCCCGACCCCCAAGGAATCGCCAACAGGCTGGATAGATGCTAGGGTGTTCAACTCCCTTGCCAGAAGGGACTGGGTACCATCCCTAACAAGTCCACCTACTGGCATTCATCTCCATCTCTCTCCCTCTCCCTCTATCTCTCTCAGTAAATAAGCAGTAACAATATCTCTTCGCAGGATGACGTTTTGTGGGATTGGGGCTAATAAATACGTGGAGGCCAATATTTCCCAGAAGTCTCGGACCACGGTGAAGTACACCATGAAGACCTTGGCCAGTATCGCTGAGACCATCATCTTCATCTTCCTCGGCATCTCAGCGATGGATAAGACCAAGTGGGCCTGGGACACGGGTCTGGTGGCCTGCACCCTTGTCTTCATCCTCCTCTTCAGAGCCATGGGTCAGACCTGCTCTCCTTTGTATACATATAAATATATATATATAGTAGTGTTATTCTTGTAGCATAGTATTAGTATGATAAGCTGTACTTCTTCTGTTCCTAAGGTGTGATTGGTCAGACTTGGGTTTTGAACCGGTTCCGGCTCGTCCCATTGGATAGGATTGACCAGGTGGTGATGTCGTACGGGGGTCTGCGGGGGGCCGTAGCGTTTGCCCTGGTGGTCCTGCTCGACGGGGAGAAAGTGAAGGCCAAAGACTACTTCGTAGCGACCACCATCGTAGTGGTATTCTTCACCGTAATGTTCCAGGTAGGACACCTCACCCACCACATCCCAGTGATGGTCAGAGTTTAGGAGCAGTGCATCCTGGGATCTCATCATAAAAGTAGCGTTGAAACAACAGCAATGTGTAAACAAGGTCTCTCCGTCTCTCTCTCTCTCTCTCTCTCTCTCTCTCTCTCTCTCTCTCTCTCTCTCTCTCTCGCTCTCGCTCTCGCTCTTGCTCTCTCTCTCTCGCTCTCTCACAGGGGTTAACTATTAAACCTCTGGTCAAGTGGCTCAAGGTTCCTCGCTCCACCAACAGGAAGCCCACCATCAACGAGGAAATCCACGAAAGGGTGAAACTATCTAACATTGAACTATTTATCCATAGTCCTATCTAGCGATCACATTTTTATAATCTATTTGTCATATCTATCTATCCATCACTCTATCAATAATCATGTTTTTAATGTTGAGTAGTTTAATTTATATTCTATATTTTAAATAGTGTAAATTATAATCTATATGTTTAAATTCATATTCGATATGTATAGAAGTTCATGCTCTGTATGTTTAGTAGTATAATTGTAATTCTATATATTTAGGCGTTTGATCATATTCTGACTGCAGTGGAAGACATCGCTGGTCTTCAAGGATATCACCACTGGAGAGACAAGTACGTTATATATATTGCTACAGTAATACATGTATAAATGCATCTATTAATACATGTAAAATATATATCAGGAGGGATAAGATTACTATGCTATGTATTAACCATACATAAATGCATAATACATCAATTAATCTTTTCCTCTTTCTCTCTATATCTTTGTATCTTGTATCTTTATATCTCCATATTGCTAGTCTTTATATAAATATATCTATTTTTATTTATATTATACATATATATGTCTTTATATATCTATGTTTTTATATCCTTTATCTTTTCACTATATATTTTTTTCTTTACATCTTTATATATACCGTATATATATGTGAATATATATACATATATATACAGAATATATATATATATATATATATATATATATATATATATATATATATATATATATATATATATATATATATATATATATATATATATATATATATATATATACTGTGTATATATATATATATATATATACTGTGTATATATATATAAATATATATATACCCCTGTAGTTTTATATCGATCTTTTTTATAGGTCTTTATAATTGTATATAATCTTTATAAATGTATAGATTTGATATATTAATAGCCATATCCCTATATCTTTATGTCTCCATATATTTCCATGGCTGTATTTCTATGTGTTTGTGTCTGTAGGTGGGAGCAGTTTGATAAGAAGTACCTCAGTAGGCTTTTGCTGAGGAAGTCTGTGTACCAGAAGAGTGAGCTGTGGGAAGCCTACCAGAAGATCAACATGAGGGACGCCATCAGTGTCATCGACCAGGTAGGAGGACAGAGGATGGTTACGGTCCACAGCCAGCCTTTGTAAGCATTACCCATGATAGTCGTTAACAATGTTAACATAGGTTCATTGTTACCATAGTTACCTTTGTCCACCTGTTGCCACAGCTACCAGCAGTTTCATCAATCACTGATAAGTATTGTCAATGTGTGTGTGTGGGGGGGGGGGGTGGGGGTGTGTGTGGGGTGGGGGTGTTGTGTGTGTGTGTGTGTGTGTGTGTGTGTTGTGTGTGTGGGTGTGTGTGTGTGTGTGTGTGTGTGGTGTGTGTGTGTGTGTGTGTGTGTGTGTGTGTGTGTGTGTGTGTGTGTGTGCACGTACATTTGGGTGCGCATGTGTGTGTGTTTGTGCATATGGGTGTGTGTGTGTGTGTGTGCGCATGTAGGGAGGGAATGTGTTGACCTCCAGGCTGTCCCTTCCCTCCATGGCCAGCAGGAGTTCGTTCCCTGAGGTCACCAACGTCACCAACTACCTGTAAGATTATTTTTCATATCATGAAGTCTTGTTTGCATTATCAGTGTGGTTGCAAAGCCAGCCACACTATTGTAATTATGTGTCCTTAACTTTTTATTATTATTATTCAGCCTTTTTTGAGGAATCAACACAAAGAACACTACCAAAACATTGGGTGTATACCAGTGAACAACACACTTGTTGATATGTGAAGGCCTGGTTAAGCTATGTCAATTTGTGTATGTAAGTGTGTGTGTGTGTGTGTGTGTGCGTGCGTGTGTTTGTGTGCGTGCATGTTTGTGTGTGCAGCAGAGAGAATGGTAGCGGGGTGTGTCTGGACCTCCAGGTGATAGATAACGTCCCAGGAGCCAGGGTGGAGGAGGACAGTGAGACGCACCACTTTCTCACCGGGAACCTGTACAAACCACGTCGACGGGTAACAAGTACCTATGTATATAGATATATACATCTGTATCTATAGATATCTATATATCCATAGATGTATGTAGATATGTAACTTGCGTATATGTACAAGTATATACAAATACCTGTATATGTATATAAATAACTTGTTTTGCTTGTTTATACCTGTTTTTGAGTTACACAAATTAGCTTAGCATGTCTGGCTTGATGTTATTTGTAGAATATATCAGTTATAGGTTATTTAATTGATAATTTAAATCACTGTGGATCAGCATTGTCTTCAGGCATCTTAAGGTCATTTCAAAATGTTGAACGTGACTTTTAATCTCTCTCTCTCTCTCTCTCTCTCTCTCTCTCTCTCTCTCTCTCTCTCTCTCTCTCTCTTCTCTCTCTCTCTCTTCTCTCTCTCTCTCTCTCTCTCTCTCTCTCTCTCTCTCTCTCTCTCTCTCTCTCTCTCTCTCTCTCTCTCTCTCTCTCTCTCTCTCTCTCTCTCTCTCTCTCTCTCTCTCTCTCTTCCCCGCCCCTTAGTACCAGTCCCACTACAGCAGACACTTCATGCCGGCGGGGGAGCAGGAGCGGCAGGAGCGGGAGGTCTTCCAGAGAAACATGAGGAGCCGCATGGAGAACTTCAAAACGTCCAGACACAAGAGACACAAGAAGGACCGCAGCCAGAAGAAGGTCTTCCTCCTCAATCTCAGGCTGGGGTCGCAGGGGGGTGGGGTGGAAGGACGCCATCGTTCCAAAATTTAGTTTGGGGTTAGGCTTGCCTATCTAGTTAGGGGTTTGTTTGTATCCCAACTAGTTTGGGGTTAGTCTATCCTATGTCATTTGGGGTTAGTCCATCCTATGTAGCACAGGTTTGATTCACATACTATCTAGTTTGCTTCTAGTGTGCCAAGTGTTGCTTTCTCCACAGCATCGAGGATCAGAAACCAGGGAGCAGGAAGGAAATGAAAAACCTCGACGTAACGTCAGTTGGCAGGACAAAGGTATACTGTCGAGACCACTGCTAACAATGCTAATAATAAACATGTTAATGCTAACCCTCATGATAATGCTTATAATACATTTTATTTGTGAAGTACCTTTCTAGACGATCAAAGTACACAAAATACAAGATGTGAATGGATAGAGTAACCAGATGGTCTGTTTTCAGATCCAGTGGTGGTACCGGTGGATTCGGAGATGGAGGACGAGAGAGAGGAAGAGGAGCGTTCCGAGAAAGAGGAAGACATTGGTATTACGTTTGTCGCTCGCAAGGAGGAACCACCAAAACAACGACCTCAATCAGGTACCACAAACACAGTTGCACCACACACAAACGCACACCGAGCAAGAATGTTCCTTAAGCCATCTCCTCCTGTAGTTCCAGCTGCTCTGGAGGTGTGTGACAGCCCCTCGATGGCCTCCCCCACCTGCGGGGAGCGCTTCCTCCCCTGGAAGGTCGGCGCAGGCTCTCTCCCTCCCTGCGTCTCCGTCGAGGCCACCAAGGTCATCCCCGTGGACCTGCAGCAGGCCTGGAACCAGAGCATCTCATCTCTGGAGAGCACTCCCCCCTCAACCTGAACCCCAACCCCAGAGTCACAGCCTTGTCCCCGTCTTCCGTAATCCCCAACCCAAACATCAGGTTCATGGCCTTGCCCCCTCCCACCCTGAACCCCAACTCTAACCTCAGGGTCGTGGCCTTGCCCCCTCCCGCCCTAAACCCTAACCCCAGGTTCTCGGTCCTCTCACGGCTCGCCGGCCAGCGACCCGTCTCCTCTCCTCCTTGTTCCTCCAGCCAATCAGAGAAGGAGCAGCAGAAGGCGGAGGAGGAGGAGGTCTTGTCTGAGCAGCAGCAGGAGGAACAGCCCCTCATGTCCGTCAGGCCCCCTGCTCCTCCTCTGAGCTCCACCCCCGGAGAAAGGAGGAGGAACCCATGTGTCTACCTGAGGAGCCTGGTGACAGTGCCTCCTGCTGGCAACACTGAGACACACAGCAGAGGACCTACTCAGCTGTAACCACCACACACACACACACACACACACACACACACACACACACACACACACACACACACACACACACACACACACACACACACACACACACACACACACACACACACACACACTCTCTCTCTCTACTGGCATCTCCTGAGCATCAAGAGCACTCAGCAGAACCTTTCTCTACAGCTGGACCAGGGAGACTTACTACATTCCAAAACCAGCACAATACCACCGTCCAGAGAGACCAGTAGAGCCAGTACAGACCAGAGATCATGAGACCAGATTCCATTTGAGACTAAAGAACAGCAGTGACCAGGAGTTACCAGCGATCAGAAGATACCAGACACCAGGACTCCAGGAGACCAGAGGGAGAGACCAGAGACCACAGGAGACTAGGGACTTGTGACAGACCAGAGGAAGAGACCAGAGACCACAGGAGACTAGGTTCAGCAGAGAGAAGAAACCATAGACAAACGAGCAGCAGAGAGAGAGAGCAGAGACTAGAGACCAGATATCAAGAGAAACCAGACACCACAAAATATTAGAGACAAGACCGTACTAGAGACCAGAGACTACAGATCAGGAGGCCTATATGGCTGGCCTTATTGCCCATGGCTGGAGATTAGGAGCGGCTGGTCATAGAGCCTTCTGTAAAGGCTTGTATTTTAAATGTTTTTAAAACTTTCATAAAATAATCTAGGACTGCAGATAATGGTTTATTTTGATTGAGAGCAAAACATAACGCCATACCAATAATTGTGTACAATATATACTTAATCACCGTGCAGTGTTTTTTTTTTTTTTTTAATTGCTTCGTTCTCACAGTTGGCATTAGCTTTTGGTGGACCCTTGACCACCTAGCGTAGGACCTCCACCTAGCCTAGCACCCCCAGATGGCCCTATCTATTAAACTGGATAGCTCCCCCAGCTAGCCAAGCACCTCAAGCTAGCTTATCACCTCCAGCTATACTAGTACCTCAAGTTAGCTCTGTCTATTAAAGTAGACTCATCATCTCCTCCAACTTATAGCACATCTAGCTTGGGGTAAGGTGTTTATTTTCAACTCCTTCTGTGGCTAAACAATCCATGATATGCCCCAAAGACAACTCCATTATCTTTGGTGACTTTATGTCAACCATAGCATTTATTAGACCTCCAGACTTGATAATGTCATCTTGATCCAACTCTCTTTGTGCCTTCAGGACATCTCTGGTACTTCATGTTGTAGGTAAAAGTATTTCTGCTACATTAGTCTGCTTTAATTTTTTCTGATTAAACTCCCACTGCGATGTAGCATAAGTCACTCCAATAAATGTGAACACCTCTCTGGGTGAATATCTGGTATGATCTACAAAATCTCTCCCCCATCCATTGCAGTGAGTGGTGTGTAAGTTGTGATTTCAAAGACCATTGATAACAATGGGAAGACGCTGGCGCTGAAAGAAAAAGCTTTGTGAACACGGGCCTTCATTTACATTTGTGGATTGTAGATATGAGCCTACATATGCACAAAATTCACTCAATACCAGGCCCTTGTCACCGCTTTTTTGTTTGTGTATACATGATGTTACCATTAAATACCACCAAGTATCAGTATAGGCCTATGCTATTGTATATCTTGAGAAACGAATAAAGTTTTATGGGAGTCAATTAAGATACATTAAGAAAGAAATGTGTTTAAAAAATGTGGATAAACAGTTTTACGTAGGCCTACAGAAAATAAACCCTAAAACAAATAAACCCTAAAAACAGACTGCAGAAGGCCCATACATTTGAAAACGCCGGGTTGTGCAAACACTTTCATAAAATTTATTCACAATTCCTTTTCTCCCTCTTTGAGCCATAAAACACCTTGTCATACCATAACCCTATCAAACACTGTTACCCTACCTAACCCAACCAACTGGTGATACTGTTACACTACCTAACTACACCACCTGGTAGTACTGCAGCCATACCTAACATAACTACCTAACCTACTGTAACCCTACTGAACAGCTCCCCCTACTGGTACTATAACCCTACCTAACACCCCCAACTGGTTGTACTGTAACTCTAGCTAACACTACCACCTGGTGGTACTGTCTGTAACCCTACCTAACATCTGAGGGGGACTGTTACCATGGACCTATAAAGACTGTTAGCCTACCTAACCCCACTATCTGATGATACTGTTACACTACCTAACTACACCACCTGGTAGTAGCCATACCTAACACCACCACTGGGTGGTTCTATAACCCTAGCCAACATCGCCATCTGGTGCTACTGTTACCGTATCCAACAGCGCCACCTGGTGGTTGACGTAACCTCTTTCCTGGCGTCACTAAAGTGTGGTTACCTGGTTACCGCCGCCCGGTGTGCGCACAACGTGTTCCCCTTGCCTAGCCGCCGGTAAGTTTCCAATATGTATTTTTCATGCAGTTCTATGGTCCAATAAAGTAACTCACCGCAGTTCGAAGTTTCACTCCAGTGTATCTGAAGGTGACTTTTGTAAAAGGGTCGATAATTATGAATTACATTAGCCTTAGCGAGCTAACTAATACAAGCAGTTTGATACAATTCAGTTAAATAACGTTTGCTGCATTCAAATGTGTATATATTTGAATTCTGATTGAATATACTGTACATTACTGGTGTACTTAAAACCAAAACCTAGGCAAAAAGCCATTTATTATTTTTCTGTGAACGTTAGCTCATCTGACATTATTTTTACAGCAGGAAATCGAAACATGGTGTTCAAACACTTCTATAGCTAGAAACCTACAAATTGTTTCAAACACTGCTATAGATAAGGTGTGTGTGTGTGTGTGTGTGTGTGTGTGTGTGTGTGTGTGTGTGTGTGTGTGTGTGTGTGTGTGTGTGTGTGTGTGTGTGTGTGTGTGTGTGTGTGTGTGTGAGTGATTTATGCAGCCTCACCTTGCCAAAGTGTGATTCGTTTTTTGGGCTGGGTTAGGCTGCACACCTGTTAAACCAGCCATCTCAACACACTCTCAGGGAGAGGTCTACAGCAGGGCAATTTATTGTGAGGTTTGCAGACAACGATACATGATGCTGGTGTTCCATGTTGCCATGCTGGAGATCTTCCCCTGAATGTGCGTGGAGTTGGCCTGTTTAACCTGTGATTGCTCAAAGTGCAACAGATGTGCAGCCTCATCCAGCCCCAGAGTCTAATCAGACCCGGGCCAGTTACTAAAACCAGCCATCATCCACCAACACTCCACTGTTGTTAAATACACTTTTATTAATTGCATTCAGAGTGTTGATGACTTTATCCCATGTCCCTTGTTTCTATGAATAACCACATTCAGCGACGACATGAGACTGTCTTATGCGTTAAGTCAGCATGATGTGGCAACAACAGTAATACAATTCTACTTCCTGCTCGTTTGTAAAGCCACACAGCATGACAACCAAAAATTCATAGAGGTCAATATATACAGGAATGAGGCAAAACCAAATATTAAACAATAAAACAAACCTTCCACTCGAAAATGGCGCTTACAATGAGGTTTCCCCTTGCTTAAACCAAACAGAGTATTTCCTGAATGTGAGAACGCATTGACAAGGACAATGTGCAATTGTGTGTTACATGTGTGAAAGTGCAATTCTTGACAATGTCTGTACCTTGTTCTGTGAATTTTGTCTTGAAAAAACAGCTGTGTAAAACAGCTTTCATGATTTCTCCCTGGATTTCTTCCTACATACTGGCTGTGTACTTTCTGTGTACCGGCTACGTACTGATAACATACTGTCTGCATACTGGCTACATACTGGCTATGTACTGGCGTCATACTAGCTATGTACTGGCGTCAAACTAGCTACTGGCTGCATATTTGCTGGGTTCTGGCCCATTTCTGACTACATTGGCTACACCCTAACTACACACACTGGCTATGTTCTGTCAACATACTGGCTATGATTTACAGCCTATATAGTAGCTATGAAAATGGTAAATACTGGCTACACAGCCTAGGAGGACAACAGCATAGAGCGAGAGACAGAAAGACAGAGAGAGAGAGAGGGAGAATAGAGAGAGGGTTCTCTATACATGCTGCAACAAGCACGCCTACATGCTTGTTGCAGCGTGTAGTCCTCCCTGCATTCTGACAGGAGCCTCAGAAGAACATACTGCTACTAGCTGGATAGGGTTAAAAAACAACAATACTAGAATTTACTAAAGCTTGGCACTATCTCCAGTAGTAATGCCTTTACTCTGTTGCTAATCGTTGAGGCAGTGGTCACTCTGGGGTTACTCCTTCAGGTAGTGTTAAGGCTTGAGCCTCTCCTTGAGGTAGTGGTCACTCTTGTTTGGAGCTACTCCTTGAATTGGTGGTCTCTCTGTTGGGAGCTACCGGTTGGGATACTGGTCAATCTGGAGCTACTTCTTGAGGTAGTGGTCATGTCGTAGATACTCCTTGAGGTAGTGGTCACCTTGTTTGGAGATGATTTTATTATTTTTGGTTGAAGGCAGGGGTTGTGTGGAGTGGTCGACACAGTAGTGCCGTATTGGGACAGGACTTGGGAGCGGAAGAGGGAGAGGAGTGACATTCATGGGGCAGCTCATTCTTGGGAGTAGAATGGCAGCTGGTAGGCGGAGCCTAGTAGATAGAATGCCAGTCGGTGGGCGAAGTGTAGTCAATCCCAGGGTAAGCCAATATAGCAACAGGCCCCGTGAGAGAGAGAGAGAGACTCGTAGCCAGACAGTCTAGTACTGTGAGACAAACGGACAGGATACGGTCATACCCTGGAATATAAAACGTTTTGGGACACTTACCACCAACTGGTGAGTTCCTGACTCTTCCTGCCTGTGTGTGTGTGTGGGTGTCTGTGTGTCTGCACACAGACACCTGTCTATCTATTTTACACTCTGTTTTTTAGTCAATCTTTCTTTCTAGTGTGTGTGTGTGTGTGTGTGTGTGTGTGTGTGTGTGTGTGTGTGTGTGTGTGTGTGTGTGTGTGTGTGTGTGTGTGTGTGTGTGTGTGTGTGTGTGTGTGTGTGTGTGTGTGTGTGTTTGCGTGTGTGTGTGCGTGTGCGTGTGTAAGTGTGTGTGTTTTCTTTAGAATGATATGTCAGGCAGTAAGCAGAAAGACATACAGGCTATAAGCAGAAAGATAGACAATCATTAAGCTGACAGGCAGGCAGTAAGCAGACAGACAGGTAACATTGTTGTATATTGTTGGTTTTCTTTGATTATGCTCTAAGTAGTGATCTCCTGAAGACTGCAACCTGATACCTGATTCAGACTACTTCTACACACTAATAAACACTCTAATATGCACTGATGCACGCTAATATAAACACCACATGAACACCACTACACACTTCTGAAACAGACTCAAATGCACACTATTACACAAAATATATACTAAAACACACTAGTACGGACTAATATACATATACTAATACACACTACTGGTAAACACTAATACACTTCTACATGACACTTCTGATACATACTCATGTACTTTACACACTATAAAACAATAATAAATACTACTACACCCTACTACCCACTACTGATACACACTAATATGTATTACTACACATTAATAAAAACTACTGATGGACACTAATATACACACAAAAACACACTAATGATACACAATAATATACACTGCTACTACACGCTAATATACACACCAATACACACTACTGATGCACACTAATATACAGAACTACACACTAGTACTACTGATACACCCTCATATACACGCAATGTACACTAAAACACACTACTACATATACACACCAATACACACTACTCATATGTTATACTGGTAGATACATCACTACTGTCATACTAGTTGATATATTGCTACTGTTATACTTGTGGACACATCACTACTGTTATGTCTGCTCCTCACCCTCCAGCAATGCTTCAGGCCATGGCAACATTGTAATAAAATAATGAGCACACCAAACAGGATCTAAAACTGTTTAGATCCTGCGATGGAGGTGTTTACACGGGGTGCTCTGTTTAGAAGTTCAACCACCGCCGTAGAGGAATTATAAAGTGGTGACCACGTTAATAAATCGGCACCATTTCTCAAGATCTAAAGGCGACTGTGGGATTTTAAGACTTGTCTGATTATTAATGTATGAACTATCCATGAGTGGGTGGTTTGACAAAGGAGGAGGAAGGCGGGGTGCTGCCGGACCTCCACTTGCACAGCCAGGACACTGCATGTATTGTAATATAAATACTGCTCTATTATGATCATTTTCAAGCATTGCTTCAAACAATCCCATTCTCCTTTTGATTGAAAGTGAAACAATATAGTATCTCTACAACAAGTCTAATCACACATTACATGAGATTGATTAGATGGTCTGTTGAGGTGAGCTAATGAGAGTTTCCCTGAAGAGGTGGTCTCTAGAGGGCAGCTCTTGTGTCCTGAAGATGTGGTCTGTAGGGGTCAGCTAATGGTCCCTGAAGTGGTGGTCTTTAGGGGTCAGCTAATGGTCCCTGAAGTGGTGGTCTTTAGGGGTCAGCTAATGGTCCCTGAAGACGTGGTATTCAGATGTTTCGGGAAGATTAGAGGAATTCTGTAACCATAGGTGAAAAAGCTGCAACTAGGAGTAGAAGAATGCAGATGTGTGTGGGTGCGGTGTTTGTGTGTATGCGTTCTGAAGGAACAACCTCAGGACACTTACTGTCACTCTGGGCTTGTCTGGACCTGAACAAGGCAAAAATATATACAATATTAATGGTGCAATGTGGACCATAAAAGCTGGTTTAAAATAACTTGGACACATCTGATAATGCGGATCGATATAAATTTGACAATTATATATTAGATAGTTGGCAATTTTTATTGTCAATAACATCATATCCTATAACTGATGCATATAAAAAGGTCTTACCATCAACGCTCCCAAAACCACTCCCACTCATGCCATCCAGTCAGCCAATCTAAGCTGGTTTGCGTCACACAGTTGCGCAGCCAGCTACGGTTGAGATGACCTTATTATTGAGTTTTTTTTATCTTCCGCCAGCTAACTGTGGACTCAATCTGACACAATGCAACTTTAAATGTAAAGAGTTACAATAATTATTCAATAATACAAAAGGTGCTGGTGGGAGTGTTATCCGTCTGTCTTCTCTATTATCTCTCTCCAGCCAATGTAGACTTCCAGCTGTCTGGCTCCACTTCGACCGGCTCCTCCCCATCGGTGGGACGGTATGACGCTGACCAGGAGGAGGTGACAGGAGGAGCATTGTCCACAATGGCCTTGGAGCAGAGAGGACCACCTCAGGAGGGGCTTTCCCTCTCAGCTCCTCACCTCAGGGGGTCCTGGGGGGATGGCTTGCACCTTAGGCCCCTGGCCATGCCCAAAGCCACGCATATCACCAGGCCCCAAAACATGCCCCTCGCCCCGACCCCAACCATTCCCCTGACCAACACCTCTGACCACCCCGGGCCAATCAGAAGCTGGTTCTGATTCGGAGGGGGAGTATGTGGAGCTTGAGGAACTGCCGTCTCTCTCACCGCAACACTCCCTAACTCAATGCATCAGCCTTGGTTACCAACGCACACCTGGACACACACCTGGCTCAGCAACACACACACCTGGACTCACACCTGGCTCAGCAACACACTCAGCGGGGGACACACCTGGATACACACCTTTATCAGCAACACATACACAGGGACTCACAGCTATATCCTCCACATACTCACCGGGACAAACCTCTAGCTTAGCAACGCACACAGCTGGATTCACACCTGTATCACCAACACACACACCTGGACTCACACCTGTATCGGCAACACACACACCTGGCTCAGCAACACACTCTGCAGGGGACACACCTGGATACACACCTGTATCACCAACACACACACCTGGACTCACACCTGTTTCAGCAACACACACACTGGGACAAACATCTGGCTTAGCCACACACACAACTGGACTCACACCTGTGTCAGCAAGTCAGAGCGGGAAGGGGACCCCACTCAGGGCACCTGGAGGTCAGCCAGGCCGGCCCAGCGAGGAGACCCAGAGACACTCCTTCATCCAGCCACTCACTAACTCCTCCAGCCAGCACCTCCTCACCGCGCTCAGCCATCCGCCCGCAGAAGAGCCGGACGAAGGGTTAACAAAATCCTTAAAGGACTTGTTCACTGACTCGTTAACGGGCTCGTTGACGGTATCATTACCTGAGAGGCCGACCACAGACGCCACCAGGCAAAACCTCCCGGTCGGCAGTCATGTGATGTCCCGTGGTGTTCTCTGCCTTCCTGGTGAGTCCAGTAGTAACTGTGTGTGTGTGTGTGTGTGTGTGTGTGTGTGTGTGTGTGTGTGTGTGTGTGTGTGTGTGTGTGTGTGTGTGGTGTTGTGTGTGTGTGTGTGTGTGTGTGTGTGTGTGTGTGTGTGTGTGTGTGTGTGTGTGTGTGTGTGCGCGCGCGCAGGCAGTAGAGACTGCAGCGGAGGGCCAATAGAAACTGTGTGTGTGTGTGTGTGTGTGCAGGCAGCAGAGACCACCGCGGGGGGGCCATAGTTACTGTGTGGACCAACAGCAGTATTTGGTGGCGTTGCAGCAGCAAAGAGCTGCTGGACATCTTCCTTTACTTCTCCTCCATCAGCAGGTAATCCTAACTCCCTGTTCCATCAGAGTGTAAACCGCCAACTCCGCTCTCTCTCCACCATGCCTCCTTCCAATGTAAAACCTGTTCCGCTATATAAACTGGCTCAGACTGATGAGATGTTATGTCACATGCACCAGCTGCTGCCAATATGACTACACGGAATCTGCAATATTTGAATGGTTATAGTCTTACCACCGTCCTAATATTTCCCAGGGGCATATGTGCTATGATGGTATTTGTGTAAAAGATAGACTTAAAGGCTGAGCTGCTGGTGATACACATGGTCTAGCCCACAATGCTGTATGCCTAATATGCAATTGGCCTACTATACTTTAGTTTAAATACGTAGGGCCCATTGAACAATTAATTGTGCCATTCAATAGATGCCAAAATTTCAACAGGTACTCGAGCTCTTAACAAGTGGGTGATTGTTTCCAACAATGAACCCATATTGAAAGCAAGTTTAACCAGTTTTATATACAGTCTATGTGTGTTACACCCACACTTGAGCTCCACCGGCCACATAGTGTTTGACCTTTTTGTTACTGTCATAGCGAGAAACACATTTCCCAACAGCCCTTTTAATCCTTTGTGGACTGTGGAACTCCACTTCGAATGGTGGGCCAGACAGAATTTGTTTGCGTAAAAAAACGATTTGTGTCTCAACAGCAATGCAACGGTGAATACTTTATTTTGTACTATTCTATTTATTCTTCACAGTTTAGCCTATACCAGGGGTCAGCAACCTTTTCAACATGCAGTGCCAGTTTGACATTTTCTCGTTAACGAGTGTGCCTTAAGCAACAAGATATTAAAAATTAATCTGAACTATGACACAGCGACCAAAAACATTTCCAGAAGACCTGGAATTGTACTATTTCCATATAGTCCACAATCATGCATTAACATTTTAATGTTTTTTTGGTTGTTATATTTGCAACATGGGCTTACAAATTATAATTAGATATGTCCCATCTTAAAACACCATTTTCAGAAACTCATTCAAAAACACATTTGCAATGTGATAAATGTAAAAATCGAGAATATATGAGAATGTTGGAACCATCCACATCAATATCTTCAAGTCATGTACAGCTTTGCAATACCATGTGAAGGCGATGCATACAGGCCACTTGCCACAATATTTTAAATATTTTCTTTATTACTCACAACATAGGTTTAAAAACTATTAATTTATCCCATTTCAGAACACTTTCTGCAACTAATTTAACCATATTTGCACTGGGAGGAAATGCCCAAAACAGAATAAAGGGCAAAAATCGGTAGTAATGATTATGCTGCCGCATTGTGCTGAGAATCTTTTAAATAATAATAAAATAAAATCCCAAAAAATTGTTCAAGTGTGCCAATGATTATGCTGCCCCATGCCAGTCGTGGCACGCGTGCCTAGGGTTGCCGACCTCTGGCCTATACAGTGTCCAATTGAAGGCTGATGCTGACATGAACCGACGAGCAAATCTTTTTCCCAGTCTTTAATCGTGCACAGTTTGTTTGTTTGTAGAGGGGGTCAGTGATTTAGCGGAGGCGTTAATCCTCGCCTATACAGCTGTGGGAATCCTTCCTTCCTGTGTGTTACAGGAAGGAAGTTCTGGCGTTAGGGCTCACAGTGCTTGTGGACGTCCGCAGCTCTTCGTTTCCCCCACTCCTCACACACACACTGTGCTACCTGCAGGTACACACACACACACAAAGACACACACATACACACATTCATGCACAAACTCACACCATCCTCACAATTACCCTCTCTCACTTTCCAGAAAAATATGGCAGGTTTTATTCATTCCGTGCTGCTAGTGGCTAACAGAGATGACCTAGATATGGACAGGCCCCCTGCGTCTCAGGTACTGCATACTCAGAGACTCCCTCTACACATCAAATAGACCTCTGTCTACTGTAACAGTATCCACTGTAACACATATTTGACTGTAACACATGATAAACTCTAACATTTTCTACTGTAACAACAGCATGTATAACATGATCTGCTGTAACAGTATCTACTGTAACAAATAATTTACCGTAACACATAATCTATTGTTACATTATCTAGTCTAACATTGTGTGTGTGTGTGTGTGTGTGTGTGTGTGTGTGTGTGTGTGTATGTATGTGTATGTGTATGTGTGTGTGTGTGTGTGTGTGTGTGTGTGTGTGTGTGTGTGTGTGTGTGTGTGTGTGTGTGTGTGTGTGTGTGTGTTGCAGGTGGTCACTATGAAGGGTCTCCAGAGGTTTGTCGATGTGTCTCAGCTCCCTTTGGACATGAACGGTTCCTTCTGCTACTGCCACCAGAGCTGGCTCTGCTTCAGATCAGTAAGTCACACAAACAGACGTAGATACACAATTGCTCACGCACACCCACACAGACACACGCACTGGTTGTTGGTCATCCACATGTTGGTTAAAATGTTCAATTTATAATAGTGTGAGTTGTAGTTTTGGAGAACGAGGCTATGGTTTGAGCCTTCTTTATTAGTCATATTCGTTCATTATTTACATTATTGACATTCGTATTATAATTCTTCAGCACGTGGACAAGTTGACCAGACAGTGTGAAGATGTCATAAGCCTTCTGCAGAAAAACATCCAATGCCTTGAGCATAAGCCCCTCCCACTTTCTAAGGAGGTCACGCCCCTCCCCCATTCCACAGAGGCCACGCCCCTCCCACAGTCTACTGAGGTATGTACACAAACCCCTCCCACTATACACTGAGGACCCACCCCATTGTTTAGAGGCCACACCCATCGCAAAATCAAAAAAAATCTAAATCAACTTGGCTATTAAGAAAAGCCCCTCCTACTTTCTCTTGAGGCCACACCCCTCACCAATCTATATTATTCTTATAATTTTGTATTTAAATTATTTATTTCTCTTTTTCTCATCTTTATGTAAAAAAATGGTTTGATTGAGTGCTCTGTGTCAATGCGTTGTGGGTGACTTTACTGACTCCTCCCCCAGGAGGTGCAGGTGTCGCTGGCCAGGTACAGGTGTGTTATGAGCAATGTCCTCCAGGACAGCCGATTGGTTGACCTACAGAAGGAGGGCGGAGCTTCTCTGTGTCTCCTCCGTCGGGAGGAAAGCAGCTTCAACCAGACAGACGATTACAGGTACACACACACCCACATACAGCATGCTGACCTTAGCACACCCATGCACCCACACTATTTATTATCTGATGCAGGCAGCAACAATGACCCTCTGTTTCTGAGTCTCGATTTTTTCTCACCAGTTGGTGGTGGTAATGCTGCCATATAATAATAAATATAAAAATATAAATATATATATCAAGAATATGAAAATGTTACCAGGCGTTTAAGCGATTATGTGATTTCATACAAAGAGTTCAGACCCTCAAGGACGTGTCACAGGCGTGGAAAGTATGAATCTGGCTCAACATGTGGCCCCTGTAATGGCCTATAGGTGGTTGGCGTTAGAAACTAGTCATAACTGTGCAGTAGAAGAAAAGTCTTAAGCCCCGCAAAAATGTGTAAACAATTGGTTGATGGGTTACAGATCCACGTTAAAGAACGCTAAGAACATGTTAACAACATGCAAAGACTTCCTGCTGGGTATACGGATCCCATGTTTTCATTTTTTGTTAACCAGCATTTCTGAGAATCTATTGACATTAGCGGACAGAACAGCCATCAGCGACTCTGATGTTTGTTCTGGTTTGGAGTTCATTCAGACAACATATGTTACTAATGTGCAACTTATATCTTACTTATGTGGTACTAATATGTTACTAATGTGTCACCAATATCAAACTAATGTGTAAGCTAAAGTAGACTATTGAGACGTGTGTGTGTGTGTGTGTGTGTGTGTGTGTGTGTGTGTGTGTGTGTGTGTGTGTGTGTGTGTGTGTGTGTGTGTGTGTGTGTGTGTGTGTGTGTGTGTGTGTGTGTGTGTGTCAGGGAGGCGGTGGGTAGAGTGGAGTGTCTCTACCAGCAGGTGGATGAGCTTATCCACGGTCTGGTGAAGCTCTGCAATGCCGGGGGCAGGCAGAGGGACTTCATCCTGGCGTTCAGCAGCCTGGAGCAGGGCTTCAGCCAGGTCTGTACCAAGGGCTGGCACTTCAAAGGGCCCCCGGCCCCCGGTCAGCTGCTTGTGTGCGGACCGTCCACCCGTAGCCATGGCCCTTATAGCCACTGTCACTGTTGCCGTTACATTGGTGTCGACAAAGCAGGTCGTGCATTCAACACGCGGGGCTTCAACGTTTTAGTGGTGCGAAATTCACGGTGCCTTGAGCAAGAGCAGATTTAACATAATATTTGGTTCACGCCGGCTCAAGCAGTTCATGCAAGGTCCCTCTTAAGTGACCGAGGCCTCCCAATTCCTAGCCACTTTTATAAAGAACGTGTTGGGTTCTTTATGTAAGCACAGGTACATAGAGTTCCGGTTTTACTATGGTACCTATTAGGGGTGTAACTATTCACAGATAAGAATCGGTAACCGGTTTGATCAACACAGATTTGACGACATTGATACGTGGGCCCCTGAATCAGTTTAAAATGACCAAGAATCATAGTGTGTGTGTGTGTGTGTGTGTGTGTGTGTGTGTGTGTGTGTAGGTGCGGGGGTGGATACAGCAGGTAGGGTTCCCCAGCCTCAGGCCTCTAGGGGAGGTGGAGGGTTCCTCTCTGGAGCAGATCAACAAGAAACACCAGGACTTCAAGCAGTTCCGCCTCACTGCTGATGTAAGACACACACACACACAAACACACACACACACACACACACACACACACACACACACACACACACACACACACACACACACACACACACACACACACACACACACACACACACACACACACACACACACTGCAGAGTGTTACATGGTGAACCCCCATCTATATCCTGGTCCACTCTCCCAGACCCTTACATGGTGAGGCCTTTGCGAGCCTTTGAACTCTTTGTGAGAAATCGTCCAAACCCTCGGGAATGCCATTCCCTTCCTAATGGGCATGCTGCTGCTTCTTCTTTTTTATGGGCATTTGACGAACAACTTTATGGTGCATTTCCGCCATCCACTGGCAAGGATTAGGAATTGCACGACATGGGTCGAACGCCAGAGCGAAGCGGACTCTTAATAACGTATAACATGAATACACTTGCATGTGTCCTTCTGACCAGTACACATACACAGTTCTGTGTCCAAAAGACATGGAACGCAGAAAGTATGTCTGAGCCTCTACATGTTTAACCCCCATCTATACCCTCATATTGGGTTGTTGTGAGGACATATAAATAACTTAATTACTTTGGGTCTGCCTACCTGTCTGTCCCTCTACCTGTCTGTTTACCTGTGCGTGTGTGTGTTTGTGTATTTGTCTGTCAGCGCGTCTGTCGGCAGGGGCAGGGTCTTCTCCAGAGACTCAACCAATGGGACGACCTGTCCTCATCCTTGCTGGACCCCTACAGGGTCAAAGTTCACTCTCTCAGGACAGAGCTGTGGGAGTTCACTGAGAGAGTGGAGGCTACCGGGGCACGCCTCCACAAGACCCTCTCCCTCTACAAGTTCTGCAACAAGGTGGGTAGTCTATATCTACATAAAGTCCCAGTTAAGACATGCCATTACCCAATACTGTTTGTACATTGGGAGCTTCACCAAAGTCCAGCACCAGCCATTCTACGCTACCAGTGATTACTCCTGCCACTTTTAAAAGCGACCTCTGGGCAGTATTAAAGGTGGATGTACGCTAGGCTTAACACAGGTTAGCTAAACATCAAAGCATTGAAGACAAATCCTTGAATATACTTTGACTCATGATGCTGTCAATGCAAGTCACTTGTGGTCTTGAATTGCTTTCATAACGGACTTTAAAAGTTCTTGGAACGTCTTAAATGTAACTTGTTGAAACCTGCAAAAGCCCTGTATTCATCTCTCCCTCTCCCTCCTCCTCTCCCTCTCCCTCCCCCTCCCCCTTCCCCCTGCAGGCGTATGATTCAGCGCTGCAGGGCTTGCGTTACCTTGTAACCATCCCTATGCATGACTGTACTGAAGCGGGTAAATGCCAGGCTGTGATCGAGCGCCTGGAGAGCTACCGCAGCCAGCACCCGCCGATCCCTGAGCACAAGTTCATGGAGATGAGGGCGGAGGCCGAGGAGCTGACGGAGGCTGAGGAGGCCGTCCCTCTCAAGCTCTGGACCTCCTCCAGGAAGTGGTATCAGGAGACCAACCAGGAGTTCCACAGCAAGATGGACGCCGCTCTCAGAACCAGAGACCGACTCCTGCTCGGCAGCCCCTCGAACGCCTCCTCCCTCCCCCTGACCACCACATCCCCCCATCCCGCCTCCCCTGGGACTCCACCCACCTCCCCTGGGACTTCGTTCTCCTCCTCCCAAGACACCCTGCCCTACTCCCATGTGACTCCACCACCCTCCAATAAGACTCTGCCTTCCTCCCATGTGACTCCACCCTCCCCCTGTCATGTGACTCCACCCTCCCCCTGTCATGTGACTCCACCCTCATCCTGCGTGAACACGTCCTCCTCCGATGTGACTCGACGCTTCTCCTATGTGGCTCCGCCCTCCTCCCATGTGGCTCCGCCCTTCTCATCAGTGACCCCGCCCTCCACCCCTGTGGCTCCACCCACCTCCTCAGTGACTCGTCGTTCCTCTATGAGTCCTTCCTCCTATCACGTGCCTCCGCCTTTTCAGTGGAGACGGGGCAGTGAGGCGTGGTGTAGCCCCGACCCCTCCACCCTTCACGAGATGCCCAGCCGGGGGCGGGGTCTCCGTAAGTCCCAGAGCCTTGACAACACCCCCTGCCCCAGCCCGGCCTGGCCGCCTCGCAGAGGGAACACCGGGGTCCACATCAAAGGGCTGGAGGTCAGCCACTCCCAGCCCCGCCCCCTCAGCGCCGTCACCTCCACCCAGGCTCAGCCCCTCCCTCTCACCTCCTCCACCCCCACCAAGGCCCAGCCCCTCCCTCTCACCTCCCCCCCCCAACCAAGGCCCAGCCCCTCCCTCTCACCTCCACCCCAACCCAGGCTCAGCCCCTCCCTGTCACCCCCACAAACACCCTGGTCCAGCCTCTCACCCCCACGTCCACCCTGGCCCAGCCTTTCACCCCCCACCCCCAGCCAGGCTCAGCCTCTCACCCCCACCCCTCCCCAGGCCCAGCCCCCATCGCCCACACCCTCCCCCAGGACTCAACCCAGCAGCAAGGCCAGGTGAGGGTCGTCCCCCTAGTGTTCAGCATGTCACAACTCATATGCTCATCATTGATCTAGATTGTAGTTCCTAAATAGTACCCTAATACATACTCCTAATAACTACTAACTCTTAGTAGCTAAATGGTAGCTAATGCATGCTCCTAATGGCTAAACCCTATTAGTATCGAAATAGCGACTAATACCTTATAACTAATACCTTGTCGTTTGAAAAAGTTGTACATTTAAATAGCACCTTATACAAATTCTTAATAATTTAGTAGTAATAAGTCATTACTAATACCTAGTATTTCCTCTAAATAACACATTATAAATACTCCTAATAAATAATACTTAGTATTACCTACATAATACATGCTACAATTTCTAAATGATGGACTACATACTGCTATCATCACCTCCGTGCTGAGGCTAATGTCCCCTTCATGCTAATGCTACCCCTAATGCTTTCTCCCCCTTCATCCTAACACAATCACCTCCTTCATGCTAATGTTATCGTCTCTTTCACGCTCATGCTACCGCTAATAGTTTCATGTCCTTCACGCTAATGCCATGCAGCAAGCAGCAGCACATCGTGGACGAGATGGTCTCCACGGAGCGGGAGTACGTGCGCTCCCTGCGCTACGTGACCCAGCAGTACTTCCCGGAGATGGAGCGGCCGGACCTGCCCCAGGAGCTACGAGGCCAGCGCTGCGTCGTGTTCGGGAACCTGGAGAACATCCTGGACTTCCACTGCCAGTTCTTCCTCAAGGAGCTGGAGGCCTGCTGGAGACACCCGCTGAGGGTGGCCCAGTGCTTCCTACGCCACGTAGGAACACTAATACACACTGCTGCAGACTATATACACACTGTACAAACGGTGTTACACACTAAACACCATACACGCTATACACACTACTACTATACAATATACGAAAGCTACCGTTTGGACTGTATTAACTGGTCTGTATGTATTGATACAGAGGGAGCAGTTTGGATTGTAACTATAATTCTGTATGTCTAAATACACAAGGAACAGTTAGGACTGTACCAAGTGGTGTGTATGTGTTGTTGCAGAAGGAACAGTTTGGACTGAACCAACTGTTCTGTATATGTTGATACAGAAGGAACAGTTTGGACTGTACCAAGTGTTGTGTATTTTCTGTTACAGAAGGATCAGTTTGGACTGTATGCGCTCTACAGTAAGAACAAACCCAAGTCTGACGCCCTGCTGGCTAGCCATGGAAACTCCTTCTTTAGGGTAAATAAATATGCACGTCCACACACACACAAAGATTTGTCATTCTGACCCGTATTAGCTCCCCTCCTCTCCCCTCGACTCTCTCCTTTTTCCTTTTCTCCGTCTTTCCTTCTTGCCCGTTTTCCTTGCCCCTATCTCTCCCTTCCTCCTTTACCCTCTCCTCTTCTCCTCTCTCATCCTCTCGTCTCATCTCTACAACTCCTTTACTCTCCCTTCTCTCTTTTCTCCTCTCTCCTACATCTCTCCTCCCCGCTTTCTCCTTCTCTACTCCTCTCTCTTCTCCCCTCTTCTTTCCTCTCTATATCTCTTCTCCTCTCTCCTACTGCTCTACTCACTCCTACTCCTCCCCTCTCTCCTACTCCTCTCCTCTCTACTACACATCTCATCTCTCCTACTCCTCTCCTCTCTCCTATGCCTCTCCTCTCTACTACACATCTCATCTCTCCTCTCTCCTACTCCTCCCCTCTCTCATACTCCTCCCCTCTCTCCTACCTCCTACTCCTCTCCTTTATATTCTCTCCTCACTCATCCGTCCCCTCGTCCGTCCCCGTTGTCTCTCCTCCCTCCTCTGGTCCCAGGTGAAGCAGCTCAGTCTAGGGGACAGGTTGGACCTGGCCTCCTACCTGCTGAAGCCCATCCAGCGGATGAGTAAGTACGCGCTGCTCCTGCAGGACCTCCTCAAGCAGCTCAGCCCGGCGGAGGAGGAGGGGTTTAACGCCCTGCAAGCAGCCAATCACATGATCAGCTTTCAGCTTCGCCACGGCAACGATCTGCTGGCCATGGACGCCATCCGCCTCTGTGATGTGAGTTAACCAGGCAATAATCCACTAGATACAAATATTATAATGCATACTATGCTATATACAATAGTGCACTATATACAATATTACACTCTACAATATTACACGGTTGACAATGCTATACTTGTTAGGACAGAAGTTGAATGTTTTAAATTAAACAATTAAACAATTAATTTCCTTGTCAAAGCTAAGTTGCTTTTCAATATCAATGGTAGTCCATCAGCTTTTGCTTTGCGTTTAAATCGACCAATAAGTGTAATATAGGAAAAGGCGCACAAGAGGGCAGTGTGGAGGAATGATGAAAATGCCATAAGATATATAAAGGAATACACTTTGTACAATATTATACTATATAAAATATTACACCATTTACAATATTACACGAAATACAATACATACTAAAATCAATGCTATACTATGTACAATATCACACTATATACAATACTACAATCTAAACATTACACTATGAGCCATATTACACTATAAAGTTTTATATTGTATAGTGTTATGTTGTATATAGTGTAATGTTGTTTCCACAATATATCACTCTATATACAGCATTACACTACAATATTACATCATATACAATATAACACAATTCACATTACCGCTGTTATGGTAATGGCAGTTAGGCACTACCTCTCTTATATCAAGTATATAAAATCTAAATGTTTTCAAATTGTGGGATTTGCTCTAAACTAATCCCCTTTTTGTCCGTAAATACACACTCGTGCCCGTAGACTTCTATGCAATGCATAGGATGCCTCAAATATGTCTACATCCATATCCAGTGTGATTATTTGATGTACTGTAGATGCTGTGTTACATAAAGCATACGCTGTATTATTCAGGTGAACCTGAAGGAGCAGGGCGCTCTGCTACGACAGGACCGCTTCACCGTGCTGTCCGGGAGGAAGAAGAGTCTTCGTCACGTCTTCCTGTTTGAGGAGCTCCTCCTCTTCAGCAAACCCAGAGCTGTGGAAGGAGGCGTTGACCTCCTCTACAAGCATTCGTTCAAGGTCCTCCTCACTAGCCCTATATCTAGCTCTCCCCCTAGCTTTCTCCCCCTCTATCCATCTCCTTTTATCTCCATCTCTCTATCTCAAATTGTCCACAATGTTGTGAATCAGTCCTTGGTCCCAAATGTTGAGGAAAATCTCAGCTCCGGATACACCAAATGAAAAAAAAAAAAGGGATCTCTTGTCCACCTTCATCCCTCTCTTCTCTACCTCAATCCTTCTCTCATCTTTATCTCTCTTCTCCAGCTCCATCCCTCTCTTCTCCACCTCCATCCCTCTCTTCTCCACCTCCATCCTTCTCTCCTCCACCTCCATCTCTCTCTTCTCCAACACCAATCCCTCTCTTCTAACCTTCTACCTCTATTTGGTCATATTGTATATCTGTTAAACACAGTGTGTGTCTGTGTGTGTGTGTGTGTGTGTGCATGGGTATGTGCGTGCTTGTGTGTGTGTGTGTAGACAGCAGACCTGGGTCTCACAGCGTCCGCCGGGGATGGCGGTCTTCAGTTTGAGGTGTGGTTCAGGAAGCGTTGGTCCAGGAGCCACGCCCTCACCCTCAAGGCGTCGTCACATAAAATCAAACAGGCCTGGACAGACGACATCTCACACCTCCTCTGGTCCCAGGCCAACAGGAACAAAGGTGTGTTCACAAGGGGTGTGTGTAGGTGTTACAGTATATAGGTGTGTGTTTGTGTGTGCGTGTTAATAAGGTGTGTGTTAATAAGATGTGTATGTGCATGTCTTCGTTTGTGTGTGTGTGTGTGTGTGTGTGTGTGTGTGTGTGTGTGGTGCGTGTGCGTGCGCTTAATGTGCTTGCCACAATAAGGTGTGTGTGTGTTAATTAACTGTGTGTCTGTGTTAATGAGCCGTGTGTGTGTGTGTGTGTGTGTGTGTGTGTGTGTGTGTGTGTGTGTGTGTGTGTGTGTGTGTGTGTGTGTGTGTGTGTGTGTGTGTGTGTGTGTGTGTGTGTGTGATAACAAGGCATTGATGTGTGTATTCCAGAGGTGAGGATGAAAGAGATGGTGTGTATGGGAGTGGGCAGTAAACCGTTTTTGGACATCAAAGAGACTGATGCAGCCATCAGCGACCGGTCTGTAAACTTTGTCATGAAGAAGAGAGGTGAGGACACACACACACACACACACACACACACACACACACACACACACACACACACACACACACACACACACACACACACACACACACACACACACACACACACACACACACACACACACACACACACGATTCAAACCATGGCAGAAGACGGAGACAAAGACACCGTAACCCGCATTGAATATATATGTAAGGGATAATGTATAGAACGCCGGTCATTATCGGGAAAATTAGCCCCGACAGGGCAAACAGGACGCCGAAGCGAAACCGAGCTGTCTTGCTTTGCCCTGAAGGGACTTATTTTCGATAATGACCGGCGACGTTCTATACACCGCCGGGAGTTGTGAAGGACCCATGCATGTGAACGGAGCGTTCCACGGCATTGAGAAGAGCCGTGTAATAAATATGAATAATGTATTAACAAACTGCAACAATAATCACCCATCTTAACATTATAACATAACTGTGTGCGTGTGCGTGTGTTCTAGGTGCACGGACCCGAGCCTCCATCGCGGTCTCTGGGTTTGACCACATCTCTCTGACCTCCAACCTAATAGGCTCACGGCTGGGATCCTTCAACAACCACCTGTACAGGTAAACCTCAGTCTGTACAGATAACAATACCTCCACCTGTACAGATAACTGTACAGGTAACTATACCTCCAACTGTACAGATAAAGATAACTCCATCTGTACAGGTAACTATAACTCCACCTGTACAGATAGCTATAACTCAACCTGTACAGGTAACAATACCTCCACCTGTACAGGTAACTACCTCCACCTGTACAGGTAGCTCATTGCAGGGGTAATGACACCTGTTTATGTTCTCTAGTAAAAACAAAGTTCTCCTCTCCCCTCCTTTCTCCTCTCTCCTCCTCTCCCCTTCTCTCCTCTCTCCTCTCTCCTCTCTCCTCTCTCCTCCTCTCCTCTCTCCTCTCCCTTTCCCTCCTCCTCTCCTCCCTCCTCCTCTCCTATCTCTTATCTCCTCTCGGCTCCAGCAGGAGGAGTTCCTTGTCAGCTGAGAGCTCCTTCGCCTCCTCATGTTTAGAAGAGGACACCAGCAGTGTGACGTTTACAAGTAACCACACACACACACACACACACACACACACACACACACACACACACACACACACACACACACACACACACACACACACACACACACACACACACACACACACACACACACACCCTGAATGAACAAATCGAATTAAGAAGCTAAGTTCAGGCGAAAATTGAATGTCCAGCCAACAATCAGATATTGTCGCAATTTGCACATTGTTCAAAGATCTGTTCAATGATTGGCACTGGAACAGAGAGTTATGATTTATTTTATTTGAACCCATCTTGCAATGGTCTTTAATGAGAAAATATACATTATTTGATACATTTTCATTTCCTCAAGTTCTGTATGGGTGGTCGAACACATCAGGTGAACTATGTTTCTCCTCAGCCACAGAGAATTCCGGGTCGTCTGGCCACGTGTCCGTCTCCAGCGGCTCAGACAGTGGCTGCATCTCCTCTCACCTGCACGACGGTTCAGCCAATCCATCACAGGTATACACTTACACTACTAATACACCTGTAGAGAGAGGTATACAATACATACACCAGTACAGGTATACATTACATACACCTGAACAGGTATACAATACATACACCTGTACAGGTATGCACTACATACACCTGTACAGGTATACACTAGATCATGGTTTCTGAACGGGGGCACTACCGCCCCCCTGGGGGGCGTCTGCACAACCTAGGGGGGTGCTGGGAACGTGATTTTTTTTTTTTTTTTTTTTTGGGGGGGGGGATTTTAAACTTTCATGGTTTTCAAATTTTTTGGGTGAAAAAATAGGCTACCTGAAACAAATTGCCTATTTTCATTTATTGGTTTCTAGCCCCTCTACCGTCTCAGCTACTTTTTACTGTCTATGCGCAGTGTAATACAGCGCGGTTCGGTCCTGCACACGCCCGGACTCCCGTTACATCAGCTATCATCATGATCTTTATCGCTGATAAACATAACCCAAATTCGCGGATTAACAGTGTGACACAACACAATCAAACATGGGCAAAAAAATGTTAGTGATCACCGCAAAATCAATGAAAAACGATGCAATGACACCTTTAAGCAATATAACACGAGTGTGAGTGGGGTTGTTAGTTTTATTTAATTTTTTTTATTGGTGGGGGGGGGGCGCCAGAGGATCAGGGTAAGGGCAGGGGGGGTGTTTGCTCAAAAAAGGTTGAGAACCACTGCACTAGATGCACCTGTACAGGTGTACACTACATACAACTGTACAGGTATACACTATCACTACACCTGTACAGGTATACACCACATACCCCTGTACATTAATCATATAATACGCTATTCATGCTAGACACTATATCTGCTGTAGTGTTGATTGGTATATCACTAACATCATATACTTTATTTAATATATTATATTACATATTATTACATGATACAAATACATTTATGTACTAGACATACTATGAACTATTTCTCTCTCTCTCTCTCTCTCTCTCTCTCTCTCTCTCTCTCTCTCTCTCTCTCTCTCTCTCTCTCTCTCTCTCTCTCTCTCTCTCTCTCTCTCTCTCTCTCTCTCTCTCTCTCTCTCTCTCTCTCTCTCTCTCTCTCTCTCTCTCTCTCTCTCTCTCTCTCTCTCTCTCTCTCTCTCTCCAGGTCTAATGCTGAGTGGGTCTGTTTATTTCAGAGCCATTCTCCTGTGTGTAAGAACTTTGTTTTACATGTTATATGTATTGTATTTAATAAGCAGTATAAGTACTGCTGTTTTCGAGGTACTGTTCCGTACCGTTTGTTCCTGATCTCAGCTGGTGATGCTAGTTTAACTTAGCCGTTTGGCATCAAAACCTAATGGTTAGCTCTAAACCGCTAGCAGTTAACTATGACCAGCTTGCAGTTAAGTATTACAAGTTAGTAGCTCTGACAAGCTATCAGTTAGTTCGGACCAGCTAGCAGTTAGCTCTGTCTAGTTAGCAGTTTGCTATTGTGTTGGCATGCAAATAGTAATCTGTGGGATGAGTGAGATGTTCCAAGATGGATACTCAGGTAGACAGATGTGAATTGTGTTGTTGCCATGGTGATGTTTTTTAATATTTACAAACAATGAAAGCTTTTGAGTTCAACCTTTGGGGTGTGTCCTTCTTTCACAAACACACACCACGCACGCACGCACGCACGCACTCATTTCAAACTGTATATCTCCATCGAACATCCTACACTACCTCGAACCCGACTACCAGTGGAAATATTATTTAACCTCCAGTAACAATACAAATGCTTCAGTTTACCTTAAAGGTACAGTATGTAACATTGACGCAGTGCATTTAAAATGGCTACTGCAGTCCCAACTCACTGTTTGTAAGAGTTGTCTCTGCACCCTCATCCCCAGACTCTAAAGCTCCTGAGAGTTGGCAGGTTCAGGACACTGAACAAACACTTGGGAAAGACGATCCGAACCTAGCATTATTTTGAGACGAGTCCTACACTGTGTGTTCATCAGCTAATGTAATTTGAGAATAGTGATTCATAATAAACAAAAGGTAAAAACAAACAAGATTCGACCCGGAACAGAAATGTCAAAGGAGAACATACTGCTATAGTGTTGTCCTATCGTTTATTAATCTCTGATGACATCATGGGTCATTTTATGATTTAGGACAGTATATTTGTAACATATGGCATCTTTAAATGGTCACTTGATCCATTATTGTGTGTGTGGGTGTGGGTGTGGGTGTGTGTGTGTGTGTACCTCAGCGTGTTCATAAAAATGAATAATAACGAGTCAATTCAAAACGTGATCAACCTTTATTGAAATCTGGTTACTTAGAAAATACATGACATTAAACAATGATAGAATGGGTTTCTAAATCTTCCAGTTGAGATGAGTGCTCATCTTAATTAACAAATATAAAACCGGAAACCCATAAATACATATTTGTAACTGTAGCTTTTGGCTGGCTAGCAGTATGGCCCCAACTTTAGTTTCCAATCCAAATGAAACCCTACTCAAGATTCCACATATATTAAGGATAACCCTTAATCTTCAAGGCATGGCGAAAGCAAGTTAATACATATATCTTCCAGTTGGTTAGCAGCTGGTTTGGGTCGTTACATTAAAAAAACAATGATAAGCAAAACACTTTCCTTTGTGATGAATAAAGAACTCAGTAGGATGAGAGAATGGACTCGGGGGGGCTCTACTTGTCTTTCATCTTCTCCTCGTAGGTTCCAGCGTTCCGATAGGCTCCCACATAGCCCGTGTTCTCCACCAGCTCCTCCCGGCCCTCCCTCCCCCTCCCCCTCCCGCTGGAGTCGAAGCGCTCCTTATGGGAGCCGGTGAAGCGGGAGGAGTCCGTCAGTCTGTCCACGGCAGCGGCCTTCAGCACTTTCTGTAGGAGAGACACAATGGCGCCAAATACACCTCCTCAATACACCTCCTAAATACACCTTCTAAATACACCTCCTCAATACACCTTCTAAATACACCTCCTCAATACACCTTCTAAATACACCTCCTCAATACACATTCTAAATACACCTCAATACACCTCCTCAATACACCTCCTCAATACACCTTCTAAATACACCTCCTCAATACACCACCGCAGTACACCTTCTAAATACACCTCCTAAATACACCTCCTCAATACACCTCCTAAATACACCTTCTAAATACACCTCCTCAATACACCTCCTCAATACACCTTCTAAATACACCTCAATACACCTCAATAACCTCAATACACCTTCTAAATACACCTCAGTACACAATACTCCTACAACTCCTCAATATAGCTCACCCTACACCTCCCTACACATCCACTGAGCAGGATGAGGACGTGTCAAGGTGTAGGAGGGAGTGTTCAGGTAAGGAGGGAGGAGCTGTGGCGATGGGGTAGAAGGTGAGGAAGAGGGGCTGGGTAAGGGGAGGTTCTCACCGTAACGCCTATGTTGGCTGGCTCCTTGTTGGCGACCAACCTGAAGATCGACTGGAGGGCCTCCTCTTTGCTCTGACCTTTGAACCTCCGTGGAGCCAGTTCCTCCAGGGCCTTTTTGAACTCCTCGTAGGTGATGACCCGGGATGACTTTGCTCTGAGATCAGACCCCAGACATCAGCTAAATCACTATCACCAGTTAACTAAGTACCCCCTTGGATATATAACCAGGTAACTAAGGCTACTTAAAGTGAGAAAAATATAATCTTAATATAAAAATTATATTAAAGGGGACATGTTATACCACCAGGTGTGAATGTGATTAGCCTTACAAGCCGTTTCAAAAATCTGGTATACTGTTTCCTTTAAATGAGAAAGGGGACATTAGCTGCAAGGGAGCACTAATTAAGGTGACTTAATGCTTGAACGTAAGACCAGACCTACGTGACACTGGTGAAATAGGCTGCAGACAATTAAATACCTTTATCATATTTGTTTTACTTAACATATATGTATCATGCAACATCTTTGTCTCACTTGACTTTGGTGAAGACAATGTCCACATCTGTGCTGGTGGTGGTTTTGCCGTCTGTGATGTTGCAGTCTTTGCAGAGCTTGGCCCAGTTCTTCCCATTCAGCTCCTTGCCCGTCGCCTTGTGGTCTCCATGGACGGCAAACTTCTTAAAAGTCACCGACAGCTGTTCCAGGATATCCATGCTCTCTGCCATAACTAACACAGGAAACAAACGGTCACTAATCACATAAACACATGAAACAGCTGCTCCAGGATGTCCACCCTCTCTGCCCATTACTAACGCAGGAAACAAACAATCACTGATCCCAACAACACGCTAAAAAAAATAAAACACATGAACCTCACTATCACGTTAACACATGAAACTCGACACTATCCCATGAGCACACTTAAATGTAATTGTTAATTATACTGAAAACAGGTGAAACACCATCACATAAATATACTTAACTCTATTACATAAACAGATGCAAGACACTCACATTAACAAATGAGACACATTAACACATTAGGTTAATCTGGACATTAGACATTCGATTTTAGAGCAATAGCCCTTTTCTCAAAAGACCACGGAATCTCGAGGAGAATTTTGCCCCAATATCCAGTCATTGCAACAAAAGTAAACTCGATCCATATCATTATGCATGAGGCATGGTTGCCAAAGTGGTTCATATCTTTTATTAACATGCTGTGAACAATGGCCCTGCGGTACTGTATCCCTATTTGATTAATTGATTTGATTTCTCACTAACAGAGTCCAGATTGTAAAGGTGAACAGAACCCCTCCATCTCCCTTCAAAACCAATGTTGAGGCCTCAAGTTCAGTTCAGCCAACGATTGTCGTCAGATACATCAAATCAATACATGCTAAAATATCCTTATTGCTCTAATATCTCTGTTGACTAACTCAGGTCAACCTGGACTACAACAGCAAAATGGTTGAATTTTAGATTATACTAGGTTTAGATTAAATGTAGATGAAATTAGGTTTTGATTACATAAATTGTAGATAACATTAGATTTAGATGCCATTAGATGTAGATGAACATTAGGTTTCGATTATATTAGGTTTAGATGTACATTAGGTTTGTGGGGGACTCGGTTTGATAAAGATTTATGTAATTAGTCCCCTCAAAGGTCTAAGTTTATGTGTGTGTGTGTGTGTGTGGGTATGTCTGTGTGTGCGCGTGTGTGTGTGCGTGCGTGCGTTTGTTTGTTAGGTTTAGATTGACCTTTGGTTCAGATGGACATTAGGTCTAAATGGACGTTAGGTTTAGACGTACATTAGGTTCAAATGGACATTAGGTTAGATGGACATTTGGTTTAAATGGGCATTAAGTTGAGATGACTTGAGGTTTTTATTAAGTTAATCAAATTAGGTTGAGATGACATTGGGTTGACAGGGACATTAGGTTTAGCTCGACCACAGAAAGACAAAACATGTCCATTTCCACCCCGCTCATGTTTGTATCAGGTTACTATGGAAACCCCATGATGTAATCTGTGTGTGTGTGTGTGTGTGTGTGTGTGGCGTGTGTGCGTGTGGTTGTGTGTGCGTGTGGTGTGATGTATTTAGACATGACCTCATTCTAAGTTGTCAGACTTTGAATACACACACTTTGATGCAATCCCAACACTTGTTGGGCATGACCTACCCAGAGGTGGAGAGAGAAGAGAAGGTGTTAGCTTAGGGTGTGTGTATATAGCAGTAAATATTTTAAATAGGGGCGATTATTATTGTGTATGAATCAGTGTGTATTACTTATATTATTTATATATGTGTGCGTGTGCGTGTGCGCATGTGTATTCAGCCGTGTTTCAGGGCTACATTCCAACACTGCAAGGTTGATACTGTATGTAATTGAGTAAGTTAAACAGACCTGTTTACACGCAAACACACGCATGCATGCACGCACACACACACACACACACACACACACACACACACACACACACACACACACACACACACACACACACACGCCTACACACCCTTCTCTCTCCGTGTGTGTGTGTGTCTTTGTGTGTGAGAGTTTTTAACAGCTATGTGACAGATTCCTTGAGTTTTCAGAAGTTTTTCATTCTAAAAACGAAACAGTACTGTAGTACCTTTGCACAATACATATATAGTAGTAGTTCTAGAGTATATATGGTAAAGTAGTACTAGAATAAATACAGCAGGGCAGTAATAGAGTATATATTGCAGGTAAGTAAGTACTAGATTATATAATAGAGGTGTAACTCTACTATACATACACTGTAGAACTCCTCTTTTTATACTAGAGTAGTACTTTACTGTATAAACTCGAGTACTACTTGTGTTTTAATTATGGCTAGAGCAGTACAAACCAGTATAAACTATTAAATACTAGTATAAATCACTATAGAGATGTATTTACCAGCATTGAGCTGTGTTTCCCAGTATAGAGCGTAATAAAGACAAACCAGTACAAACCTCTACAGACCAATGCAGTTGACAGAATAGTTAACAGTATATCTAAGAGACATATGCACAGTGGTTTGCATTGTGTGCACGATCACACGAGAAAACATCTTGCCAGGCTTCAAGTTATGTGCTTGTTGCCAAACCACAGTAGTTCAGACCAATCATCATCCTATGAGGAATTACTTGGGCTATGTGATACGTTATAGACAGACTGTTGATCCAAACACCGGCCAAGTATTTAAAGAAAGTCTGTCCTTTCCAACAGTTACTGTGGATGACTACCCAGATGGTTCTGTGTAACAGGCCATCTGGGGCATCACGTTACTGGTAACCTCCTACACCACAAAACATGCAAGTTAACACTCCTGCCCTGTTTGGACCAGTAAGGAGCACCATAAATCAGTATAAATCATTACAGACCAGTATAAACCTGTTCGGAGCAGTATAAACCAGCTATACTATAGAGCTATAGAGCAGATTAGAAAAGTGTAGAATAGTATTAATAAATCTAGAGCAGATTTAACCAGTGTAGAGAAGATTTAACCAATAAAGATTAGTTTTAACAAGTATAGAGCAGATTTATCCAGCTCACCTGAGTCCTCTGCTGCTATTTAGTGAGCTCTAGACTGTCGCCTCACTTTACTCCCCCTCTCTCTCTCTCTCTCTCTCTCTCTCTCTCTCTCTCTCTCTCTCTCTCTCTCTCTCTCTCTCTCTCTCCTCTCTCTCTCTCTCTCTCTCTCTCTCTCTCTCTCTCTCTCTCTCTCTCTCTCTCTCCCCCCTCCTTTCTTCTCCCCACTGAACTTTTATGACATGGGAGGCTGTTATCATCTGTTTCTGTTGTCTCCATGGAAACATGAAGGGAAGGGTGGGAGGGGAGAGGGAGAGGCAGGGTGGGGAATAGGGGGAGGTAGGGGGTGTGTGAAAGAAAATAATGTAAGGGTGCTAAATAAAAGGTTATATTTAAATACTTATTTTAAAAACTGTTACACTATAATCCCAACTAGTACTCTATAACTCCAGCTAGTAAACTTAAACATCAGTTAATACATTATAACCCCAACTAGAACTATATAATTCCAGCTAGTAAACTACAACCCCAGCTTTTAATTTATAACCCCAACTAGTACACATTAACCCCAGCTAGTATGTAAACCCAGCTAGTACATTCTAACCCCAGCTAGTAATCTATAACCCCGGCAAGTACACTATATCCCCAGCTATAGCTATTGTAACCTGTGTAAGTCCCGTAATAAATTTGAATTCTACATATGGAGTGGTCCATGCAACACCATATAGACCTTACAGGCATGGCCTCTTTGCCAATCAACCCATGCAAAGACTGAAGGTTTACAGGGGTAAATTAAAACCTGTAGGCGTGGCTTATTCAACATTCCGCCCACTTCCAGATGCTTCCTGAATGTCCTCCAGAGTGCAAGCCATGGACCTATTAAAGAAATGCAAGCTCGTTTACCTTGTGTCTCTGAATAAACCACGTGTTGAACATTTACCACTCTCCAGCGATGCCTACCTCGAAACAACGATACCACAGAAGATCAAAATTACGTTTCATCAACTTGTTTTCAATAAATCCAAGAAAATGTAATCAGGAACCCAACCCTTTGTCAAATAGCTCTGACAACAGCGCATCATTGCAACAGTTGAATAGCCTATTTGTTGTGTGTGTAAGAAAACAAGTTGTGCGTAAACATAACCTGTTAAGTAACATGTTGAACAGTGAGAAATATGGCCATATTTAAATATACATACACTACATAATGCTCTGTAAGGTGACCTTGGGTGCCATGAAAGGCGCCTCTAAATTAAGTGTTATATTATTATAATGCATTTCCGTATGTTCATAGCCTGACAAGCCAGACTATATCATTAAAATGTATAGTCTGGCAACGACCGGTAGACCTCGGCTCAATCCAGGGGGCGGGATGAAGGCTGTCTTTCAAACTGCCTCTGCACGCAATAGGGTAACCGCTACGGACCAATTAGAGCAAGAGAGCAGGATGACGTAGTCAGAGCTGAACGAAATGAATGACTTCAGCGCCGTTTCTTGCTCAACTTTTAAAGAAAATGACAAGTTTAATTCTTTCAAAGTTGATGCCAACGCCGATTCAAACGATTCCTTTGCCAAAGAAGCCATCTTGTCATGTTTTTCACCGTCGCAAGTATGTCGTCATCGCATTAAGCCCGCCCAACGACTCAATAAACAGATGGAGCGCTGTGATTGGTGAACACAATCGGCGTTCGAGACTCAACAAGTTCCTATGGCTCGTTTCTAGACCCACCTACGGAGCAAATATTTTTGCTGCCGCTAGGGGGCGTCTAGATTTCTAGGCTAGTATGTTCAGACAACAGCTGGCAAACAAGCCTCCACCAGAGGTCACTGTTTAGTGCAACACAGGGGCTATGACGTTGCTCTACTCCTTGCCGAATCAGACGCTAAGGACATTAAACATTTTTATTTCGATTTTTTATTTGAGTTATACATGGTTATGGCTACATGATGTACATATTTACTACTCTATTATACTGGGCATTGCCATTTTTATATTTGCTGTCAACTATTTTTTATTTTATTTTTATTTTTCAACTGAACGTTGTCTTTGCATTAGCTCCCCAGGGAAAATGTATCTGTCTAGCTTATTCTGGGACGGTTATTAACTGTCCATTGTCCCTGTTAAATAAATGAATAAAATAAACAAATAAGCAATACTGTTGGCAGTGCTACGGGCCCTTTAACTCCTCTCCCCCCCTCCCTCCCTCCCTCCCTTCCTCCCCCAAGAGTAGTCAGTCACTGAGGTCTGCCAAGCTGCTGTCTGTCCCCCGCCGATCTGCTCCCAGCCCCTGCTTTGTTTTTATCCATCCTCACCCTCACCATGGCTGCTCTCTCTACAGATGAACCCTTCCCCTTCCACGGCCTGCTGCCCAAGAAAGAGACAGGTGCTACCTCTTATCTCTCCCGCTTCCCCGAGTATGACGGCCGAGGTGTGCTCATCGCTGTCCTGGACACCGGGGTGGATCCAGGGGCCCCCGGCCTGCAGGTAAATCCAGCCCGCTGCTTCACGTTAGCTGCTAATGCTAACTACAGGCCTCGTACCCCATTCAAACCGCTGTAGTAAATTTAAACGCTCAAATAATACAAATATAACCACCAAATCATGTACTTATTAACGAACGGTATACGCTTAAACATGTTTTTAGTAGCTGTACTACCCAAACTTGTATGTATTTACGAACTGTCACATACACTAACATGTATTGATTCAAATATTGTTATAGTAACTCCACTTTCAACAGTAAAGCATATATGTGTTTCTATATTCTAATAGCAACTCAATTTTAACTACTAAACCATGGATTAATTGACATAATCTTAGAGTAACTCAACTTGTGGCATACTGTGTTATTAAAAGCACACACAAACATGAATATCACACGACTATATACTAAGCTACTCTACCTTAATAATTGCTATGATACTATATAGTCTAGTAGTTAGTACTAACGAGTTCATAATCAATAATATACTGTATACATCTAGTACTAACCATCAGAAATTCATAACCCCAATGTATCTAGTACTCATTTCTCTGGCAGTGACATGTGTTCTAAAGGTTATAGTACCACACAAGGGGCTGGCACAGAGACATATTAGGATTCTATTAACATAGGAAGCTGGTAGAAACTATTCCGATTCATTTTAAATTGTGTGTGTGTGTGTGTTGTGTGTGTGTGTTGGTGTGTGTGTGTGTGTGTGTGTGTGTGTGTGTGTGTGTGTGTGTGTGTGTGTGAGACTGTGTGTGTGTGTATTATTATATATATATATACTATATTATATATATATTTATACCGGTATATATTTTATACTATGGAGGTTACCTTCACACAACTCAATGTATCATCCAATTTTAGGGGTTTACAGTTCATTACGGTTCTGACACTACATGCCTGAAGTCTTTTTTTTAATTTATGAGACTGGCAGCATGTACTAGCTTATAAGTAATCTTGGATCCAGCAGTTTATACTTCTGCTGTACCAGTTTATTAGTAATCTGGGTAACCTTATTTCCTTGTGTAGTTTTACAGCGGTCTACAGTGTTGACGTGAAACCTTTTACAGACCATCTTTCTGTTAAAGGTGTGAGGTGTCCTGGCTTTTCCTCACACCAGAAAAATATTAATGATGTTGGTTGGCTGAGTTTGTGTTACTGTTAGTCTTTTACCCACTTAGAAATCCCTCCCTGCCCCCAGCAGTGTAATTGATGGGCAGAAACAACGAGCGATGATGAAAGGGGAACCCGGAAGTCTGCTGGTAAACAAAGTCATTAATCTGAAGTCTAGATTTGTGAGAGAAGTTTTTTAACCATTTTACATTAGTAGGCCTGCCTGTTGTAACATGACGCCAAAATTCCCACGTCTGACTCATTACATGCACTTTTTGCGGTCTCCCGATGTTAAGTGAGGTGCTAAGCTGTTTTTTTGATTATTATTTTTAGCCAGAGTGTTCCGATTGTGTTACCTTGCACACCACATGATTCTATCAGTGTGGGTTTCATGGCAGCAGCTACATTGCAAAGGAAATCAGTTATCATCACAAGATTTCAATATATATATCACTAATACATTGAATTCATGATTCACTCTGTGATCGGTGATCGGGCTTTGCACTGCGCCAAAACCAATTCAATGCAACAAGTGTGTATTGTTGTTCTTTTGTAACGCCGGAGTACAATTAGGACCTGCTGTCGGTTTTCTCCAGGGCACAGCAGCATATATTAGACCCTGCTGCTTTCGGTCCGCTTTAGGGCACAACAGAGTATATAAGACCCTGCTTCCGTCAGTTCTCTCCAGATCACAACAGAGTATATAACAAGCCCATTTTGCTGTCTGTTCCCTCCAGGTCACAACAGAGGGAAAGCCGAAGATCGTTGACATCATCGACACGACGGGCAGCGGGGATGTGAACATGACCACCGTCGCAGAGCCCAAGGATGGCACAATCCCCGGCCTCTCTGGAAGAACCTTGCAGGTGAGAACCATCCCGCTCGAGAACCTCTAGAACAAACACACCCTAGAATCTCCAGAACCAAAACACCAAAACACAAAACACAGAGCATCTAGAACCAACACAGCCTTCATCTTCTTCAATAAAAACATACTCTCCTAGAACCGACACACCCTAGAACCCAACAGCCACCAGTCCTAGAAACCAACAACAATGTACCAACACACCCTAGAATCTCTCGATCGAACATACCTTTCAGATCTTTTGGAGGTACATCCTAGTGAGACCAGGTAGTGTGATTAATGGAGGTTACATCCTCTTTAACATATTTAAAGCATGTTGAGAAAGCACCTGCCTGTGAGGGCATCAGTCACTGTGCTTGTATCTCCTTCTCCTCCCGTTTCTGTCCTTGAATTGTCCTATGTTCATCTGACATCTCTTATGTGTCTCCCCTGCAGATCCCCCCGTGCTGGGTCAATCCATCAGGGAAAGTACCGCATCGGAGTTAAAAACGGTTTATGAGATATTCCCAAGGCCCTGAAGGAGAGAATACAGCGGTCCACTAAGTATGTCACATCTTAAGTTCGGGATTGCCATTACAATTCCACTGGAAAGAGTGATACGTTTGTCGGAAAGGTTGATGTTGAAGAATGCTAGCATATTGTTTGTATGAGGGTTTCTGTAGGTGTGTCTGTGTGTTGTGTGTGTGTGTGTGTGTGTGTGTGTGTGTGGATGTGTGTGTGTGTGTGTGTGTGTGTGTGTGTGTTGTGTGTGTGTGTGTGTGTGTGTGTGTGTGTGTGTGTGTGTGTGTGTGAATACAACCTCACTCTTTCGATCAACACAACTACAAACACATCACCCTTTCTACACACACACGCACACTCATCACCCTTTCTACACACGTGTGTGTATGTAGAAAGGGTGATGTGTGTCTGTGTGTTTGTAGAAAGTTGTGTTGATAGAAAGAGTGAGGTTGTATTTGATGTTGATGTTTGCAGAAAAAATAATGTGCATGTAGAAAGAGTTGATATGTTTGCTGAAAGGGTCAATTGTGTGTAGTGATGTGTGTGGTTTTATAAAGAGTAATGTGGTGGGTGTGTGTTTGTAGAAAGAGCGTAAGGAGAAGTTGTGGGACCCCCCACAAAGCCGTCCCCTGGAGCGAGGTCAGTCGCAAGAATGGATGAGTTGGACCTCGTCCCCCCACCCCTTCCCAGGTACAAGCTTTCATCTCATGCAGGATCTTAGTCATTTTGCTATAACACTATATCATATTATCGATAATATAATCTATATTACACTGCCGGCCCAATTATAATTGAATCAATTAAACGACATCTGTAATAATATCAATCCTATTATTATGTACCTGATGTAGCGTATCCATAAATACTTCCAATCATTTTAATGTCAGCATATCACCGAGAGCACAATTGATGCTTCACACTGTGTCTAATGGGTTATTGATAATGAGTCATGTGAAGTGTTAATGAACTCTGAATCTGGAGGACGGAGTGTCCGGTCTGAGATAAAGAAGATCAAGATTATGAAATGCACAGTAGGTAGAAGAAATGAGCTGCCGAATGCTCGCTGCATGCCGTGGCCAAAACGTGAATCGTGCAACAGCACTGCAGATATCAGATCAGAATAAGCTTTTATTTACATCTGTATTGTACAAGAGTAACACAAAAGTTAAAAATTGTTGATGGCTTGGCACCTCAACAAACATAGCAGCTACTATATGATATAAGGTAATAGATAATTAAAAAATATCTACAAATAAAAAAAAACAGAAATAAGAATGAAAAAGCTGATTGTCAGTGGTAGTGGTACCAGCCACGGTTGATGACATCTGATTGGGCCCGATACCGAGTTTGGGGTCTGTTTCTCAGTGGCTCGTGTTTTCTGTTGAAGCTGGAGAAGCTGCAGAAGGAGGAGTTGCAGAGTCGCTCGGAGCTCCTGGCCTCCCTGGAGAAGAAGTACAGTGACCCAGGCCCCGTGTACGACTGTCTGCTCTGGAACGACGGGGACACCTGGAGGTAGTAGTACCACCATGGTTCACACGACTCGGGGCTGGGGTTGGGTCGGGGTTAGGTCGGGGTTAACGTTGGTACTATAGATATATAAATTAGGGGTAGCTTGCTGTGTGCCAGCTACGTCGGCTACCGCATGACGCCGCTTTGTCGTTGCAGGCCGTATTGAAATAAAGGCTAATTATATCTACATGCATGTGCATGTATGTCTTTAGATATAAAACAATAGTCTATAATATAATATAGAACATATATATAATTACTAATTGTCGGGCTCTCATGGTACCCATGCCGCTAGCACCACTGCAGCCTAGCACCACTGGCAGCTAGTATAAGTATATAATACCATAGTACACACCACTGCCTGTGTTTAGGGTTTTGGTGAGTAAGTGCCTGGGTTAGTCTTGCGGCTGGGGTACACCCTGGCCTTTATCTTCCAGGGCGGTGGTGGTGGACACTTCTGAGTGCGCGCGGGACCTGTTTCCACACAGTACGGTGCTGAGCCTCCTATAGAGAAAAACCAGGAAATATGCTACACTCGGCAACGCAGAGATGCTCAATTACTCCGTCAACATCTACGACGAGGGAAACACACTGTGCATCGTCACCAGCGGAGGTAATCTGATGTTAAATGTGTGTGTGTGTGTGTGTGTGTGTGTGTGTGTGTGTGTGTGTGTGTGTGTGTGTGTGTGTGTGTGTGTGTGTGTGTGTGTGTGTGTGTGTGTGTGTGTGTGTGTGTGTGTGTGTGTATGTCTGTGTGTGTCTATATTTAGAGGTCCTACAAAATCCGTAGGAACCCTATTATATTTGTTAGTATTATGCTTATCATTCTTTTTTTTAAACCCTGACCAATTCGGCCATATCTGAAAAAACGACAACACAGCAAAAGTTTGTTATGAATCCGCAGGCTTGTAGAACTTTTAATGACCCAAACGCCCAGGTGACTGTGGGGTTCTATATAGTGTAAAAGAGAGATATGATATATTATATGTGTATAGTTGATATCAAATTGTATGTTATGTAATTTAGCTAGCGTTGTTGCAGGTATATATATTATAGTATAATATATAGTATTCATGGTACCCATGTCATTGTTGCAGTGTATTAATATATAGTGTGTATTTGATAGGAGCTCACGGTACCCACGTAGCCAGCATCGCTGCAGGGTGTTTCCCAGACGACCCAAAGCGGAACGGTGTGGCCCCCGGGGCTCAGATCCTGGCCCTGAAGATCGGAGACACACGCCTCAGCACCATGGAGACGGGCACCGGGCTCATACGGGCTGTAAGTAATGCTATCAATGTTGTTGTTATTATTATTAAAAAAATAAATAAAAATTTAGAACACCTCTAGTTTGAAACTAGCTAGGTCGAGCATAGGGTTAAGGCAAACTTTACACCCGAACTTATGATCGGCTTTACGCTCTGCTGGTGCAACCGACTGCTGAAGTTAGTGGGCCCGTTCAGGCCATCCCCCCTTATGTTATGTGGAAAGTTTTGTGTCGATGGCGCAAGAACTTAAGTTGCCGTGTCAATTTCAAAATAACACTGTTGCAGGTGCTCACTGAGCTTTGGAATGGGAGTCAATGGGGGGGGAAGCACTGACTCCACCACTCTAAGGCTCACACCTCAGCTAACGTGTACAACGACAAAGTTCAATCAATCATAAATCCGTTCCAATATGAACTATATGTTCTATACTTCAGATGATTGAGGTGATCAAAAACAAATGTGACCTGGTGAACTACAGCTACGGAGAGGCCACACACTGGCCCAACTCAGGGTGAGTTATCTAGTGATGTCATCTATTATTTATCAAAGTAACCTAGGGATATCATCGAGTGACTTAATCTGTTATCTAATGGTGTCATCTAGGGACCTTAATCTGTGTTATCTCATGGTGTCATCTGGGACTTAATCAGTTATCTAGTGATGTTGTCTAGGGATATCTAGTCATGTAGTGACATCAGCTAGTGACTTCCTCTGTCATCGAGGGATGTCACATCATCTAGTGATGTTATCTAGTGATGTCATCTGTTATCTTGTGATGTCAGCCAGTGATGATATCATGTCGTCCGACCGACTTCTGTCCTCTCTGTGATTGGTCCAGGAGGATCTGTGAGGTCATCAACGAGGCGGTGCAGAAACACAACGTGATGTTTGTGTCGAGCGCCGGGAACAACGGACCCTGCCTGTCCACCGTGGGCTGCCCTGGAGGGACCACCAGCAGTGTAATGGGTAGGTTATTATCAACCTCTACTCCCACTAGTGTAACGGGTAAATTAGAAGTTATACTAGATATTATAACATCTTAATTTAACTATTGAATTGTAAAATCCAAATAAATACAAATCTTAGTGATCCCAAGGCAGTAACAATATAAATTCGTACCCTAAAAAAAAAGAAAAAAAAAAGGCAAATAGGACCCCTCTAGTACATCGAGACAACGGTTTGAATTTAATTTCTGACTGTAAGCATTGCCGCCTGCGGAGGGTTGTGTGTAATAGGCTCTGAGGGTCAGGGGTTGAGGTGTGTGACGTGCTCCGTCTGTCCCCAGGTGTTGGGGCCTACGTGACCCCCGACATGATGGTGGCCGAGTACTCCCTGAGGGAGAAGCTCCCGGCCAACCAGTACACCTGGTCGTCCCGGGGACCCAGCATCGACGGCGCCCTGGGGGTCAGCATCAGCGCCCCGGGGGGAGCCATCGCCTCCGTCCCCAACTGGACCCTCCGGGGGACCCAGCTGATGAACGGCACCTCCATGTCCTCGCCCAACGCCTGCGGCGGCATCGCACTGGTTCTCTCAGGTGGGTTAGAACCCCTGACACTAACCCTGACCCCTAGCACTAACCCATACCCCTAACCCTAAACATTAACCCTACCCCTAACACTAACACTAACCCCGAACACTAACCTTAACCCGAACACTAACCTTAACCCCAAACACTAACCCTTAGTCCTTACACTAACCCTACCCTTACCCCCAACACTAACCCTAACCATAACACTTACCAATATCCCTTATCAACCTTACGTCACTAACTCAAGTGTATAATATGTGAGAAGGTGTAATGCAGACTGGCATCTGTACCAGTGTGTGGGTTAGGAGAGCGTTGTGTGCATGTATAATGTATATGATGTCTATAGGTGTAAAGCAGACTGGCATCAGTACCAGCGTGTCGGGGGTGAGGAGAGCACTGGAGAACACCGCTCAGAGGGTGGAGGACATCGAGATGTTCGCTCAGGGTTACGGAATCCTCCAGGTACGCCTTCCTGCCTGTTCACCTTCTACTTCCTGTCTTCCTCTCTCCTGTCTGCTAGCATGCTACCGCTAGCCTTGTTAGCATTGTTAGCTCCCAGCTCATTGACGATGTTCTCCTTGCAGGTGGAGCGGGCTCTGGAATACCTCACACAGCATGCCTCCCTACCCACAAGCCACCTGGGATTCTCCGTAACAGTGGGAACGCAGCGAGGCATCTACCTCAGGGACCCTGCCCACATCCTGGCACCCTCAGACCACTGTGTGGGAATTGAACCCGTGTTCCCAGAGAACACAAGTGCGTACACACACACACACACACACACACACACACACACACACACACACACACACACACACACACACACACACACACACACACACACACAACACACTCACACACACACACACACAGCACACACGAAACACACACACACGTAAACGCACTCATACAAACACGCAGTAAACACTCATACAGTAAACACACTCACACATACATGCACGTACAGATCTCATGAGATAGTGTGTGTTTTATATTTGTGCGTGTGTGCAGAAAACCTTGGAGAAGATCTCCCTCCAGCTCCACTTGGCCCTCCACCTGCTCCGCGTCATGGGTGCAGAGCCCGCCCACCCTGGAGCTGATGAACCAATGCTGTCGTCACTTCCACCTCCGCATCGACCCCCCAGGGGCTGAGGGAAGGACTGCACTACACCGAGGTGAGAGAGAGCCTGGAAGTTATAAATAGCAGAGTGAAAGAATATGCGTCACATATGAGAGAGAGAAGGAGAGCAACTTCATGTTGCATTTCGGAGAGAGAAAGACTAAACATTTCCCATACTAAATAGAGACATCTTTTAAAAAAAATAAAGCCACATCTTCTATTAGGTGCAATTCATAATCTTAACAATACAGACTTATCCTTTCTTGGTTACTAAACACTGAATCTTGGTGTGTGTGTGTGTGTGTGTGTGTGTGTGTGTGTGTGTGTGTGTGTGTGTGTGTGTGTGTGTGTGTGTGTGTGTGTGTGTGTGTGTGTGTGTGTGTGTGTGTGTGTGTGTGTGTGTGTGTGTGTGGGTGGTTTTGCTTGTGTAGGTGCTGGGTTATGATACATCTGCTCCTGGGGGTGGTCCTCTATTCAGGGTTCCTATCACCGTTATCATCCCAACCAGGTAACACTTCCTCTTGTCTCCTCATCACCACCTCGCCTTGTCTCCTACTTCACCCCCTTCTCTCTCGTCGCCCCTTATTTATCTTCACCTTTACCTCATATTGTCTCCTCCTCATCACCACCTCGTCTTCTTTACCCCCTCCTCTTGTCTCTTCTTACAACTCCTCCTTCTTTACCTCAGACTCCTTGGCCTCCTTCTCTAGTCTCCTCCTTCACATACTACTCCTTTCTCCTATTGTACCTCCTCCTGTTGTCTCCCCCATCGCCGCCTCCTCCTGTCAACATAGTTTTACATGTATTTGACTCATTTACCTAGACTGGGTAACCCCGGCCCGTTCAGTCGGTGATTTGAATTCGCCCCGCAGAAGGGTCTGGAGAGAAGCAATACATTTCTTTCTGCTTCTGATACGCTTTTGCGGGATCTAATCACAAAGCCGTCTTTTCCCCCTGGTGCGCTATTGGCTTGTTTAACAGGGACAGGGAAGCCGCGGCAAGCAGCCCATTGCGTACAGAGTCATTTGAACTAGGCCCGTTGATCACGTCTCTTGTGCTGAAGAAACTGACAGCAGCCTCCAGGCTAACATTTACAAGGAGTTAAAAACAATCTCTCTTTTTGCCCGTCTGTGACGTTCCGTCTCCGTCTCCATGTCTGACATCCTGTTTGTCTCTTCCCCCCCCCCTCCCAGGGTGAGTGAGGGAGCGAACCAGGAGGTTGTTCTCTCAGACGTCCACTTCAGGCCGGGTCAGATCAGACGCCACTTCATCACCGTCCCAGCAGGCGCCTCCTGGGCAGGTGTGTGTGTGTGTGTGTGTGTGTGTGTGTGTGTGTGTGTGTGTGTGTGTGTGTGTGTGTGTGTGTGTGTGTGTGTGTGGTGTGTGTTGTGTGTGTGTTGTGTGTGTGTGTGTGTGTGTGTGTGTGTGTGTGTGTGTGTTGGTTACAAATGGCAACTTATTGTGCTAGTGTTACGTATTTCAGGGCAGTCATTCCCAAAGTAAGGTCCGCTGTGACAGTACTACAGGTGGTCCGTGGAATGGCAAAATAAAATAGAAAATAATAGGTTATTTTTAGCATTAATTTAACCAGGAAATTCCCATACAAATTAAAAATATGTATGTAATAGGGTTGCCACGGTGTGGACATTTTCACACCGAAAAATACACTCATGTCAACACCGGTATAATCTGTATCAACTTTGAAACTAGGTCAACCGCCATCTTCTCCGTCAACTCTCCTCTCACACTCGGTGACAGCGTCTTATAATGTCCTATATATAATGATATGTCATATAATTTTTATATGTAATATCACGGCCAAAAGCCCTGTGCGGCTCCGGGTGGCCATAGCGCGGGAAGCTCTCGTAGGGATTGGGCTTTGCGGGTTTGTTTACCTGCGTTGCTATGGTTACCGGTCTCGTGTTCAAACGGTTTATTAGGTATCTTATAAATCGCTGTCTAATCAATACTTCATTCACTGCCTCTTCCGTGTTCATTACAATATTATGAATAGTCTGTGTCGGGTTCTCCGGCGTCTCTCCCTCTTCCACAACAGGTAAAGACATGCGTGTCTTGGTGTGAACGCATGGCAGCGCGCCTTAGATCTCTCAGCCGCAAACTGTCATGATTAGAATGCTCGTGAGTGTCTATGATCTTCCGCACAGAGCAGAACTGTGGCCTATTTTACACATTTTTATTTTCGCAATTATAATTATATTATTAAATGAACGTCCGTGCAGCAACTGAAAAAAACTGTGAGCAACACCAAGAGCAACACCAAGTAATCGGTGTTGGCCTCAACACCGGTAATACCGGTAACACAGTATACCGTGGCAACCCTAGTATGTAACTTTCTTTTAACAAGCCTGTTGTACTTATGCTATATATAACCAGTTATTTTTAGTTCTAGTAGGCCTATTAAGAGGTGCGGGTAATTCAGGTAGGACTGTGTGTAGACATATTTTGTTATGTGTATTAAGAGGTGGTCCGTGCAAATTCATGATGAGAAATAGTGGTCCACACAAAGTTTGAAAACCCCCATGTCTAGGGCATGTACATAGGCTGGCAACCCGTGGATTTTGGGGGGGCTTTCAAAAACGAGAGCCAAACAGCTAGTAAAGTAGTGCTACATTTCTGCAATTATAGGAAGCATGTTTACCTGGAAAAGGAGATGTTTCCTGTACCCCTGAAACAGAGTTTCCGTTGTCCGGTAATTACCGGTCTTTGACCGGAAAAAAATTAGGAGGACCGAAAATCTCAGGTCAGAATGACCAATGGAAATAAATCTCTGCACAATTTGAATTGTGTTTAAATATGCTAGTGTGGTCATTTGTTTAGCCAAATTCATGTTAAACAATGAGGGTTTTGATTGACCCGAATATCGAAAGAAGTAAAAAAATAAATAAATAAAAAACGTTAAAATGAAACCTGCCAGGTCACATGACCGTCACCAATTATTTTCTAGCGGAAACACTGCCCTGAAATTGTATGTAATATAACAATGTTCTGACCTGTATTATTGTGTTGGATCATTATATATATTTTTTTATTCCTAATAAAAATAATTGTAATGTGGAATACAGTAAAAAGTATATAAAATGTGCGGGAAAACAATCCTACAGGAAACACTGGCTGAGAGGTTCTATTTTCGCCCTACGGGTGTGTATATACGTAAGTTGAATTAGTGTATGTAGGAAGTATTTGTCTAATCTAATGTGTGGAAGTAGTCTACATGTGTATTTAATGTGTATGTGTATTGCGTGTTTCAGAGTTGACCCTGAGCTCCCACTCGGGGGATGTGTCCTCCAAGTTCGTGCTCCACGCGGTCCACCTGGTGAAGCAGAAGGCCTACCGCGCAAACGAGTTCTACAAGTTCGCCTCTCTGCTGGAGAAGGGCTCCCTGACGGAGGCCTTCCCTGTCTTGGTGCCTACCCCTCCCACTGCTACAACCCACCAAATACTGCTACACCCCCAAATACTGCTACTCCTCCCACTGCTACAACCCACCAAATACTGCTGCACCCCCAAATACTGCTACCCCTCCCACTGCTACAACCCACCAAATACTGCTACCCCTCCCACTGCTACAACCCACCAATTACTGCTACAACCCACCAAATACTGCTACACCCCCAAATACTGCTACCCCTCCCACTGCTACAACCCACCAAATACTGCTGCAACCCCAAATACTGCTACACCTCCAAATACTACTAAACCTCTCACTGCTACAACCCACCAAATACTGCTACATCCCCAAATACTGCTACCCCTCCCACTGCTACAACCACCAAATACTGCTACCCCTCCCACTGCTACAACCACCAAATAGTGCTACACCCCCAAATACTGCTAAGCCCTAAAAAGTGCTTCACCTCTCAAATACTGCTCCACCAAGCACTGCTACACTTCCCAATACAACACCCCAAAAATACTGCTTCACCTCCCACAACACTTCTTATAGATACCTACACCGCCCTAACATGCTACACCACCCAACGTCCAGCAGCGCCCAAAATAAGTCACAACATGTTTATCTATAGTCGGGTCTACATTGTGTTTGTAACTCTGTGTGTGTCTGTGTGTAGCCAGGCCGTATCGTGGAGGTGTGTATCGCTCGCTGGTGGGCCAGTCTGGGAGATGTGACGGTGGATTACACCATCTCATTCCATGGTCTACACACGCACCCCTCCCCCCTTCACATCGTAAGTACACACACTACTCCCCCTTGTAAGACCATACACACACGCACACACACACGAACAACTCCCCTCTGCACATCGTAAGAACACACACACACACACACACACACACACACACACACACACACACACACACACACACACACACACACACACACACACACACACACACACACACACACACACACACACACACACACACACACACACACCCCACCTTTACATCCCAAGTGATCACCATGACAAGCATGTTGGATGTTGACGCTATGGTTGGTTCTTTTTCCCAGAATGCATCAGAGGGCGTGACCAGCTTTGAGGTTTCATCTCCTCTCCGATATGAAGACGTAGCTCCCAGCATCACACTCAAGTCCTGGGTACAACCACTGAGGTAATTATACACACATCTACGCACATTATACACACAGGTACACAAACATACGCTTGATACATTGAGATGTGTTTGTATCTGTGTGTAGGCCAGTAAACTATAAGATCAGAGCTCTGGGTATGCGAGACGTTCTGCCCGACAACAGACAACTGTACGAGATGCAGCTCACCTACACCTTCCACCAGGTCAGTTCTATACTATATATTGTTATAGTTCTACAATAACAGACCAGTTCTATACTATATATTATTATAGTTCTACAATAACAGGTCAATTTTATACTATATATTATTATAGTTCTGCAATAACAGGTCAGTTATTATCTGTATATTAATATTATACATATATAATATTATAACATACACCTTCCACCAGGTCAGTTCTATACTATGTTCTCAGCTATGATACCGCTAGAGACCCCGCGGCTCTTTTGATCAATAAAAAAACATATGATTAATCTTTTCTTCATATCACGTTTGCTTATATCAAAAAACAATCTGATCTTCTGATACCTGAAACCCAGAATTGATCTGGGATTATCCTCTTGAAACAGAGCCCAACTCATTTATAGATGACCTATTATTTATTCTAATAAGACAACAATGTACACCTTTCAGAGAGGTACAGTGGTTTACGTGTGTGTGTGTGTGTGTGTGTGTGTGTGTGTGTGTGTGTGTGTGTGTGTGTGTGTGTGTGTGTGTGTGTGTGTGTGTGTGTGTGTGTGTGTGTCAGCCTAAGAGTGGGGAGGTGACCCCTAGCTGCCCTCTGCTGTGTGAGCTGCTCTATGAGTCCGAGTTCGACAGCCAGCTGTGGATGATGTTCGACAGCAACAAGAGACTGCTGGGATCAGGAGACGCCTACCCTCAACAGGTATATAACCCTGGTACCCCCTTACCCGCAACAGTATAACCCTGGTAACCCCTTACCCGCAACAGGTATATAACCCTGGTAACCCCTTACCGGCAACAGGTATATAACCCTGGTACCCTACCCTCAACAGGTATAACCCTGGTACCCCCTTACCCGCAACAGGTATATAACCCTGGTACCCCCTTACCCTCAACAGGTATATAACCCTGGTACCCTACCCTCAACAGGTATAACCCTGGTACCCCCTTACCCGCAACAGGTATATAACCCTGGTACCCCCTTACCCTCAACAGGTATATAACCCTGGTACCCTACCCTCAACAGGTATAACCCTGGTACCCCCTTACCCGCAACAGGTATATAACCCTGGTACCCCCTTACCCTCAACAGGTATATAACCCTGGTACCCCCTTTCCTAAACAGGTATAAATAAACTAGTACCGTCAACGGATATAGCCCGGTAACCCATACCCTCAACAGGTATAACCCTGGTACCGCCATACCCTCAACAGGTATAACCCTGGTACCCATACCCTCTACAGGTATAACCCTGGTACCCCCTTACCCTAAACAGGTATAACCTGGTACCCCCATACCCTCTACAGGTATAACCTGGTACCCATGCCCTCAAAAGGATTATATATCCTAGTACCCCCTGGACTAGTTGAATGTATAGACTTTAACAGAGCTCTACCTCTTCCGTCTCCTGACCGCCCTCTGCAGTACTCCCTGAAGCTGGAGAAGGGCGACTACACCGTCCGACTGCAGGTGCGCCACGAGCAGTCCGGCGAGCTGGAGCGCATCAAGGACCTCCCCTTCGTGGTCTCCCACCGCCTGCCGAGCACGCTCAGCCTGGACGTCTACGAGACGCACCGCGCCGCGCTCGCTGCCAAGAAGAAGACCACCTCACTCACCATGTGCCCGGGCAGCACCCAGCCCTTCTACACCGTCTCCCTGCCCGACGACAAGTAGGTCCCCTACCCTCACCCAGCACTTCTACGCCACCTCCCTGCCCGACGACGAACCCTCACTCCCTGCCCGACGAAAAAGTATTCCTGCTCACTCTGGGCGGGGCTAATATGAATCGGTCTCTCTGACTATCTGCCAAATCAGGGTTTCCTGTCCCAAGCATTGAAGTCACAAGAAAGTAGCAAGTTGACTGACTTGATTTTCTCTCTCTCTCTCTACCTCTCACTCTCTCAGGGTTCCTAAGGGAACGTGTTCAGGCTGTTACCTCACCGGTTCGCTGGTCGTTCCCAAGAGCGAGTTTGGCAAGAAGGCTGTGAGTGTTTCCTGTCTGCGGTCTCTGACTTCCTATCTCCTAATTCGCCCTCCACAGAACCCATAGATAGAACTATATAACACACCTAGCAGCATGCTACGTTAGTTAGCTGCGTGCTAGAAAAGTAAAAGATTGGTAAGAACTCTTCTAAATGAGTTTCCCTCTCTGTTCCGCTACCTATTGGTTTTTAATCTAACTTTTGTGTCTTTTAAAAAGAGAAAAGTAAACTACAGTGAGAGCAGGTGCTGGTAGAGGTGTTGACTGTGTCTTGTTCTGACCACCAGGGGCAGGCTTCTGCAAAACGACAAGGCAAGTTTAAGAAGGTACTGGAAGAGATAGACTCCATTTAACTCTCTCCTTGGCTTCTACAGTCTCTCTACCGGGGTTCTCTCGCTCTCTGGCTCCTATGCTCTCTCTACCAGGGTTTGTTCGTTCTCTCTCGCTCTCCTTAGCGCCTATCCTTTTTCTACCAGGTCTGTCTCTTATCGCTGTGAGTTTAGCTCTCGCTCTGTCTCTCTCCAATCCCATGGGGTGGTCCTGTGCCCCTCAGTTAGGGTAAGGGGTCATGGTTAGGGTAAGCAGCTAGGCTGATCTGAACTGGTGGTCAGTATAATCCCGTTAATTTAGAACCGACATTAACCCTAACCTACTTCAAGCAGGACAGAAGACACTAACTCCCAACCGTGCGACTTGCCATTTTTTGGTTGTTACACTACGTGAGGTACCATGACAGGAGAAGCCTTGGGGGGGTTCTCCTGTCATGGAAGAAATAACAGGATTCATTAAAAAGATATTTGAAACTATTAGATCGCTGATTTTTAAATATTAAGGACAAACTCTGTCCATTTTTAAATATTAAGGACCAACTCTGTCCATACTCTTTCCAGTGAGCTGTTGAGATTACAAAGCTGATATCAAATGTCAGACTGAATTCATCATCGCAGAGATAATCGCATGTTCAGTCTGAAACGAACCAAATATATTAAATGTCTCAGAAACTAATCAATCAAATAGGCTATAATATAAAGCAATACAATAATCGAGTAAAGTTCTCAACTGCTTGATTCGTTATCACCCATTCTTTCATATAATATATATTAATAATAAAGCTGTATTTTTATATTTTAACATTGAACAACAGTCTGAAATATAGTAGCCTAACTAAGCAATAAAGACCTATTCTTTCTTATTATATCCCAACATTGTACAACAGACTGATTAAGGTAGAGTAACTAAGGACAGTAAAGTAATTGGATGCCCTTGTTTTAAACATGGCATGTTGAGTGTGTACCATCGAAGCACTGGTCGTCACTCTGTAGTTGCGCCCTCACGACGGCCCCACCAAGCGCGTGGCCCTGTATAGGCCCCCGCCTCCCATTCACTTTGTATTGGACGCGGGCACGCGTAGGGCAAGGGATTCTGGGAAGGCTCACGTGCCGACAGGTCTTCGTGGCGTGTCTAAAGCACGCGGGCGGGGGGAACAAGTTGAACTTCAGGTAACTTGATGCAAATTAGCGTGTCTTGCAGCGCACATTCGGCCGGTGATTGGACAATCGACATTCAGTGAGTACCAGCGGACCATGCGGACTCGTGGTGGAATTCAATTTCCTGGTTTTGAGCACTTCCATCGACAAAGTGGTGAACTCCCACAAGCAGCCGCTAGGGAGATGCGGGGCGTTGCCATGCGTTTGGTGGGGCGGAGGGGTTGGGCGACAGGGACGGTGCCCTACCCTTAGGGTCAGGGGTTAAGTGTTGTCAGGCGGATGGAGGATGATGATGATGATGATGATGATGTGGATGACTAGCAAAGTAAAAGTCCTTCCCGCCGCGTACAAATTGGGACTCCTACGATGTAAAGCAGGAAGTGTGTCTTGTTTGTTGACAGGATGTGGTTCCCGTGGTGTACCACCTGATCCCTCCCCCGAACAAGGTGAAGAACGGAGGCAAGGAGAAGGAAGGAGGGAAGGAGAAGGAGGCAGGAAAGGAGAAGGAAGAAGAGAAGGAGAAGAGTGTGAAGGAGGAGTTCATCGAGGCCATGAGAGACCTGAAGATACAGTGGATGACAAAGTCTGAATGAAATTATTATTACTCATTCCCTTATTACTGTTATTGTTACTATTGTATTACAATATTATAATAGCACAATCACTACGATACTGTACTATTAAGGGTAGTCCTTCTATTAGTAATGTTATTATAACTATTTATAGTACTTTTATTTGATACTGATAGTCTTATACTGGTACTATTTTAAGTGCTATCAGAACTATTAATTTTATTATTATAACTTTTATGATGGTATCTGTACTATTATTTGTGCCATTAAATGTCCTTTAAAGATGATGATTAACTTTTCTTTTTAAATATAATTTGCACTCTTATACCATTAGTAGTTTTGCACTGTAATTGTTTGTCTATTTGTGGTTGTGCTGAGTGGGTGTCTCCCTGTGGGCTAGGCTGGAAGGCAGCTGCGTGTACGAGGAGCTGAGGGAGCTGTACTCCTCGTACCTCCCGCTGCACGTCCAGAGGCTCCATCAGCTGGACGCTGAGAAGGTACACTCCTCTGTCTGCCTGTCTGTCCGTCTGTCTGTCCTCTCTGTATCTCTCTCTATCTCTGTCTTTGTTTCTCTCTCTATGTGTTTCTGTATCTCTCTATGTCTGTCTGTATCTCTCTGTCTGTATCTCTCATTCTCTCTCTGTCTGTATCTCTCATTCTCTCTCTGTCTGTATCTCTCATTCGCTCTCTGTCTGTATCTCTCATTCGCTCTCTGTCTGTATCTCTCATTCTCTCTCTGTCTGTGTCTCTCATTCTCTCTCTGTCTGTATCTCTCATTCGCTCTCTGTCTGTATCTCTCATTCTCTCTCTGTCTGTGTCTCTCATTCTCTCTCTGTCTGTATCTCTCATTCGCTCTCTGTCTGTATCTCTCATTCTCTCTCTGTCTGTGTCTCTCATTCTCTCTCTGTCTGTATCTCTCATTCGCTCTCTGTCTGTATCTCTCATTCTCTCTCTGTCTGTATCTCTCATTCGCTCTCTGTCTGTGTCTCTCATTCTCTCTCTGTCTGTGTCTCTCATTCTCTCTCTGTCTGTGTCTCTCATTCTCTCTCTGTCTGTGTCTCTCATTCTCTCTCTGTCTGTGTGTCTCTCCCTCTGTATCCCTTGTATTTCTGTCCGACCTGGCCCTAGAGTTGCTATATTGTGTGTGTGTGTGTGTGTGTGTGTGTGTGTGTGTGTGTGTGTGTGTGTGTGTGTGTGTGTGTGTGTGTGTGTGTGTGTGTGTGTGTGTGTGTGTGTGTGTGTGTGTGTGTGTGTGCAGGAGCGGGTGAAGCATCTCCCTGATGTGGTGACGGCTGCAGACCAGGTCCTGTCCCTCATCGACCAGACGGCTCTGGCGGTTCACCTCACCCTGAAGACCGACCCACGGCCCGAGGCCGCCACTATAAAGAGGTACCGGCAGGATGGACACTGGAACCATCACCTAGAACCTTTAACTTCAACCATAGAAACTATAACCATAGAAACTCACCACCTAAACAAACCATAAACATAAACCACGTCACACAATTGTAGTTAGAATGAGCAGAACTCTGTTTTTCATTTCTGTCCCCCACTTACGAACTGGAAGATGGACAATCTTACACATTGCGTCTTTATATAAAACTATTTATTTTTTCTGTGTGTGTGTGTGTGTGTGTGTGTGTGTGTGTGTGTGTGTGTGTGTGTGTGTGTGTGTGTGTGTGTGTGTGTGTGTGTGTGTGTGTGTGTGTGTGTGTGTGTGTGTGTGTTCCAGTGACATGGAGAAGCAGAAGACGTCCCTGTTAGACGCCCTGTGTAGGAAGGGATGTGCTCTGGCCGACCAGATCCTGCTGCCCCCCCAGGATGGGGAGGGGGCCGTTGCTCTGGGGGAGGGGGAGGGGGAGCGGCAGGCCGAGGGCCCCCAGGGGCCTGAGGAACAAGCGGGCAGCAGCAGCTCTGAGGACGGCCAGACCAGCCTGGAGAAGAACCTCATGGAAACCTTCTGGGAGGTCCAGAAGTGGGCGGAGCTCACCGACACCAAGGTAGCTGCGCTGTAGATGAGTTACCATGGTAACAATGCTGCCGTTTAGCTACCAGGTTAACAAAACTGTACTTAAGTCACCCTGGTAGCAACGCTGTAGTTGGTGACTGTGGTAACAAGGCTGTAGTTGGTTACCGTGGTAACAACACTGGAGTTGGTTACCAAGGTAACAGTGCTGTAGTTGGTTACCAAGGTAACAACGCTTGGTTGGTTACCAAGGTAACAACGCTGTAGTTAACAGTTCCCCTGCTAACAACTATCCCTGCTAGGATTTTTGTTTCTTTACGTCTTTACGTTATAATATTTATGTTATAATATATGTTCTATCTACCCCCAGGTGTTGACGTTCTCCTATAAACACGCGCTGGTAAACCGAATGTACGGTCGCGCCTTGAAGTATGCATCCAAGATGGCGGAGGACAAACCCAGCAAGGACAACATGAAGAACTGCATCCAGGTCAGACTCACCGCTAAATAGACCAGGGGATGCTAACTAGACGATGAGGTAAACCGCTTACTAGACCAGCATACGGACCGCTAACTAGACGATGAGGTAAACCCCTTACTAGACCAGGGGACGGACCACTAACTAGACGACCGCTAACTAGACCAGGATGCAGATAGCTATCCAGACCAGGAGGTCAGTAACAAGACCAGCGGACCGCTTACTAGACGCTATCTGAACCAGAATCTCATATTCAGTGTCAAAGTTATAGAAATGGGATTCTCGCAGACATTATTTAAATACCAACCAGTTGAAACACTTGATTGACGGTGATGAACTCTCCCTGTTTCCTATTTCCAGCTGATGCACCATCTGGGATGGACCTACTGTGCCACCTTCACCCAGAACTGGCTGCCTGTCTTGTACCCTGCAGAATACACCCCCTTCTAACACACACACACACCCATCGAACACACAAAGACACCCGTCTAACAAACACACCCTTCTCACACACACACACACCCTGTTCTAACACATGAACACATCCTTCTAACACACACACGTGCAGACCCTTCTAACACACACATCATTCTAACATACCCTTTTAACACTTAAACACATACACTCACTCACCCTTGTAACACACACGTGCACACATGCACGCACACGCACGCAAACACTTCTACACACACACACACACACACACACACACACACACACACACACACACACACACACACACACAGTCAATATAAAGGATGAGAATGTGGTGTTTTCTCTTAATGTAGACGAGGAAGAAAGGGGATGAAACCAAACCCAGGGAAATGATCCTTCAGCCAGCTGCTGACCTGAAAGCATCTTGACAGTCACATCAAGCTAACGCTAGTCTGATGCCAGCCTAATGCTAACCTGGAGCTAGTCTGATGCTAGCCTAATGCAAGCCTGAACCTATTCTTTCTCAAGCCTAATGCTACCCGGATGCTAGCCCAAACCCTGACCCTAATTCTACCTTAATGCTAGCCTTGCTCTCACGCTAACGCTAGCCTAATGCTAGGTTAACGCTAGCTTAACACAAGCCTTAAGCTAGGCTAATTAGACAGTTTGGTTGAGGGTTACTCAATTGGTCTGTATGGTGGAGGGTTTGTCCGGCCACAGGCGAGACTATATCATCTCTGAATGGAAGATGTATTCAGACCTTCTACCACAACCGACAGACTATCTACACCACCACCACCTCACTGTCTGAAGAACCCTCGATGATCCTCCCCTGTGAACTGCCCCTCTATATCTACTGTACATACACATATCTAGAGGCAATATAAGAATATCAAAACGTATCTAGTACTCTCCTTGACTTAGTTTGCATATATGCATGTCTTCTGAATATGGAAGGAAAAAACATTAGGTTTGAGTTTAACAACATTTTTTAACCCTTGGGAAGACTTCATCTGACGGTGATTTGCTGCTTGCACCCTTCTACCCATTTTAGTTTTTATCGTTTAACAGCGCAGCGTCCTGTTTGCATTAGCGTTTGATCCTCCCAGAGAGATCAGCAGCTGTCGTTAAAGTGTTGTCTATGTTGTTTTTTTTTAAACCTGCTAAAGAGTTCGCTTCAACAGAGGTTTGAATACCTTCTCATCGACAGCTGTCCATCACAACTCTCGTCCTCTTGGGGCGGGGCTTGTTGTCTCAGACGCGTTCCTATAGGCTGAGCCCTTGATTGACAGGATATTAATTGCAGTTGGTAACAGGATAAACCCTTAGAAGCCCCACACCTCCATCCCCCGTGTATTTATCAATCCTGTTCCCGTCACGTCGGTTTTGTGTGTTGCCAACGGTTGGTGTTTCGGGGGTTGAGTGTTTGAAGGCCTTAACTATCTGGACCAGTCCGTCCTCCACTTACAGCGCACGCTGGGTGCCGACTCGATAGATTCACACACCGAGGAAACGCCAATGTGTTATGTCCTGTCCCTGAGGTTTTTTTTGTTGTATTGTTTTAAAGAAGTCGCGTTATTCCCTGATTATTTCACCTCGCCTGTATGGATGTATATCAACAGAGGGAAGATGACAATAAAATGATTTTGAAGATTTTAAATACGCTTCCACCTTTTTACTGGAGAGGAAAAGATGTCCAGGAAACATAATGTACAAATTTGAAACCTTTTCTAACTTAAAAACTTTATTTTATTCTTCATCTGATCAGACATAGAAAAGATATTGTACTTTTTGAACGTCATATATATTTATTTTCCAATCTGGTACCCTTCTTATCAGCTTCTTCAGTCAGTAATCCTATAAAAAGTTTATAATTTTATGACACACACACAATGTAAAAAGTTGAAAGCAGCACACAGTAACAAAGGTACTTCACAAAATAGATAACAGCAAATATTCCTGTGAATTCAGGATGATGGATCACAGCGCATTCGCAGCAGTGTTGCGCATGCGAAGTGTTTTACCTTAATTATCTTTAGTAATAAACAGTGGTGTAGTCTATTTTATTGTGGTGGGTATACTGTGATGATTCCCTCCCAGTCTCGTACAAACCCGCCCCACCGGTACGTGTACGTGTACGTGTGTGGCGCTGGGGTGTCGCACCACACTCACCAACGCAGGGGTCTGCAACCCGCTGATTTAAGAGTATTATCAACAATCAGGGAAAGCTGAATAGGTTTATCAGTTTTAATAACAGTATGAACAAATAGAACACAAAAACGACAAGTTATCATTTGTATATCTATAGTAGCAATTGCACATGCTAAACAAGATCAAAATCTACTCAAAATAATTGAATGAACTGTTTACAACCATGGCTAACCAGTGCATGAGAAGGAGATGAAAGGAGACTAATGTTTCACTCTTTCAATTGCTCTAATTTTAGCTCTTACTGTTGTTATCTAACATACCATACAGTAATTGAATTGTGTAAAAGTCGGAAATTACTGCACCTTAAAAATGACCATGAATTAGCTATACTCTCGTTTGCATAGTGATTAACTTTATGAATTTCAATTGTTTATACCAACTGCATGTTGGCTGACATTTACCTAACTTTTTTTCCCTCCACTCTAACCAAGGATGTCCGTTTTTAAATTCCCTAGCCTGACACCCAGTCCAAATGGCTAAAAGTAACATAATCTAAAAGTAACAAGGGGATTGAGTGGGATTAAAACATTGTCTTCTGTTGACTACGTGGTTTACACCTTAATATGGGAGGACTGGACACACACACACACACACACACACACACACACACACACACACACACACACACACACACACACACACACACACACACACACACACACACACTGTTACCTCTTATGTTTAATTTGATGACAGGCACTAAAATACGACAGTGTTACCCCTTATGTTTTATTTGTAATCGGGCAAAAAAAAAAGACAGTGTTACCCCTTACGTTAATATATTGATGACGAGGTGCATATAAACACACAACAGTGTTACCCCTTATGGTTTATTTGATGATGGGCAATAAAAAACGACAGTGTTACCCCTTATGTTTATTTTGATATCGGGCAATAAAAAACAACAGTGTTACCCCTTATGTTTTATTTGATATCTGGCAAAAAAAAACGACAGTGTTACCCCTTACGTTTTATTTGATGACGGGCAATAAAAAACAACAGTGTTACCCCTTATGGTTTATTTGATGATGGGCAATAAAAAACGACAGTGTTACCCCTTATGTTTTTTTTGATATCGGGCAAAATCAAAAAGACAGTGTTACCCCTTACGTTTTGAAAGATAAAAAGCGACAGTGTTACCCCTTATGTTTTTTTTGATATTGGGCAATAAAAAACGACAGTTTACCCCTTACGTTTTATTTGATGACGGGCAATAAAAAACAACAGTGTTACCCCTTATGTTTTATTTGATGACGGGCAACTAAAAGACATTAAACACATATCATACATAGTGTTACCAACACTGTGAGTGGTTTCATTTGATGTATGGGCAATTAAAAAACGACAGTGTTACCCCTTTATGTTTTTTTTTGATATCGGGCAAAATCAAAAAGACAGTGTTACCCCTTACGTTTTGAAAGATGAAAAAAAGCGACAGTGTTACCCCTTATGTTTTTTTTGATATCGGGCAATAAAAAACGACAGTGTTACCCCTTATGTTTTATTTGATGACGGGCAATAAAAAACGACAGTGTTACCCCTTATGTTTTATTTGATATCGGGCAAAAACAAAAAGACAGTGTTACCCCTTATGTTTTATTTGATGACGGGCAATAAAAAACGACAGTGTTACCCCTTATGTTTTATTTGATGATGGGCAATAAAAAACGACAGTGTTACCCCTTATGTTTTATTTGATATCGGGCAAAAAAAAAAGACAGTGTTACCCCTTATGTTTTATTTGATGACGGGCAATAAAAAACGACAGTGTTACCCCTTATGTTTTATTTGATATCGGGCAAAAACAAAAAGACAGTGTTACCCCTTACGTTTTGAAAGATAAAAAGCGACAGTGTTACCCCTTATGTTTTTTTTTGATAACGGTCAATAAAAAACGACAGTGTTACCCCTTTTTTTTTTTTTGATGACGGGCAATAAAAAACGACAGTGTTACCCCTTACGTTTTATTTGATGACGGGCAATAAAAAACGACATGAATCCTTAATTCATGTCGTTACCCCTTATGTTTTTTTTGATGTTGGGCAATAAAAAAAGACAGATGAAAAGCAATTTGATAAAAGACAACAGTTGGGTTCAGGGTAGTTAGGGTTTAGTGTCATACTCGGGAACACACAAACACCCAGCTAGGCGGAGCTGGGGATCGAACTCACAACCTTCTGGTTAGTTGACAACTGTTCTACCTCCTGAGCTAAACCACATTTTCTGATTTGGCAAAGAACGACAACATTATGTTTTATTTGATTACGGGCAATCAAAAACGACAGTGTTACCCCTTATGTTTTATTTGATATCGGGGAAAAAAAAAAGACAGTGTTACCCCTTACCTTTTGTAAGATAAAAAACGTCAGTGTTACCCCTTATGTTTTATTTGAAATCGGGCAAAAAAAAAAGACAGTGTTACCCCTTACGTTTTATTTGATGACGGGCAATAAAAAACAACAGTGTTACCCCTTATGGATTATTTGATGACGGGCAATAAAAAACAACAGTGTTACCCCTTATGTTTTATTTGATATCGGGCAAAAAAAACAACAGTGTTACCCCTTATGTTTTTTTTGATATCGGGCAATAAAAAACGACAGTGTTACCCCTTATGTTTTATTTGATATCTGGCAAAAAAAAACAACAGTGTTACCCCTTGCGTTTTATTTGGTGACGGGCAATAAAAAACAACAGTGTTACCCCTTATGTTTTATTTGATATCGGGACAAAAAAAACGACAGTGTTACCCCTTATGTTTTATTTGATATCTGGCAAAAAACAACAACAGTGTTACCCCTTGCGTTTTATTTGGTGACGGGCAATAAAAAACAACAGTGTTACCCCTTATGTTTTTTTTGATATCGGGCAAAAACAAAAAGACAGTGTTACCCCTGACGTTTTGAAAGATAAAAAGCGACAGTGTTACCCCTTATGTTTTTTTTGATATGGCAATAAAAAACAACGGTGTTACCCCTTACGTTTTATTTGATGACGGGCATAAAAAAACGACAGTGTTACCCCTTATTGTTTTTATTTGATATTGGCAATAAAAAACGGCAGTGTTACCCCTTACGTTTTATTTGATGACCGGCAATAAAAACAACAGTGTTACCCCTTATGTTTTTTTTGATATCGGGCAAAAAAAAACGACAGTGTTACCCCTTACGTTTTATTTTTTGACCGGCAATAAAAAATAACAATGTTACCCCTTATGTTTTTTTTGATATCGGGCAAAAACAAAAAGAGAGTGTTACCCTTTACATTTTGAAAGATGAAAAGCGACAGTGTTACCCCTTGTGTTTTTTTTGATATTGAGCAATAAAAAACGACAGTGTTACCCCTTACGTTTTATTTGATGACAGGCAATAAAAAACAGTGTTACCCCTTATGTTTTTTTGATATCGGGCAAAAAGAAAAAGAGAGTGTTACCCCTTACATTTTGAAAGATGAAAAGCGACAGTGTTACCCCTTGTGTTTTTTTTGATATTGAGCAATAAAAAACGACAGTGTTAACCCTTACGTTTATTTGATGACGGTCAATAAAAAACGACAGTGTTACCCCTTACGTTTTATTTGATGACGGGCATAAAAAACGACAGTGTTACCCCTTGTGTTTTTTTTGATATTGAGCAATAAAAAACGACAGTGTTACCCCTTACGTTTATTTGATGACGGTCAATAAAAAACAACAGTGTTAGCCCTTATGTTTTATTTGATGACGGGCAATAAAAAACGACAGTTTTACCACTACGTTTTATTTGATGACGGGCAATAAAAAACGACATTGTTACCCCTTATGTTTTTTTTGATGTTGGGCAATAAAAAAAGACAGATAAAAAGCGATTTGATAAAAGACATCAGTTAGGTTCAGGGTCATACTCAGGTACACACAATCACCCACCTAGGCGGAGCTGGGGATCGAACTCACAACCTTCCGGTTAGATGACAACTGTTCTACCTCCTGAGCTAAACCACATTTTGTGATTTGAGAAAGAACGACAATATATGTTTTATTTGATTACGGGCAATCAAAAACGACAGTGTTACCCCTTATGTTTTTTTTGATATCGGGCAATAAAAAACGACAGTGTTACCCCTTACGTTTTGTTTGATAAAAAACAACAGTGTTACTACCCCTTACGTTTTATCTGATGACGGGAAATAAAAAACAACAGTGTTACCCCTTATGGTTTATTTGATGACGGGCAATAAAAAACAACAGTGTTACCCCTTATGTTTTATTGGATATCGGGCAAAAAAAACGACAGTGTTACCCCTTATGTTTTTTTTGATATCGGGCAATAAAAAACGACAGTGTTACCCCTTATGTTTTATTGGATATCGGGCAAAAAAAACGACAGTGTTACCCCTTACGTTTTATTTGATGACTGGCAATAAAAAACGACAGTGTTACCCCTTGTGTTTTTTTTGATATCGGGCAATAAAAAACGACGGTGTTACCTCTTACGTTTTATTTGATATCGGGCAATAAAAAACGACAGTGTTACCCCTTATGTTTTATTTGATATCGGGCAAAAAAAAACGACAGTGTTACCCCTTACGTTTTATTTGATGACGGGCAATAAAAAACGACAGTGTTACCCCTTATGTTTTATTTGATATCGGGCAAAAACAAAAAGACAGTGTTACCCCTTATGTTTTATTTGATGACGGGCAATAAAAAACGACAGTGTTACCCCTTATGTTTTATTTGATATCGGGCAAAAACAAAAAGACAGTGTTACCCCTTACGTTTTGAAAGATAAAAAGCGACAGTGTTACCCCTTATGTTTTTTTTTGATAACGGTCAATAAAAAACGACAGTGTTACCCCTTTTTTTTTTTTTGATGACGGGCAATAAAAAACGGACAGTGTTTACCCCTTATCGTTTTATATTTGATGACGGGCAATAAAAAAACGACATGAATCCTTAATTTCATGTCGTTACCCCTTATGTTTTTTTTGATGTTGGGCAATAAAAAAAGACAGATGAAAAGCAATTTGATAAAAGACAACAGTTGGGTTCAGGGTAGTTAGGGTTTAGTGTCATACTCGGGAACACACAAACACCCAGCTAGGCGGAGCTGGGGATCGAACTCACAACCTTCTGGTTAGTTGACAACTGTTGTACCTCCTGAGCTAAACCACATTTTCTGATTTGGCAAAGAACGACAACATTATGTTTTATTTGATTACGGGCAATCAAAAACGACAGTGTTACCCCTTATGTTTTATTTGATATCGGGGAAAAAAAAAAGACAGTGTTACCCCTTACCTTTTGTAAGATAAAAAACGTCAGTGTTACCCCTTATGTTTTATTTGAAATCGGGCAAAAAAAAAAGACAGTGTTACCCCTTACGTTTTATTTGATGACGGGCAATAAAAAACAACAGTGTTACCCCTTATGGATTATTTGATGACGGGCAATAAAAAACAACAGTGTTACCCCTTATGTTTTATTTGATATCGGGCAAAAAAAAAAAAACAGTGTTACCCCTTATGTTTTTTTTGATATCGGGCAATAAAAAACGACAGTGTTACCCCTTATGTTTTATTTGATATCGGACAAAAAAATCGACAGTGTTACCCCTTATGTTTTATTTGATATCTGGCAAAAAAAAACAACAGTGTTACCCCTTGCGTTTTATTTGGTGACGGGCAATAAAAAACAACAGTGTTACCCCTTATGTTTTTTTTGATATCGGGCAAAAACAAAAAGACAGTGTTACCCCTGACGTTTTGAAAGATAAAAAGCGACAGTGTTACCCCTTATGTTTTTTTTGATATGGCAATAAAAAACAACGGTGTTACCCCTTACGTTTTATTTGATGACGGGCATAAAAAACGACAGCGTTACCCCTTATGTTTTATTTGATATTGGGCAATAAAAAACGGCAGTGTTACCCCTTACGTTTTATTTGATGACCGGCAATAAAAAACAACAGTGTTACCCCTTATGTTTTTTTTGATATCGGGCAAAAAAAAACGACAGTGTTACCCCTTACGTTTTATTTTTTGACCGGCAATAAAAAATAACAATGTTACCCCTTATGTTTTTTTTGATATCGGGCAAAAACAAAAAGAGAGTGTTACCCTTTACATTTTGAAAGATGAAAAGCGACAGTGTTACCCCTTGTGTTTTTTTTGATATTGAGCAATAAAAAACGACAGTGTTACCCCTTACGTTTATTTGATGACGGTCAATAAAAAACAACAGTGTTAGCCCTTATGTTTTATTTGATGACGGGCAATAAAAAACGACAGTTTTACCACTACGTTTTATTTGATGACGGGCAATAAAAAACGACATTGTTACCCCTTATGTTTTTTTTGATGTTGGGCAATAAAAAAAGACAGATAAAAAGCGATTTGATAAAAGACATCAGTTAGGTTCAGGGTCATACTCAGGTACACACAATCACCCAACTAGGCGGAGCTGGGGATCGAACTCACAACCTTCCGGTTAGATAACAACTGTTCTACCTCCTGAGCTAAACCACATTTTCTGATTTGAGAAAGAACGACAATATATGTTTTATTTGATTACGGGCAATCAAAAACGACAGTGTTACCCCTTATGTTTTTTTTGATATCGGGCAATAAAAAACGACAGTGTTACCCCTTACGTTTTGTTTGATAAAAAACAACAGTGTTACTACCCCTTACGTTTTATCTGATGACGGGAAATAAAAAACAACAGTGTTACCCCTTATGGTTTATTTGATGACGGGCAATAAAAAACAACAGTGTTACCCCTTATGTTTTATTGGATATCGGGCAAAAAAACCGACAGTGTTACCCCTTATGTTTTTTTTGATATCGGGCAATAAAAAACGACAGTGTTACCCCTTATGTTTTATTGGATATCGGGCAAAAAAAACGACAGTGTTACCCCTTACGTTTTATTTGATGACTGGCAATAAAAAACGACAGTGTTACCCCTTGTGTTTTTTTTGATATCGGGCAATAAAAAACGACGGTGTTACCCCTTACGTTTTATTTGATATCGGGCAATAAAAAACGACAGTGTTACCCCTTATGTTTTATTTGATATCGGGCAAAAAAACGACAGTGTTACCCCTTATGTTTTATTTGATATCTGGCAAAAAACAACAACAGTGTTACCCCTTACGTTTTATTTGATGACGGGCAATAAAAAACAACAGTGTTACCCCTTATGTTTTATTTGATGACGGGCAATAAAAAACGACAGTGTTACCCCTGATGTTTTATTTGATATCGGGAAAAAACAAAAAGACAGTGTTACCCCTTACGTTTTAAAAGATAAAAAGTGACAGTGTTACCCCTTATGTTTTTTTTTGATATCGGGCAATAAAAAACGACAGTATTACCCCTTACGTTTTATTTGATGACGGGCATAAAAAATGACAGTGTTACCCCTTATGTTTTTTTTTGATATCGGGCAATAAAAAACGACAGTGTTACCCCTTACGTTTTATTTGATGACGGGCAATAAAAAACAACAGTGTTACCCCTTATGTTTTATTTGTTGACGGGCAATAAAAAACGACAGTGTTACCCCTTATGTTTTATTTGATATCGGGAAAAAAAAAAAAGACAGTGTTACCCCTTACGTTTTGAAAGATAAAAAGCGACAGTGTTACCCCTTCTGGTTTTTTTGATATCGGGCAATAAAAAACGACAGTACTACCCCTTACGTTTTATTTGATGACCGGCAATAAAAAACATCAGTGTTACCCCTTATGTTTCATTTGATACCGGGCAAAAACAAAAAGACAGTGTAGCCCCTTGTGTTTTTTTTGATATCGGGCAAAAACAAAAAGAGTGTTACCCCTTACATTTTGAAAGATGAAAAGCGACAGTGTTACCCCTGATGTTTTTTTTGATATTTGGCAATAAAAAACGACAGTGTTACCCCTTACGTTTTATTTGATGACGGTCAATAAAAAATGACAGTGTTACCCCTTACGTTTTATTTGATGACCGGCAATAAAAAACAACAGTGTTACCCCTTATGTTTTATTTGATGACGGGCAATAAAAATTGACAGTGTAACCCCTTTTTTTGATATCGGGCAAAAACAAAAAAGAGTGTTACCCCTTACATTTTGAAAGATGAAAAGCGACAGTGTTACCCCTTAGGTTTTTTTTGATATTGGGCAATAAAAAACGACAGTGTTTACCCTTACGTTTTATTTGATGACGGTCAATAAAAAACGACAGTGTTACCCCTTACGTTTTATTTGATGACGGGCAATAAAAAACAACAGTGTTACCCCTTATGTTTTATTTGATGACGGGCAATAAAAAACGACAGTGTTACCCCTTATGTTTTATTTGATATCGGGCAATAAAAAACGACAGTGTTACCCTTTACGTTTTATTTGATGACGGGCAATAAAAAACGACATTGTTACCCCTTATGTTTTTTTTGATGTTGGGCAATAAAAAAAGATAGAAAAAAGTGATTTGATAGAAGACTACAGTTAGGTTCAGGGTATAGTGTCATACTCAGGGACACACTAACACTCTAGACAGAGCTGTGGATCGAACCCACAACCTACTGGTTAGTTGACAACTGTTCTACCTCCTGAGCTAAACCACATGTTCTGATTTGACAAAAAACGACACAAATATGTTTTATTTGATGACAGGCAATCAAAAACGACAGTGTTACCCCTTATGTTTTATTTGATATCGGGCAAAAAAAAAAAGTGTTACCCCTTACGTTTTGTAAGATAAAAAACGACAGTGTTACCCCTTATGTTTTTTTTTATATCAGGCAATAAAAAACGACAGTGTTACCCCTTACGTTTTGATTGATAAAAAACAACAGTGTTACCCCTTACTTTTTATCTGATGATGGGCAATAAAAAAACAACAGTGTTACCCCTTATGTTTTATTTGATGACGGGCAATAAAAAAACAACAGTGTTACCCCTTATGTTTTATTTAGAATCGGGCAAAAAAAAACAACAGTGTTACCCCTTACGTTTTGTAAGATAAAAAACGACAGTGTTACCCCTTATGTTTTTTTTTGATATCGGGCAATAAAAAACAACAGTGTTACCCCTTACGTTTTATTTGATGACGGGCAATAAAAAACAACAGTGTTACCCCTTATGGATTATTTGATGACGGGCAATAAAAAATGACAGTGTTACCCCTTATGTTTTATTTGATATCGGGCAAAAAAAACGACAGTGTTACCCCTTATGTTTTATTTGATATCGGGCAAAAAAAACGACAGTGTTACCCCTTATGTTTTATTTGACATCTGGCAAAAAACACTTATGTTTTATTTGATGACGGGCAATAAAAAACGACAGTGTAACCCCTTATGTTTTTTTTGATATCGGGCGAAAACAAAAAGAGAGTGTTACCCCTTACATTTTGAAAGATGAAAAGCGACAGTGTTACCCCTTATGTTTTTTTTTGATATTGAGCAATAAAAAACGACAGTGTTACCCCTTACGTTTTATTTGATGACGGTCAATAAAAAACGACAGTGTTACCCCTTATGTTTTATTTGATGACGGGCAATAAAAAACGACAGTGTTACCCCTTATGTTTTATTTGATATCGGGCAATAAAAAACGACAGTGTTACCCCTTATGTTTTATTTGATGACGGGCAATAAAAAATGACAGTTTTACCCCTTATGTTTTATTTGATATCAGGCAATATAAAACGACAATGTTACCCCTTACGTTTTATTTGATGACGGACAATAAAAAACAACAGTGTTACCCCTTATCTTTTATTTGATAAAAAACGACAGTGTTACCCCTTATGTTTTTTTTGATATCGGGCAATAACGTTTTATTTGTTGACGGACAATAAAAAACAACAGTGTTACCCCTTATGTTTTATTTGATAAAAAAACGACAGTGTTTCCCCTTACGTTTTATTTGATAACGGGCAACAAAAAACATCAGTATTACCCCTTATGTTTTATTTCATGACGGGCAATAAAATACAACAGTTTTTCCCCTTATGATTTTTTTTGATATCGGGCAATAAAAAATGACATTGTTACCCCTTACGTTTTATTTGATGACGGGCAATAAAAAACGACAGTGTTACCCCTTATGTTTTATTTGATATCGGGCAAAAAAAACGACAGTGTTACCCCTTGTGTTTTTTTTTATTATCGGGCAATAAAAAAATTACAGTGTTACCCCTTACGTTTTGTTTGATAAAAAACGACAGTGTAGCCCCTTACGTTTTATTTTATAACGGGCAACAACAAACAACAGTGTTACCCCTTATGTTTTATTTGATGACGGGCAATAAAATACAACAGTGGTACCCCTTATGTTTTATTTGATAAAAAACGACAGTGTTACCCCTTACGTTTTATTTGATGACGGGCAATAAAAAACGACAGTGTTACCCCTTACGTTTTGTTTTATAAAAAACGACAGTGTTACCCCTTACGTTTTATCTGATGACGGGCAATAAAAAACAACAGCGTTACCCCTTATGTTTTATTTGATGACGGGCAATAAAAAACAACAGTGTTACCCCTTATGTTTTATTTGATATCGGGCAAAAAAAAAGACAGTGTTACCCCTTTTGTTTTATTTGATACCGGGCAAAAACAAAAAGACAGTGTTACCCCTTACATTTTGTTTGATAAAAAACGACAGTGTTACCCCTTACGTTTTGTAAGATAAAAAACGACAATGTTACCCCTTATGTTTTTTTTTTGATAAAAAAACGATCGTGTTACCCCTTACGTTTTATTTGATGACGGGCAATAAAAAACGACAGTGTTACCCCTTATGTTTTATTTGATATCGGGCAATAAAAAATGACAGTGTTACCCCTTATTTTTTGATTGATAAAAAACAACAGTGTTACCCCTTATGTTTTATTTGATAAAAAACAACAGTGTTACCCCTTATGTTTTATTTGATGACGGGCAATAAAAAATGACAGTGTTACCCCTTATGTTTTATTTGATAATAAACGACAGTGTTACCCCTTATGTTTTATTTGATCGCGGGCAATATAAAACGACAGTGTTACCCCTTATATGTTTTTTGATATTGGGGAATAAAAAATGACAGTGTTACCCCTTACGTTTTATTTGTTGATGGGCATTAAAAAACAACAGTGTTACCCCTTATGTTTTATTTGATAAAAAACGACAGTGTTACCCCTTACGTTTTATTTGTTGATGGGCATTAAAAAACAACAGTGTTACCCCTTATGTTTTATTTGATAAAAAACGACAGTGTTCCACCTTATGTTTTATTTGATGACGGGCAATAAAAAACGACAGTGTTACCCCTTACGTTTTGTTTGATAAAAAACGACAGTGTTACCCCTTATGTTTTATCTGATGACGGGCAATAAGAAACGACAGTGTTACCCCCTATGTTTTATTTGATATTGGGCAAAAAAAAAGACAGTTTTACCCCTTACGTTTTATCTGATGACGGGAAATAAAAAACAACAGTGTTACCCCCTATGTTTTATTTGATATCGGGCAAAAAAAAAGACAGTGTTACCCCTTACGTTTTATCTGATGACGGGAAATAAAAAACGACATTGTTACTCCTTATATTTTATTTGATACCGGGCAAAAACAAAAAGACAGTGTTACCCCTTACGTTTTGTAAGATAAAAAACGACAGCGTTACCCCTTATGTTTTATTTAATATCGGGCAATAAAAAACGACAGTGTTAAATAAACTAAATGTAGCCTTATTAATTGGCTTGACTGTACAGCAGAGAGCAGTAGTGAATGCCTCCGTTCTCGCTATATCTACTACTTTAGATCTTCATGTCTCCTTCCTCCCTTTTAGAACTTCATGTCTCCTTCCAGCCTTTTAGATCTTCATGCCTCCTTCCTCCCTACTCGTGGCCTTGTATATTTTCATGTCTCCGTCCTCTACTACTAGCTCTGTGTGGAAGCTCTCCTTGAAGTTGTGTGTGAAGGTGTGATCAGTGGTGAAGCGGACCTTGTTGGCCCAGAGCAGGGTGGTTCCCGGCTGACAGAAGTGCTGCATGGTGAGCAGAAGCTCTGCCAGGAAGTCATGGTGGTAGACGACGTCAGCTGCCAGCACGTAGTCGTAGTTTTGGAGCGGCCGCGGGAAGAGGCGTTCCAGGTCGTTACCCCAGGAGAGAGCGACGAACTCCGGCGTGAAGCGACAGCGCCCCCTCGTGTTACGCATCACGTTAGCTGTTAAATTCCCCAAGAGGTCTGGCAGGTCTGTAGCTGTTACTGCAGCTCCTGAACACAGTGACACGAGGTCAGTACCTCTCCTAGAGACATGAGGTCATTAAAGAATTAAGTTCCGTAAGAAGGTCACTAGAGACATGATTAGTTAGGTCACTACTTCGACAATGGACACGAGGACAATAGAATCATGATATCATTAGACATGAGTACAGTAGACATAAGTTCAGTGATATCGTGCATACACAATGACGGTACTAAACAGTATCCCAAAGTTGCCATGGGTCGTAAAATAGCCCGAAACGCTTTTCTGTTTTATATATCAGTGTTTGAATTCCCGCTCCCTTGCTCTTTGGTTGGGTTTTGGAGCAAATGGGTAGTGGGTTAGGTGGGAAAATATAAAGGGGCGCATGGGTACGAAGGTCACAGGCCCATGGAATAGATGCATCAATAGAAAACAAACTAACCCGCTGTTGAGGGGGGCGGCGTCTGCCGGTAGGGGGAGTAGGGAGCACCGGGTCTGCTGGGGCGATTGGGTCTGATTGCGGACACCTGTCCGCAATCAGACCGCTCCCTACTCCCCCTACCGGCAGACGCCGCCCCCCTCCACACCCGCTAACTTAATTTCTTACGCTTTCTGCATCACCAATGATATATAAATCAATAATGCCCTGATACGTAGTCTCGCCAATTTACCTGCGTGCTTTTTAGTTGGCCAGTGACATATCTATAAACTATCTTTAGTATCGTCGATGTGTCGTATCGTATCAAACATTCATTCTCTACATCTATTTTTGCTACTATCAAATTGTTTTTACCATGTGGGAATATGGTTAGTCTGGTTAGTCTGAAGTGGTGGATAGGTGGGTGTGGATCCGGTAGGTGATGGGGATGGTTCTACACAGGATGTGGGTCTGGGTAGGTAATGATTGTGGTGGTGGTGGAGGGTCTGGCAGGTGATGGTGGAGGGTATGGATAGGTCGGTCAGTCTGATCTGTGTACTCACCCAGCAGAGAGGCAACAATTGCAACCAGGCCGGTTCCAGCACCCAGCTCCAGAACTCTCTTCCCCAGGAGCTCCGTCTCCAGCCGGTTGGAATCCAGGTATGAACAGAGGGCCAGCGCCTACAGGACACACCAACCAGAGGGTGAGGTGGTGGTATGGGCCTTCTGGAAACCTCAAGTACCTGTTATGTCTGGTCTTGTCTCTGACCAGGGCTATGTTTGGTCATGTGACCAAACATAGCATTTGTTGAGTCATGTGACTTACTGCGGGCCACATCACTGATCCGTAGGAGTCGATTGATTCGTAGATGACAATGTCGTTGCTGGCGTAATGGTACACGTCTCTACCATTCCTGTACAAGAAGCTGGGAGCCCATGCTGGCTTCCTTTCCTGAATCACTTCCTGTTCCCCTATGAGACGAAAATAACATCACTTTACCTCTAAATCAAGAGAAGAACATCTCTTTACCACTAAATCAAGATAAGAACATCACTTTAAGTCAAATCAGCTACTAGTTTCAAGCTCTCACATTGTAAGTATGGTGGAGACACTTCGCCTCTTGAATCCCCATGTGTAGTTGTTTAAAGCAGGTTCCTTACCTGTAGCACCATCAGAATCACAGACCCGGCCGGATTCCTTCCTCCCCTCAATCTCCTGACGACCGTCCTCGTCATCTGTCTCGTCCTCTGATGAATCACTGCTCCTCTTCTTTCTCTCCTCTATGTCCTCTTCACCGCCATTGTTTCTTTCCTGCTCATCTGATTGTCTTCTCTCCCTGAGCGCATCTTTAATAACATGTTCTAGAGTTAGTCAAAGTTAGTTCTAGATCTACGGTGGATAGAAACTAGAAGTTGGTTCTAGATCTGTGGTGTATAGAAACAAGCTAACCCTAACTAGAATAACGTTTCAACATACGTGGAAGATAGAAACTAGAAGGTAGTTCTAGATATTTGGTGGTAGATAGAAAACAAATGTTCTAGATATATGGAACTAGATAAAGCTTCCCCGCCGTGATTTATTGAAACCTGGGTTCAACAGTGAGCATGTCTATGATGACCATAGAGCTCTAGTCGGCCCAGAATATCCAAGCAGGTCAGAGTTGGACTGTTTAGTGCTTTATCTATAACTATCTCAACTCTCAGGCATATTCCTGCAGTGATGTAAGCACCGAAGATATGTGGTCTGCTTTCTTATCCTTATGTAAATCCAGAAGTATTCTGGAATAATTTGAGTTTGTCTCACAGCTTGTAAAGATGTTGTGACATTATAGAACTATGAAACAGTGTTTCTGACATTATGTCTACAACTGCAGAAGGCTCCTTACAACTTAGGAAGCACATTGAGGTTGTCAATAAGTCCGCTGCTGGAAACATTACAGATTTTGTTACCTTGTCGCTTGTTTCTTTCATCTTCATTATCCTCTTCCTCGTTCAACAGCAGGTAAGCCTTCCCCTTCTCAAAGTATGACACAGACAAAGTTCCCATTTCTATGGACAGCATGGTGGACAGAATGATTAGAGTACAGCTAACACATACACTCTAAAAACGTTTCCACGTAAATGGTGTATTGTGAAATTAAAATTTTTATTTTAAAGATGCTGTAGGTAAGATTCGAAAGTTGTTAAGAGAGAGTCAAAAAGAGCAGAAAATAATGAGATTCGTAAACTGGACTAGCAAAAACACATCCCATTCCTCTAGGATTCCTTCCTCCCTATGTTTTTCTGCCAATGAGTGATGCATTTCAGGCACATGTGGCCCAGTTCCCAGCATAAGCATGCATCTTGGGTGATCCATTCGAAAGTCGATCATGCAAAGTACAGGTGTGAATGCAGCCCTGTCGCAATGAGATCCGATCACTCAGACCAAATTTAGAAGTAGTCTGGGGAGCATATGGCCACGCTCTTTAAGCAGTGTGTGTTTCCTGAGCCACATTAAAGGACCGCCTACTCTACGATGTATGTTTATTTCCATATAGAGCGGAGAAGTGATATCCAATCACAAGTGGTGAATCAAGAAGCATTTTAATGGCAGGTGTGAACTGGCTTACTTGGCGCTATCGGGATCAGATATTCAAGACCCATGTCAGTGCCAGTATTTGCCAGAGCCTGTGATTGATAGGATGGTTGCTGATGGATTCCCAAAACTAATCACTAAATAAATACCCTTCGATTGGTCAGAAATTTGCCTCTGTCTGAGACATTTTGATGTCTCAGGTGCAGTCAACTAGAAACAAATATTCTCACATTTCACTAATAATTGACCGATGGCCACGCCATTTCACACAAATTACAAAAATATTTTTTTCCTTTTTAATCTTGCCTACAGCACCTTTAACCAGTTATTATTCTAACTCTGAATGTGTTTTAGGCTGTCGGTCTATTTCCATTTGTTTTACAGATCATCATCATCATCATCATCATCATCTCTAATATTTCAGCTGGCATCACGACGGTTGAAACCACCTCTCCTGTTTCCCAGATAGCTGAAATTGCTTCGCAGTTAACCCTGACTGTTTAACAGATAACATCGCCTTAATTTCTCACAGCCTTTATTCTGAAGTCATGGTGGACTTCCATGTTTCACTCATGTTGCTCCTTCCAAAATTACTGTTTATCTTACCTCTGCGTTGGTCTGATGAGAACAGCGCCTCGGTTGACCTCCACACACTAGAGAGGTGGTGCTCCTCTGTAGACACTAGTAAGGTGGGGCTACTCTGGACCTCCACACACAAGTGACGTGTTGATCCTCTGTCAATACTAGTGAGATGTGTCTCTCTTTAGAACTCACCACACGAGTGATCCTCTGCAGAACTCCACACACCAGGGGGTTGTGGATTTTTGGGGTCTCCCTCATGGTTGGGGAAGTAGTTTATATGGGGGGGATGTTTGGGGCTCAGCATCCCGGACCCTCCCATCATCACCCCAAGGACCTCAGCTAATTATAGATCAGCAACCAATAATATCAACACGGCAGCAGCCAATCAGCTCAACATTTCAGCATTCTGTATTGAGAGAGAGAGAGAGAGAGAGAGAGAGAGAGAGAGAGAGAGGAGAGGAGAGAGAGAGGAGAGAGAGAGAGAGAGAGAGAGAGAGAGAGAGAGAGAGAGAGAGAGAGAGAGAGAGAGAGAGAGAGAGGGGGAGGGGGAGGGGGAGAGGGGAGAGGGGAGGGGGAGAGAGGGAGAGAGGGAAAATAATTCTACATAGTGGGTCGTTCTGAAACATTTATCTAGGCAAAGTAAAACATTCTGAAGAGGACAAGTGAGGTCATGGGAAACTCAGAGTTTAAAATACAATTGGTTTGGTTAAAAATAGAAACCCAAAACAAATTTGAACATTTAAATCCTCACCAATGTTGTCTTGGACTATGAGCGCACAGAAGCCACGTGGCCTTGATGTGGTCCGCTTCATTAATCATCCGTTTAAGATGGAGACTCTTCGGCCACACCAGCTCTTAAAAATACGACGGATCTCTGGAGCTTAGCCCTGCCGAATGCCTGGCACCTCGACCTGAGATGAGGTCAGGGTAACAGAGACCCCAGCAACATGCTACCCCTCCCCCTCTACCATATGAGTCCCCCGGTCTGACTGCCTCTGTCCTCTCACCTATCGACAGGCTGGCCCGACCCCTCTGGTGCACTGGTTGTCTGTCTGTCTGTCTGTCTGTCTGTCTGTCTGTCTGTCTGTCTGTCTGAGTGCGCGCTGACAGAACCAACTTAGGGGCGGCTGCAAGAGCATGGTGCAAATTCAAACACCCCGATGACCTTCTGACCTCCCAATCTCTCCTCTTCCCATTTTCTGCCTCCCTTTCTGCAGCTAATATGTCCTCCTTTCAATCAAAAATGGAATCTTCCTCCTCCAATCCCAAATGTTGCTTTTAAATCTTCTCCGCCTTCCTCAATCCCCCCCCCCCCCCCCCAGTTCACAATCTCCCTACTCCCCAGTGATTGTGTTAACTACTTTTTCTTATAGATAGATTACATGTGCACTTCATTTGCCCTCTCTTCTGTTGTCAGTGACTGTCCTATAGCCACCTCGCCATCTACTTCTCTAACCTCCTTTCCACACTCTCTTCCAAGGAGGTGCTATTCCTGGTCACTGCTCACACCGCCTGCCTGCCTGCCTGCCTGCCCGCCTGCCTGCCTCCAGTCCATTTTTCCCGTCCTCTTTCCTCTCATCTCCAAAAGCGATTGCCTGTGTGGTTAAAAATAGAAGCCAAAATAAAATTCAACATTTCAACCCTGTGACGGGGTTTTGGGCTTTGGGGACACAGAAACCACGTGGCCTTGATGTGGTTTGCCTCATTAATCTTCCGATTAAGATGGATAAACCGCCTGCCTGCCGTGGCCACGCCAGCTCTCAAAAATACAACAGATCTCTTGAGCTTAGCACTGGTGGATGCCTGCCCCCCCCCCCCCCCCCCCCCGACCGAAGATGAGTCAGGGTAATAGAGATCCCAGCAACAAGCATCCCCCCCCCCATACATGGATCCTGTGGTCTGGACTGCCCTCTGGTGCCTTGGTTGTCTGACTGAACCCCCTTACGGGCTTTTAAAGAGCATGGTACAAATTCAAACACTCTGACGCAGTCCCTTCTCTACTCTTTTCCTGCCTCCCTACCCTGCTGGAGCAGCCGCCCCCTCCTCTGTAATCATTCCGCTGGAACTCGCCGCCCTCCAAGAACTCGGAACGTCAGGCTCTGCACATCCTACCTCACGGATCACCGTTAAAGGGTAACCTGGAAAGAGCCTGTGTCTGATCCTTGGAGTCTGACTACTGGGTTCCTCAGGGATCCTGACTGGGTTCCTAAGGGATCTGTTCTGCTCTTTCTTCCTCTTCTCACTGTACACCAAGTCACTTGGTTCTTCCCTTCACTCTTGTGGATTTTCGTATCATTGCTATGCAGATGACACAAAGCTGGTTCTTTATTTCTTATGATCTTAAACCCCAGTAGCAGCACAAATCTCTGTTTAACCATCTCTCAGTGGAGGTCGACACACCACCTGAAGGTAATCTGGACAGGGAACGCATCTCTTATCCATGACCTCTCCATCCATCAATATCAACAACTGTTTAGTGCCGGCTACTCAGACGGCAAGGAACTGGGTCTGACACTGGAAGACATTCCGTCGCCTCCCACATCATTGCGACTCGCCGGTCCTGCAGATCCATGCTGTAAAACATTGATTGATTGATTGATTGATTATTTTAATGACCACACAGCCATAGGCACACCCAGCTCACTGGCACAGGTTCCAACATTACATTTAAAATTAGACATATAACATAGATATACATACAGACAGACAGACACAATACATAATACATAAGGGACATGCTTAATCCTCAGCGTTCAGAGTTCAGAATGTTAACTGCAATGGGTATGAAACTGTTTTTGAAGCGGGTTGTTTTGAAGGCAACTGTCCTGAACGCCTCCCAGAGGGCAGTAGCTGGAAGGCAAAGTGTGCAGGCCGAGTGGGATCAGAGATGATCTCACGTCCCTGCGTAGTGTCCGTTTGCAGTAGAGTGATTCAAGGGATGGTAGGGTTGAGCCAGAGTTAATTTTGGATGCTTTGTTAATGATGCGCTGTAATTTCTTCAGGGAGAGTCCATCGTGACTGCCGAACCAGTCTGTGATGGATGAGGTGAGAATGCTTTCGACGATGGCTGTATAGAAGCGGAGCAGGAGATGAGATGTCACACTGAACTTCTTGAGCTGACTGAGATGTAAAAGTCTTTGCTGGGCTTTTTTATAGATGTGGTCTGCGTTTCTATTCCATTTGAGGTGGGTTCCAAGGAGTTTGAATGTGTCAGTGATGGAGATGGATTCACCTTTAATGAGCACAGGAGTCTAGGGGGATGGCTGGCATCTTGAGTTCTTTTGTTTCTGATGAGTTGAGTAAGAGATCATGGTCGGTGCACCAGGCCACTGCTTGGTTGATCTGTGCACGGCATTCCTACAGCAGAGGTTCTTCAGTCGTGCTATGGATCTACAGTGGGCTAGAGTGTTACATATGGTCCTTCAGTAGGGCTATGGTGTTCAGTCGGCTATGTGTTCCAACAGTGGGCTAGGCTCCTACAGTAGAGGTGTAGAGGCCAGGGTCCACCGGTAGGCTATGGTTTCCAGCCTCGGTACAGCTTGATGTTGAGGCTGGGTAGGTCGTACAGCAGCTCCATGCTGAAGCGCTGCTGGAAGCGTTCTACAAAGCGGTTCTCTTTGTCCATGCGGAAGCGCATGGCCCACAGGACCTGCGTCCCCGGCTGGCAGAGGTGCTCGAGGGTGTCCAGGAGCTCATCGAGGAAGGGGTGGTGGTAGACCACGTCAGCCGCCAGCACATAGTCGTAGTGGTGGGTCGATCGAGGGAACCGCTCCTCCAGCTGCTGGCCCCAGGACAGCTCCGTCACCTCGAGTAGGAGACATTATCGGACGTTTAGAGGTGGTTCATGTACTTGTTTCAGATACGGTAGATAGTGTTAGGTGTGGATAATAGAGCTGTTAAAGTGTCAACAAGTACAACACAGAGTTATTCTGAACAGGGAAATTCCTTATGACCAGCAACAAATATGTTGAAGTCATTTTCAAGAAGACATCAAATTTAGTATAATAAAAGAAAATCTATATTAAAAAAAGTTGATAAATATATATAAAATACATATAAATAAAATTAAACACATTTAATATATAAGGTGGAGCTGTGCAGATGGTTATGTACATTACAATGTAGGGAATGTACATTGAATGTAAAAGTGACCAAAGCAGTGTTAGTGTGCTCAATATGATCAACAGGATTAGGCTTGCAGGTTGAGAAGCCTGATTTCCTGGGGGAAGAAGTGTCTGGAAGTCTGTGCCCGAGTGCTCCGGTAAAGTCTACCCAACAGCAGCAATGCGAAGAAGATAAGGGTCCGTAGCATGCGTGGCTTAAGCCTGTTATGATTTCCCGTGGTGTTCCTAAGGCGAGGCCTTGCCCAGAGGGGAGAAGGCAACCAGTGACGTGCTCCTCTGTCTTCACCACCCACGGGAGGGCCTTGGGGTCAGCAGCCTGGCAGCTGCCGTACCAGGCAGTAATGCAGCCAGAGAGGCTGCTCTCTATGGAGCATCTGTAAAAGTCGGTGAGGATTATGATATAATATATATAACACTTATTATATATAATAATATATCTGTCAGAGGATGATGTGATCATCTCTGACGATATGTGTTAGAAATGGATTATATATATTATAGAGATACAGTAGATAATATATCTTTCAGAGATGATGTGATCATCTCTGACAGATATGTGTTAGAGATGCATTATATATTAGAGATATAGTAGATAAAATATCTGTTAGAGATGGATTATATAATTTATGGAGATACAGAAGTTATATCAATTAGAGATATTGTTGATAATATATCTAGATATAGCTCACATAAAATACAGTAAATCATACATATGTTGAAGATACAGTAGATAATAGTTTGGTTTGAAATGGATAATAGTTATTTTGAAGGTCGATACTTTTAGAGATTACAGTAGATAATATATCTGTTGAATATACATTAGATAGATAACGGTTGGAATTACAGTAGATCATATATCTGTTAGATAGATAATAAATATTAGAGAAACAGTAGAAGAGATGCAGGAAATACTATATATATTAAAGCTACAGCAGATAATACATCTGGCAGGAAATACTATATGAGATACAGTAGATAATAAATCGATCACATGTGCAGTATATTATATATATGTTGGGGATACAGTAGATCATTTATCTAAGAGATACAGTACATAATATATCTGTTAGAGATAGATATTATATATATATTAGAGATACAGTACATAATATATATTTTGGAGATTCAGGAGATAATATATCCTTGGGAGATACAGTAAATAGTATATGTTAGGGTCACAGTACATGAGAAAGATCATATATATCTATTATCAACAAAGTCGATAATTTATCCTTTAGAGATAGATAATATATATATATATATTTGAGATACAGTAGTAGTATTAATATATCCATTATAGATAATATATCAATTTGAGATACAGGAGCTAATAATGTATATTAGAGATAAAGTAAATAATGTGGAAGAGAATATTTGTTAGAGATATGATACATCTTTTACAGATATATAATATATATAATTGCGATATTATATAAGATACAGTAGACTACTTAACTTTTAGAGATACAGTATCATATGCTAAAGATATAGTGGATAATATATGTGTTAGAAAGTTAAAACAAGTATATCATATGTTAGAGATACAGTGGATAATATACTGTATGTGTTAATAATAAGTTAATAATACAACCCGGTTAGAGATGGATCATAAACATGTCAGAGGTAGATCCTTTATCCTACGGGAGAGGATTCGGTCCCTAGTGTGACTGACCACTGGTGTGTATCTGCAGTGGTCCTTAGTGTTGCGCTGGACATTGTAGGCGAGGTTTGCCAAAATCTCGGGGAGGTCAGTGGAGGTGACCTTGGCCCCTAAGAGAAGAGGTCAGGGGTTATTATTGTGTATTATATTAAAATATAATTTAAACATTCAAGGACATCATACAATGTAGAATAACATAATATAATATATACCTAGCAGACTGGAGACGATAGTGGCCAAGCCAGTGCCTGCTCCGAGCTCCATTACGTTTTTATCCGCCATGTTGTACTTGTCAAGGTTGTTCTCCAGGAAGTGACACAATACAATCGCCTGATGACAGGAAGGGAGGACAAAGGGTTCAAACACAACCATCCAGATGTAACTAGTTCCAGATATAAATCGGTCCAGATTTAACTAGGTCTAGATATAATTTGGTCCAGAGTTAATTTAGTCAAGATGTACCAAGGTGTAGAGGTAACTTGGTTCAGATGTTACTAGGTATTGACGTAACTATGTCAAGACGTAACTGGGTCCAGATGTAACTAGGTAATGACCTTCCTAGGTCCAGATGTAACTAGGTATCGACCTTACTCAGTCAAGATGTAATTAGGTATTGATGTTACTCGGTCCAGATGTAACTAGGTATTGACGTTAGTTGGTCAAGATGTAACTAGGTATTGACGTTAATAGGTCAAGAGGTAACTAGGTCCAGTTGTAATTTGGTCCAGATGTAACTGGGTATTGATGTTACTTGGTGAAGTTGTAACTAAGACGTTACTAGGTCCAGATGTAACTAGGTATTGACCAGTCAATATTACAACTGGTATCGTCCAGTTCTCCTACCGAGGGCCAGAGCACAGCTCCATACAGGTCGGTGGATTCCTTGATGCGGATCTGCTTGCCAGCGAAGGAGTATCCCTCCCAGACCTGGTGCTTGATGATGGAGGGCCGAGAGTGGTGGGCCAGGATGGAGGCAGCCAGCTCTGCATCAGCTGCTACGGCTATACCATCAGCTCCTCCATCACCTTCACCTGTGACAACACTACCGTCAGCTACATCCTCAGCTACACCCTCAGGTACTCCGTCAGGTACTCCCTCAGGTATTCAATCAGCTACACCAGTAACAGCATCAACAACACAAAAATCAGCCACACCCTCAGATACTCAATCAGGTACGCCATCAGCTACACCAGCCACAGCCCATCCATCAGCTACACCCTAAAGTATAGTAAAGTACACCTGTTACAACACAACCATCAATAATTAGTCACTTATTAGTTAGGGTTAAGTTTGTGCGTGTTTTTTCATGCACACACACACAAACATACACATAAGCATGTTCACACAAAAGCTATGTGTTTTTTTTGCTAGAGGGCTAGTTAGCCAGAGGGCAAGTAAGATGACTGGTTAGCGAGCCTGCAGGTTTGTTAGCTAAAGGGCTAGTTATAGCCGGTGGCTACTAAGCTAGATGGCTAGTTGGCTAAAGGACTAGTGAACTAGAGGGCTAGCTAGGTAGCTAGCTGGCTTTCTAGTAAGCTTGAGGGCTTTCTGTGTGTATTTATGTGTTTGACACATAAACCCCTGCACCAGTGACTTAATAAATCAGAGATTAAAAATTACTCTCTAGTAAATAATACCAGTATTGGCAGTGGGCTAGGGTACTCACCCTGTGTGTCTAGGGCTGAGCAGCTCTCCATGTTGAAGTGAAGCCAGACCCACCAGGACGCTGCTGCTTATAGCTGTACGCTAATAGATATTTACAGCCATGTCCCAAAGCTCCTCTCAAACACAGTACATCCTTACCGTACACACACACACACACACACACACACACACACACACACACACACACACACACACACACACACACACACACACACACACACACACACACACACACACACACACACACACACACACACACACACACACACACTCACCCTCTAACCCCCTCCCCCATCTGAACAGACAGCAACAGCTGTCAGTGATCTCCCTCGACCTCACATATCTCAGGTGTCATGTTGATTATTTCAAGTTATAAAGGAGTAGCAAAATTGGCCAAAATAAGAAGAATAAATGTATGCAAAGCATTGAAATCATTATCAATTATTTAGAGAACAAAACTTGATTATGCAAAATGTATTCAGCTTTTTTTATTCAATTTAAAAAGATGTCATTACCAATACAGACATAACAGAAAAACATGATTCGGCTATCTCTGTATAGTGGTAGTTAATGGCTAACATGGTAGATGAATAGTTAGCTCGAGGGCTAGTAAGCTATAGAGCTAGGTAGCGCCAGCTTCCTCAAATATCCTTGATTAACTTCCAACAACAACAACTCTCCAGGATTCATTTTATAGCCTCCCCCTCCTCCCCCCTGCCCTCCCCCTCTTACCCCCCCGGCCCCTCCCACCCCTGCTCCGCCCCCCCCTGCTGCTCTCAAACACCGACTTGGCCGTTACCATGGTGACATCCCGCCCCCCATCACTGCTGTTGTCAGAACCGCTGCTCTCCTCCCCCGGCTCCTCCCCCCGCAGGAGAGAGGAGCCGGCCGAGCAGGCCTGCTCCTCCCCCCGCAAGAGAGAGGAGCGGGCCCGCTCCTCCGCCCCCTTGGGAGGCGTGGGGAGGACCTCCTCCTCTCTCCTCTTCCTCGGAGAACTGAGAGGAGCTCCTGCTCCCCTAACCTCTGCCCCCAGGAAGCCACCTCCTCCTCCTCCTCCTCCTCCTCCTCCTCCTCCCCCTCCGGACACCTCCTTCCTCCCCTCCGCTGGCTTGGCCTGTTTACATTTGGAAGGAGAGAGGGACTCCTCCTCCTGCTCCCCCCGCTCCTCCCGCTCCTTCCTCTTCATGCAGGGACTGCCTCCTCCTGCTCCCCCCGCTCCTCCCGCTCCTTCCTCTTCATGCAGGTGACTGCCCTGCGGAGCCTAGTGCTGCGCACCTCCTTCTGCTCCTGCTGCTCCTGGCGGAAGAAGGAGTCGATTCGCGGCTGGCTCTGGGAGAGAGGGGGCGAGGGAGACACATTCACTACATTTATACACTTACACTTATATATATTTTACCACCAGGTGGGATGTAGATAGCCATTACAACCGGTTTCTAAAGCTAACATCAAGTGACATCAGTCACGAGACAGGAGGGGGCATGGCTACAGTATGACCGGGGGGCGTGGCTATTATATGGCGGGGGGCGGGGCTACAGTTTGACCGGAGGGGCGTGGCTATTATATGACAGAAGGGGGCGTGGCTACAGTATGAACCCCCGGGGGGCGTGGCTACAGTATGACCGGAGAGGGGCGTGGCTATTATATGCCAGGAGGGGGTGTGGCTACAGTATGACCGGGGGCGTGGCTACAGTATGACCGGAGGGGGTCGCGGCTATTCTATGACAGGTGGGGGCGTGGCTACTGTATGACGGGGGGGCGTGGCTACAGTATGACAGAAGGCGGAGTGTCTACCTGCTGGCTGTTGAGCTGTTTGATGACTGGCTGTAGAGCCTCGTCTGTCTTCTTATTGGTCCAGCCAAACCGACTCTGGCAGAATCTGTCCGACTGTTAAAGATGCATCGTGCTCGATTTGGCGAGATGTGAAATGAATCCTCGACCAAACAGTGGGCTGCATATTATTAGAAGGTGGTGGTGTCGACCCAAACTGCAATTAACAAGGAAGTGCACAGTCTCTCAAAGGTCTTTGGTCCCTTCTCCTACCCCCCCTCCCCCCCCGCATTATGGGATGGTATGGGCTGGAGCTTAATGCTAACTAACGTAGTATCTCTGCCACACAACACAGACGTCTGACATGAAGTCAAAACTTTTATCCCTCACATTCAGTTGATAATGGTAGTTAATTTTGAATGTTTTAAGGTAATATTCTTATCAGTTGACCCACATTTAAAGCCACAACAAGAACATACAAAGAAAACCCAGCTGTCACACACCTCCACCAATAATTCCCCTCATGAAGGATACTCTTTGATCTGCTCCAGGTGAGGGCGTCCCCAGCTGAAGGCGCTCTCTGATTGGTCGACGGTGGGGTGCAGGTAGGCCTGCGCTATGAGCGGATTGGGGAAGCCGGCCGTCAGCTGGAGGGACCGCAGCTTCTTCTTCACCTTGGAGTCTCGCGGGTCCGACGACTTCCTCTGCTTGGCCGCAGACCACCATGTGCTGCCGATGACGCGTTACAGGGAGTAGCCATTCAGGTTTCACTCAAAGATAATGTCCCCGCGGTGCGTTAATGGACCCATAATGATGGGAAGAGGGTGAAGGTGAAAAGATCCTGAAGTTATCCATGAAGGTTTGGTCGAACCCACCTGAGCTGAGTGAGGGGCTCCAGATTGGGTCCAGGGAACTCGTTCAGGATCTCCATGCCGGTGACGTAGCCCACCCCCGGGACGCCGTCGGTGTAGTCGCTGCCCAGAAGGTACGCCATGTTGATCAGCTTGCTGCGGTCCAGACCTGAAAACACAAACAATGATAACATAAATGATTGGTCAAGTTATGTTGGTTGGTTCTACTAGCCTAGTTTGTGAACTAACCTAGTTAGTAGTACTAACCTAGCTGGCTATGCCGGTCAGTTAATTTGTAGCTAGTAATAACCTATATATTAGTAGTAACCTAGCAGGCTATGCAGGTCAGTGTACTGGTTGTTAGTACAAACCTAGTTAGTTGTAGTAACCCAGCTGGTTGTACAGATCAGTTTACTGGTAGTTAGTAGTGCTAACCTAGCTGGTTGTGCAGGTCAGTGTACTGGTAGTTAGTAGTACTAACCTAGCTGGTTGTGCAGGTCAGTGTACTGTTAGTTAGTAGTACTAACCTAGCTGGTTGTGCAGGTCAGTGTACTGGTAGTTAGCAGTACTAACCCAGCTGGTTGTGCAGGTCAGTGTACTGGTAGTTAGCAGTACTAACCCAGCTGGTTGTGCAGGTCAGTGTACTGTTAGTTAGTAGTACTAACCTAGCTGGTTGTGCAGGTCAGTGTACTGGTAGTTAGCGGTACTAACCTAGCTGGTTGTGCAGGTCAGTGTACTGGTAGTTAGCGGTACTAACCCAGCTGGTTGTGCAGGTCAGTGTACTGGTAGTTAGTAGTACTAACCCAGCTGGTTGTGCAGGTCAGTGTACTGGTAGTTAGTGGTACTAACCCAGCTGGTTGTGCAGGTCAGTGTACTGGTAGTTAGCAGTACTAACCCAGCTGGTTGTGCAGGTCAGTGTACTGGTAGTTAGTAGTACTAACCCAGCTGGTTGTGCAGGTCAGTGTACTGGTAGTGCTCTATGTATTTGCTCTGGCTGAAGAAGTTCCTGTAGACGTGTCTCCCTCCAAACAGCCAGACGTCTGAGTCGTCTGTGATGGTCCCATGGGTCAGCTCCCGGCGGTCAAGACACGCACACTGTGCCTCCGCCTCCGACGGCGCCACCATGTACGGCACGCCAAACATACGCAGCAGCTCCTGTTACCATGACAACCCCATGAGGATTCAGGACGTCCCCGACTCTGACCCCTTTTAAAACAAGACTGAACACTTTTATGTTTGCTTTAGCATCCTGCTAAATCTTAAATACATTAAACTTTTTTTTTTTTTTTTTACTTTTTATCTAAATTATTTTATTACTTCAATTTACTGTATGTTTGCTTTAACTTTCTGCTAAATCTTAAACCTATCCATCTTATTTTATGATTTCATTTAATTTTTTATATTACAATGTTTCTATTTGAAGTACTTTGGGTCTGCCTCGTGCATAAAGGGGCTGTAGAAATAAAGTTGTATTGCTTTGCCAGGTTGGTCAGACGTCGTATCTGTGATGGTCAGCAGATTTGTGTGTCTGTGTGTGCGGTCTGTGTGTCTGTGCATGTGTGTGTACCTTGCCTGTCTGTACTTGGGGGAAGGGGGGAGGGGTATGTGTGTGTGGTTGTGTTTGCGTACCTCAGGGGGAAACTGTGTGTGTGCGTGGGCATGTGTGTGTGCGTGTGTGTGATATCGCCCCTCACCTGGCTCTCCAGGCACATCTGTCCACTGACGCTGGCCGCCGTCCTCTCCTGCTTGTCCTTCTGCTGTCTCAGGCTGGCCTGCTCCTCCTCCAGACAGTTCTCTAGCGCCTCCAGCTCTGCCTGCATCAACATAGCGGTGTCTGTACAGACTACATAGTTGTGTCCGTACACACACAGCTATGTAGACGACCAAGTCAAAGCGTCACATCGGGCTACGGCCACTCCCTGGTACTCAGGACGCCCAGATCAACGGGTCCAGGACACTGTGTATCGGACCATCCAGGACTAGTGTACTGCCGTGTACTGGCCCACTATATTATGAGGATGAAGGATTGTGTCTCCTCTAACCACTACTCAAACTTGGTATGACTGAAGGTCGAGAGCCTCTGAACTTGTATTTCGTTAACCGGGATTTACAACATCTTGGTTACCATGGATACCACCCTTACCATGTCAACACCATCCCACGCCTTGGTAACCTCCTCCTCCTCGTCCATCTGCGGTACCGCCTCCTTCCGTTCCTCCTCCTCCTTCTGCTGTAACTCCTCCTTCTGCTCCACCTCCTCCTTCTGCTGTACCTCCTCCTTCTGCTCCACGTCCTCCTTCTGCTGTACCTCCTCCTTCTGGTCCTCATCCTTCTGGGTACCTGGGCTGGCCGAATAGGCCGGAGGCGGTTCCCCTGTTTCTGTGACATCATCATCCTCTTCCTGTTTCGGCTCCTCCTCATCAGACACCTGGATGAAGCTATCTGGTGAAGATACAATACGATGAACACTCTGCATTAATCTAATACCATAGTGAACACTCAACAGTACTCTAATAACAGAGTGAACACTCAACAGTACTCTAATAACAGAGTGGACACTCAACAGTACTCTAATAACAGAGTGAACACTCAACAGTACTCTAATAACAGAGTGAACACTCAACAGTACTCTAATAACATAGTGAACACTCAACAGTACTCTAATAACAGAGTGAACCACTCAAACAGATACTACTCAACATACTCTAATAACAGAGTGAACACTCAACAGTACTCTAATAACATAGTGAACACTCAACAGTACTCTAATAACAGAGTGAACACTCAACAGTACTCTAATAACAGAGTGAACACTCAACAGTACTCTAATAACATAGTGAACACTCAACAGTACTCTAATAACGCAACAGTACTCTAATAACAGAGTGAACACTCAACAGTACTCTAATAACAGAGTGAACACTCAACAGTACTCTAATAACAGAGTGAACACTCAACAGTACTCTAATAACAGAGTGAACACTCAACAGTAGGCCTACTCTAATAACAGAGTGAACACTCAACAGTACTCTAATAACAGAGTGAACACTCAACAGTAGGCCTACTCTAATAACAGAGTGAACACTCAACAGTACTCTAATAACCCATTCGCGCTGGATACTGCGTCGCGCAACATTAGGCACTTCTGTCGGCTGCTGTGTGGCGCAGCATTTTGGACAATTCTTACTATTTTCTCTGAAAACCCTCAGGCAATGAGGTTCTTTTTCCTAGAATAGCATAGGATTTTAGCAGTCGTTTTCAGCAGGCGTTTTAGGAGTAAATGAGTGAACACTCGGTATTAATCTAATAACATAGTGAACGCTCAACAGTACTCTAATAACATAGGGGACACTCAACAGTACTCTAATAACATAGTGAACACTCAACAGTACTCTAATAACATAGTGAACACTCGGCTGTACTAGAACGACATGATGCACATGTTCTTACAAGACTAACTTACCTTCTGAATCGCTCCCATCATCCATCACACCTTCGTCCTCCTCCTCCTCCTCCTCCACCAACACCACCTCTCCCTCCTCCCCCTCCTTATCCTCCTTTATCTTGATGGGTTCTGGAAGCTTCTCTCCCGGCTTCGACCGGTCCGACGTCTCCCCTACAGTCCCCCTCCCTCCCAGTGTGTTCTCCTCCCTGGGCACCTCCTCTCTAATCACCTCCTCCACCTCCTCCTCTTCTGAACTGCTGTCCAGCCAATCACCTGATAGGACAACCCCACGGCCTTTCTGATTGGTTGGAATCGTCGCTGTTGCGCTGCTGGCGAGCTGTGGCGGTGAAGCAGTGGGGAGCTTTGGTGGGGGTGGGGGTGGTGGTGGGGTGGGGGTGGTGTTGGCGTGTGGAGCTGTACTGGTGGCGGTGTTAGGGTGAGGAACTGGGGTGGTGATGCAGTGGGGAGCTGCAGCGGCGGTGGTGGTGGTGGTGGTGGTGGTGATAGGGTGGGGAGTGGACCTGCCCCCTCCCCCTCCCCCTCCCCAGCCAGGGCTTGTTGGATGGCCAGAGCTGTGCGTGGGGAGACGCTCCTACTCCTTCCCCTCCTCCCTAACTGCTCCTGCTCCTCCTCTGAGCCGCTCTCCATGGCCTCCTGGATGGCCTGCAGGGTGCGAGGGGAGGGGGGGAGGAGGTTGGGTGTGGGGGCCGAAGAGGAAGATGAGGCTTGCTTCTCCTCCTCCTCCTCCTCCTCCTCGCAGACGGTGCTCCACAGCGGCTGGGGCCTGCCCGCCCGGGGTCTCCGGACCCCTGACAGCGGGCCCCCCGACCAGGGTAGGGCTGCGGGCTGGTTATCAGGGACCTTCGCCTTCTTCTGGCCGCCTGGACTCCAGAGGACACACAGAGTCAAAAGCAGGGTCTGGTCTGGGCTAGTCTGTCTGGGTTAGGGTCTGGTCTGGGCTAGTCTGTCTGGGTTAGGGCCTAGTGTGGGCGGAGTCGGTGCACCTAATGAGGATGTCGAACGGCAGAGTAAGTAGTGGGCGGAGTCTGTACATTAAATGATGATGTGCTTGCTGGGCAGAGTCAGTATTGGGTGGTGTAGTCTGTACCTTTAAAGAGGATGTAGTGGGCGGAGTCTGTAGTGGGCGGAGTCTGTAGTGGGCGGAGACTGTACCTTTAAAGAGGATGTAGTGGGCGGAGTCTGTAGTGGGCGGAGACTGTACCTTTAATGAGGATGTAGTGAGTAGAGTCCTCAGAGAGCAGTCGGCGTGTCTCTATGGTTTGGTTCTGGTTGGATTGGTCCTGGTCTCCGTAGAGCTGTGGCCCCGCCCCTGCGCTGTTATGGTTCATCTCTCGCTCCACCTCCACCAGACGGTGGTTCAGATGCTTCCTCTGCAAGAGACCTTCCAGCTGGTACTGAGAGAAGTCACTAGAACACTGGAAACACAGTGTTACACACCATGTTAAACACCATGTAGCACATCATGTGACGTACCCTGAAACACACCATGCTGCTTTCCATGTGACAAACCACACCGTGTGTGTGTGTGTGTGTGTGTGTGTGTGTGTGTGTGTGTGTGTGTGTGTGTGTGTGTGTGTGTGTGTGTGTGTGTGTGTGTGTGTGTGTGTGTGTGTGTGTGTGTGTGTGTGTGTTTTAACCTCAGGGGGGGGCTGGTACATGGTTCTGCGTCTCTTGCTAAACTCCTTCATGTCTTTGAGGATCTGGTGTCTGACCTCCAGAGGAAGATCGCTGAACTCCTCACCGTTTATATCGACTGAGTTAGGATCACCGTACATCTCTCCCTAACACGTGCATATAAACACATTGCACACCACAGTTAAGGTTAATGATAGACTTGATACATGTGATGGTTAAGGGTTAGGGTTGAGGGTAAGGGGGTCAAGGGTTGACCTGTTACATGTTATGGTTAAGATTCAGGGTTCAGGGTGAGGGTTAAGGGTTAAGGGCTGACCTGATACATGTGATGGCTGTCCGTTTTATGATCTCCAGATCCCCTTTCATCCTCTGCTGCTTCTTCTTCTTCTTCTTCTCCGGAGCTACAGAGACAAGAGACCCACGTTAACTTATATACGACGCACACACACACACACACACACACACACACACACACACACACACACACACACACACACACACACACACACACACACACACACACACACACACACACACACACACACACACACACACACACCTGTTCTCCTTATCCACTACTGGTAGAGCGGGCAGAATGTAGATGTCCTCCTCATCTTTCCTCACATTTGACAGACTCAGGACTGGCTCTTCACTAGAGAGAAAGAGAGACCCATACAGTGAGCGAGAAAGAGACAAAACTGGAGACAGCGATAGAGAGAGACAGACACAGACAGGAAAGAGCAACCTTTGTTCTCCTAGAACAGCCTGAATGGCTCTGCGTTTGAGGAACGTCTTGAGGAGTTTCTCGTTGGTCTGTTTAGACTCTCTGGTCAGCTCCTCCCTCCTTTGTCTCCTTACAGCCTAGGACGATAGAAAATAACAAACACACACCCAGTACAAAGCCTAGAACTTTAGGACATCTCACAACACACCTGTACACTCTCGGTCACATCACACAAACAATGTACACAGGACATTCGTTGCTGCGATAGCTATATGCTGTAGCTTCATTCTGTTATGTCGTAGCTACATGCTACCACCACCAGACATACCAGAGTCTGCCTCTTGAGCAGTGGAGCGTCCCCGTCAAACACAAACACGGGCCGGACGCGGAAGTAGAGCAGCTTGCAGACCCGGTGGAACAGAGTGAGGAGGTGAGCGTTCTGAACACTGCTCCCATCTCGAGCTCGCACTCCCTTCACAGCCTGGTTCAGCCAGATACTGATGTCTGGACCACTGGTTAAGGTTAAAAGTTAAACACATAAACACAAACCTCCCTACTTAAAGACCTCTCTGTACTGTTTTATACTGTTATGAGTTACTATTGCACTACTAAAAGACACCGCTACTACTGTACCTGATCACTGCATTTACTATAATGCTATAATAATAGTTGACTATTGCACTACTGCACTAGTTTCGAACCGCAAAATATAACATATCTGTATATATCATTTTTATTATATATTTGATGCACACACACACACACACACACACACACACACACACACACACACACACACACACACACACACACACACACACACACACACACACACACACACACACACACACACACACACACACACACACACACACACACACACACACACACACACACACACACACACACACACACACACACACACACACACACACACAAAGGATACCAACAGCCAGGATCTTTCCCTCCAGACTCTCCGGGTTGATTGGTCTTCCTGAACTCTCCAGTAACTTCCACAGTCCGTGGACTCCCATGATCTACCTGTAAATGTTATATGCAATAATCTCCTTTATTTGGCATCTTATTAAAAAAATTCTAGAAATATATAATTCTATTTATTTATAGAATTGAACACACAACCAACAGAAAACGTTCAGCGGTGCAGCTAGATGTTGGTCCGTCACTGTGTTTACAATATTTTCGTTCCGTGCGTGTTGTGAGGTCGGGGACATTTTAAGGTTACACTGCCGACAGCCCCGTGTTCTCAGATCAGAGGACTAACCTCATATCCCTTTCAGGGAGGCTGTTGGTTCAGAACGGACTCCGATCCTGGATCCACCGACTGAAAATAAGCCGGAAGCCAGGAGGCAGCAGCCAGCTGCCAGAAGCCAACAATATCCGGTCTGGATAACATGAAATTAAACAGAGAGAGAAGTTTACTGGAATAAAATCCTCTGGTCGGTAAGTAAAGATTATACTACACGTAATTTGTTGTACTATGATATTACTAGCTAGCTGCATGATGTAATTTTCAAAACTATGACAATAGGTAGCTACATGATGTCATATAGATGGTATTTACAATACTATGATGTTTGTATGGAGCTAACGTTACATGATGTGATAATGATAATGTAACCAATTAATTAATAAATGATAATTAACAACACTAGGGTGGTATTTATGACTATGATGTTTGTTGCTACAAACACAAAAGTCATCACAAAAGAAACGTCTACGTTTGTGTTTACTGTTGTTCTCTTTTCTCGTTTCTGTCTCTTCTCTGTCTGGTAACAGTACATGTTTTACTCTTTTTAAAGTGAGACTCAAACAGTGATTTGTCTCAACACTGAATGAATGATTTGGAACAATGAAACGTCCATAGATATAAATGTTACAATGCATTGAATCCCCCTTCAACCTTTAATCAAACAGTTTGTCAAATTATTCTAATTATCCAATAATCTGAATGTGTTAAAGATACCCTTCGAAAACTTTTCACAACATGCACCCGAAGGCACTGGCTTACATGCATTGCATAAAACCACAAGATAATAAAGAACCAACAATATAAACTGTATTCATCGCAATAAGCATTTTTTTTAGAACAAAATACACATTGATCCATTTCCATTCCTCATATATAAGACGAGCAGGAAGTGTAATTGTAATTTCCATCAGGTAATGGAGGGAAAAACTGCAGAGCATTATCAGGTGGTTAGTCTGCTCTAACGATCAGATTAGTTATGTTGGGTGAGCGAAACTTTAAAGGCAAAACGAGAGGGCTGTCTGAATGAAGCGTCTTTCAGAGATGGATCATGAATTATGTTGAAACCCAAAAAAATTATATGAATGTGCTTTCTCTGTATTCTTGTTTGTAGGTGAAACTCGTTTGAAACTCCGACCAGACCCCTGTAACCATGACCACCACTGGGGGTGTGAGAGGTGTGTGTGTGTACTACATTTTAGATTTCAGTTATTATTGCTTGGTTTTATCCCTAGTAACTAGTATACTTTATAATCAACCGGGGATCTAGTTGTTAATTCACTCAATATTTAGACATTTACATACATACTGTGACTGTGATGATAACCAGGCTGTAGCGATGATTAACGACTGACTGTATGGATGATTAAGGACAGGCTCAAGCTGTGATAGCGGAACGTAGCTATGATAAAGAACAGAATCGTTACTTTGCTGAGGACATGTCGTGTGTGTGTGTGTGTGTGTGTGTGTGTGTGTGTGTGTGTGTGTGTGTGTGTGTGTGTGTGTGTGTGTGTGTGTGTGTGTGTGTGTGTGTGTGTGTGTGTGTGTGTGTGTGTGTGCGCCGCTAGGTCGAGCCCATGTCCTCGTCCGAGGCCCAGGCGATGGCATGGAGACGGACAAGCAGGTGGTCAGCCTGGAGGTTCCCACCGAGCGCGCGTCCCCCTCCCCTCCCCTGGAGACGCTTGTCCTGAAGCCGGCCTGCGCCCTGCGGCCCGCCCCTCCCCCGCCTGGGGTGCTCCACCTGGGCCAGGTGAGCCGGGCAGCGTGCGCCGAGGTGGAGGTGGTGAGGATTCTGGTTCCCAGAAGCGCCATCAGCCACAACTGCCGTGTGGCCCCGCCTCCAGAAGGGTTGGAGGAGCGGCGGTCCCCGTCGCCCCCCCCTCCGGTGGACGACCGCAGTGCTGCCGAGGAGAAGCTGAAGAACTCGGAACGCCGCCTGCTGCAGGAGAAAGAGGGGCTGATTAACCAGCTCAGAGTACAGACTGAGGTAACCAGCACTCAATAACTAGTGCTAACTTTCTTCCACTAACTCATCTGGGATCGAGACATCCTACTTTGTTAAAGCAGAACTTCTGGGGGGAAAGTCATTCACACGAGTGAATGACTGAATGAATGAAAAAGCCTACCTTACTAGTACTAAATAATTATCTCTAACTACCACAAACTAACTCATCTTACTCTTCTAACTTTAGCTACATTGATCTAGCTAGAACTCCCTCGAACTAGCTCTTACCGGTGTTCTGCAGGTGAACCGTGAGCTGAAGCGCCTCCTAGTGGCGTCTGTAGGGGACGACCTGCAGTACCAGTTTGAGCGGGCTTCCCGGGAGAAGAACCACCTGGTGCTGGAGAACGAGGCGCTGACGGGGGCTCTGAGGGGCACAGCGGAGCAGCTGGAGAGGATGAGCATCCAGGGAGACGTGTGGAGGAGCAAGTTCCTGGCCTCCAGGTAAGGCCGTGCCCTTAGTCCCGTTTTGAGTCGGTTTTTGGGATCTCCAAGCTAATAATAATCAATAATCAATTGAAAACGATGTGTATATATTTTTAAGTTCTCATAGGCAGTGTTTTTTGGGAGAGAAATTCTGGATAAATACATCATGTTTTCAAACTCAAAAATAATCATTAAAACAATCGTGATTTAAATATTGACAAAATAATCATGATTATGATTTTTTTTTCCATAATCAATCATCCCTACGTCCAGGTCTCTCAGAGGCTCAAGGCCATGATATACCAAAATAGTTCACTGAAGTGACGTGTGTGTGCTGTTGGTTTAATGACCCGCGTGGTGCGCTGTGTGTGTGGTTCAGGGTGATGGCGGACGAGCTGACCAATGGTAGAGCAGCGTTGCAGCGTCAGAACCGGGAGGCGCAGGGAGCCATCCAGGACCTGCTGTCAGAGAGGGACCAGTTCTCCAGGGGCATGGTGCTCACACACGGGTACCTACAGACCTCCCTCTATATCCCCATCTCTACCTCTATCCTACTATCTATAACTCTAGCTATACTTCTGTCATACCTCCATATGTTATTGGATGTCTTGTTTATCATTTCTCTTTATTCCATCATGTATGTTATGGTAGGTCTTGTACATTATTTGTGTGTTCATGTATTTTGAACGTACGGTGTTGTGACCCAGGTGTCTGGAGGAGCTGCTGGTGTCTCTGCAGTGGGGTCGGCAGCAGACCTACTACCCCAGCACCCAGGGCCTCACCGTGGGCGAGCTGGCCTCTGCCAACCAGAAGCTGGCCCACGCCATCAGCGGCCACCTGCTGGGCAACGTGGGGAAGAGCAGTGGCGCGAGCACCAGTGCTCACATCTGCAACACACCTGCGGAGAAGATGGCTGAGAAGGTCATTTGGCATATATTTATGATATGTATATATCGTTATCGTTTCAGTCTGGACAGGGTAGACATGAAAACAGAGTTTTGAAAGCAATGACGTAGTCTACAATTGTTGCGTTGCTGTCAAATCTTTCTACAAACAGCCGCTGACAACCTTATGCCAGTGACTCCCATCTTAGATATATATAGGCTATATAATCATCTTAGGATAGTACTTTGCTGTAGTATCTCTGCATATTTATCAATGCCCAGTTCTCTGTCTGTTTTCCTTTTTGGTTTTGGCAACTTTATACTAATTTCTTATCGTCAAAAGCAGTTTCACTCTGTCTGAACAAAAAGGTCTCTGCTTTGTTACGTGATCATAATGTTTGGCTTTGATCAATTTATGATGTTCCTTGTTAAGCTGCTCACGGCACAATGGTGCAGGGCTGGTTCGGGGGGGGGGGGGAGAGAGGTTTTGATTCTCATGTTAGGGATATATAATCGCTGTTTTAAATAAGGATGGCTGTCGACTACATATCGCTAATAAACCGTCTTTAAATCCTTAGCTAGGACACACTGATATACAATTGTATTATGACGTTTCGTTGACGGTGAAACTTTTTCTCTGTCCATGAAGTTAACACAAAACATAAACTCCACATGGTAGGTCCATTACTGAACCCGTTTCTCCTCCTCCTAGGTGTTGAAGACTCTGGCCCCTGTCTCCCCCCCAAACAGTGAAGAGGAGCCCTCCTTCTCTGACTCCGCCCCAACCAGCTTTCTGGCCAATCAGAAGAGCATCGGGAGGTTCCATCCGTACACACGATACGAGAACATCACGTTTAACTGCTGCGAGCGGTGCTCTGGAGACATCATCGTGCTCTAGTCCCCTGACCTTCCAGCAGATGTAGTTCATTCCAGATGCCACATTCAGAATGCAGCCATGAATTCTGGGAACTATGGTTTTACTAGGTGATGTGTGGAAAGGCAGTCGGTCCCGAGGCCTATTTACTAACTCGTCAGCTCCGTAAATATCATGTTACTATGATGGTCATTGAAGTTCAGCATTTTATAAACGCGTTATCCTTTTTTATTTCAATCCTGGTCAAGATCGCTGGTCTATTTTAACTGGCTGCAGATTAGCAGTGTAGTACTCAGTTGAAAACACTTTCACCTACCAGGGAAAAATAAAAAAGCATATAAAATTGAATTGGTCATATTCAAATTACATGGATCAACACAGCAAGGCAATACAAATGTGAAAGAAATGTGCTAATCCTACACATTTGTATTGCCTTTTTTCCAGTACATGTTAATAATGAGGAGCGTGTGCATTTCTTTCGTTCGCTTTTTCTTCTCTTTGAGGTCAGGACAGAGATCCTGTAGCTCAACTTGGATCTCAAACAGTCTTCCAGACGACCATGGCACTGTCGCTTGTGTGTTTATGCAGTATTTTTTATTTATGACGGTTTTATTTGCATTTCAAACATATTTCAAAGTTGTGTGTATATTGGTTGAGGCCAGGTGTTTTGAGTATGATGCATATTGAGATTTGTCTTTAGGTAATTTATTGGAACTTAATTTGAGTGATCCTGCACCAACAGTATTGTATACTTTGATCTGCTAATGTTCTACTCAATGATTAGTATCTGATTTGGGTCTCAAACCACAATAAACCAGGTTTATATACTTTTATATCATCTATTTACTTTGATATGCTACACCATTTGCAAACTTTATCTTGTCTTTTACATTCATATTCAAATAGCGCTTCATTCATAACATGTTCCTACGATGGATTTATAATTCCACCCAGCAGTGCATAGATTGTTTTATTCAATGGATTCTGATCACAACAAGCTTGGAACTAGAAGACCTTGTCCATCCTCAGTTCAGTATAGAACATATGTTCTAGAACAGAGTGAGGGACGGAACAGACTGGGAACAATAATGTCCAATAAGACCAACTCTAGAGTTCTTTAGTCCTGCTGATGCCACGGTATCCGCGTCTTGTCGGCCCTCCTTTCCTCTGTCGTGCTGTTCTGGGACGATCGTATCCTGGCAACAGGCTGTTTATACTCTCTCCCCCAGGCCATCCCCACCCTCTTGCCAGTTACCCCCCGGTCCTGACCACCCTCTCCCAGCACCCCAAGGCTCACGAGCCAAACCCTGACGCTCTCTCTGGTCCCTCTGGGGGTATCTGTCTCCACGGTCCCTGGCTGCGGTTCCGCCCCTTTCACTCTGCTTGTTTTCCTGGTAGAACCCGTCATGTTTCCTCTTGGGGACGAAGGCGAGTGCCTGCTCCCAGCTGCCCGTGTCCTTGATGGTCAGCAGGATGCGGATCATCTGGTCCAGCGTCAGGGTCTTGGCCCCGATCTCCCAGCGGAGGAACTGGTCCAGCGGGAGGCGCGCTGTTGCCATCTGCAGCCGCTTAGCGGTGGCAAAGGACCGTCCCGTTTGGATTGAGCGGTCCACCATCGCACCAACCACATACACCTTGGACGGGTCGAAGGCCCGTAGGACGTTGGGGGAGTCAGCTGTGAGGTAGACAAGCTGTTCCCGAGGAAACACGTCCACATGGCGCTGTGGTGTCTCTGTGATGAGGAGGCGGTCCCAGGCGTCCTCGCCGTAGCGTTTGACCAGCTGCTGCCGGTAGCCCCCTTCTGGCTGCAGGTTACAGAGGTGGAGGTGGAAGGGGTCCAGGGACCGGCGGTTGCAACTTTCCACCTCCAACATCTGGGACACAGAGTTTGTCAACTCCTGCGGGGTCATGTGCGCCTCGTAGCTCATATCGAATACTAACGGCTGACCAAAGTTCATGGCCTGGGCGCCGCGCCAGCCCAGCAGACGGTCGAGCCAGTGATCGCGGTACTGCATCAAGAACGAGTTCTTGACGGGCGGTCGGTTTTCTAAGGTCTCGGGGAACTCGGCCAATCTCTGCTCCCTCTCGGCCCTCTTCTTCTCTTGCTTCTCCTTGCTTTTATTCTTGTGGCCTTCCCGGATGGCTAAGAATTTTAGGTACTTCTTCTTGGAAGACTTGGTTGTGAGTTCTGCTAACGTCTGGACATCCTGGTCCGTTATCTTGTCTGGAACTAGCTTCCCAGCCTGGCGCCACATGGAGACCAGCTCCCGAGTTGCCGCTAGCACGCAGCCACTTGGAGAATCTGTGGAGTCCCCTTTCTTCACCTGCTCTTCATCGTCCTCAATGCTTTCATCCGCTGCTGTCTGGGACCTCATTACAGACTTCCACAAGTCCAAATCTATTTTGTCCCCCTGGTCCGGCTGGGATGCATCTGTCCTTAGGAAACGCCCAGAGCTGAAGCTGCGGGAAGAGCAGACTTGTCCAGTGGGAAAGGTCCCACTGGGAAAATGTTGAGTCCCAGAAAGCCTCCATAATTCAACAGATACCCGTCTGGAGAATAGTCGCATCATTTCTAATAGCAATGATTGGCTGCTCTTCTCCCGTCTACAGAGATGAACCACACATCCTTTTAATAATCATTAAGATACGAAGACAACCTTACATCTCTTCCAACGTCGCACACCAGCCTGGTTCCACGCCAGGTTTTATTTATGACAATAAGAGTAACCGCAAGATCCGAATGTTGAGCCGATTGATAGGAGGTCACGTTGTCAACTGGAGTCACACTCCATCTTGCCGCAGTGACCGGGAAAACAAGTCACAAAGGTTCCGTACGAGCGTGGTGAAAGGTCTTTGATGACTATGATTGACCGGGATTTTTCAAATTCTATAAATATATCTTTTATCCTATTATTATACGATTTGTGAAAGTGTTTTTTAGTAATTTATTTTTTATGATTTTATTTGTATTCTATATTTTTTAACGGAACTATTTCAAGGATAACCTTACAACGCGCTGCACATGTGGGGAAGGTGACGTATTTCCGTCTCCGACCAAAACAAGGAGGAGTGTCTCCTTCTCATCCCTCCATGATTCTCCACTCAACCCTGCCACTCTTTCCCAAGTATCATGAGTTTGTTTCTGCCCAAGTTGTCGAGTAAAGAGGAGGTCGACGGGGCGATCAAAGGAGTCGCCGAGAAGGTGCTGGTGCTGAGGTTCGGGAGAGACGAAGACTCATCGTGCCTTCAGCTGGACGAGATTGTGAGGATGATGATTATGATGCACAATTTATTGTTGATCAATATAACCTGTAACTCATTGGAAATCATTATATACTGTTTAGTATTTCATCAGGAACTCACTGGAGTTCCCCCACCTTCTCAAACTGTATAGAAAACATATTACTAGTCAGTCTGGGGTTAGACAGCAAAGAGACAGGTCATTAAGGAGCAGGTGAGGGTTAGACAGCAGAGATTAATTCATTAAGGAGCAGGTCAGGGTTGGGACATTTATTCTAGGAGTCCTTCAGGTAGGCGGACCACATTGGAATTCAAACCCAGGAACCTACGACTGGGAATCGCCTAATACACTCCACTATTCTTCTCCCATATTCATGTCATGTTTGCACGCTTTCACTCATTCCTAGTTGTCTAAAACGGCTCACAACCTGAGCAACATGGCGTCCATATACATCGTGGATGTGGACAAAGTCCCGGTCTACACCCGATACTTTGACATCAGCTACATCCCCTCCACTGTCTTCTTCTTCAACGGACAACATATGAAGGTGGATTATGGGTGAGCGGTCATATTAATTGAAGATTCTAACCGTTTTGTTTCCTGACTCCACCTTTTCTTAGAACTAAAAATCTGCTTTATATATTTTTTTGGGGGGATTCACCAGGTCTCCAGATCACACCAAGTTTGTGGGCAGCTTCAAGACCAAGGAGGACTTCTTAGACCTTATCGAGGTCATCTACAGAGGAGCAATGCGGGGCAAGATGATGATCAAGAGTCCCATCGACCCCCAGAACATCCCCAAGTTTGACCTCCTGTACCACGGGATATAACACCCCCTATATGACTATTGTCCTCCAGGGCTAACGTACGGCGTCTGCAGGACTCGTTGTCATAGGAGGAGACACACCAAGACTTTGAACTCTCCTGACTCTGACACTCAAAAGACTTTGAACTCGCCATGGAAACTGCTCATGGGGCTTTGATGGAAACTACTGTTTGCACTCACAAAAAGTTATCCTGGTATTTTTTATGGTGATTTTGAAAAGTTGTTACAATATATATCCTGGATATACGGACAATATATCCCTCAAAATACATGTTTACAAAAGTTCTTCTGCTTTTTTTGTGTAATATTACTAGTTGTAGACACATATTATAGATATATTATCCTTGTTTGAAAGGGTACATAAATTCTACTGTTTATGTTCCAGTATAAGTTTTTATTCTCCGTAAGAGACAGTGCAGTATATGGAGGGGTCAGAGGGTGTCGCTGTTTCATTCAACACGGACTAGAGCCATCGAGGTTATTTTAATCTGGGGGAACCTTTAGGGCCGGAACGTTCGTAATGTAATTTGAAGCGAGGCGGACTATCCTAGGCAGCGCACAGTCAGCGACCTTCCACAGCATGATTTAATAATATCAACTTTATCTTTCATATAGTCTCTTTGTTGCATGTTATAATATGTGACATAGTTGACATGCTATGGTAGAGGACTCCATGTTTATAGGACGTGCTTATTTCAGGTGAAAAATGGTGTCTATATTAAAGAACTCCATCAGCTGCTGGAGGACGCAAGGACTACAAGGTAGCAATATATCATGTATATCAAGTATAATATTTAATGATCCTAAAAAATAGAATAAATCCCATCAAATATAATGCATAAAATCAAATCGAATAGTCAGTGAACGGTACACCACACGTGTTTACGGGTATCTCTGGTATTATAGTGATATGATGTAGAGTAAGAAAGCTGTATTTTTGTGCAATGCTGTTTGATCAGTAATTATTTATAAAAAAAAAAATGTGGAAACGTCTCTTGTTATTTATTCCAGGTTGTATTCAGAGTCACATGAGAATCCTGTTTGCTGGAATTAAAACCTATGACGTTCCTCCGGACTACAGCGGTAATTTTATGTTTAATTTAATAATTTGACATTTCCTTACTTCAACATACATATTGTATCCATACACATGTACAAGTATAGAGGGTCAGAAAAAATGAGTATTTGATCATCGGGTCGCTAGAGACAGGTCCCTACCAATATCAGGAAACCGGTGAAATGTCCCTAACAAAAATCCAATCAAGACAAAAATATGTTTATCGACAATGGGTTCAAATAACATCTCTGTCCCCTTCAAAGCAATACGACAGGTCTGCCAAATTGATTATCCCTTGGATCATTTGGTCTGCAAAAGCCAATAAAACTCTTCAACACTTAATTGTATTCTATAACCTTATTGAATCTGTAACATTAGGGAAAACAAGGTTTAACTATTATTCCCCTACATTTCCATGCAGTCGAATGATATTTAATTTACTCATATATTCATTAATATTATACACGTATGTATATCTATTCATAGACAGACTGTGAGACTATTTAAATTATTTATTGATAAACTACATATTAATATTGATCGACACTGTTATATATATTCACTCAATCACTCTCTCAATCACTCTTTCAGAGATCCAGAGATCCAGGGCATATATAGCTATAGCTGCTCAGTGTTTTACTTTATATTCTTTTTTCTATGTTTGCTATGATACCTGCATTTTCTTCTGCAATTAATCTTTATCTTTACTGACCTTATATAAAATGTTCTGTATGAATCGCTACAGAGTGTAGAGCTTCTCTCTAACAAGTGGTATATCTGCTCCCTGAAGACGTGGTCCTGCCAGACAAACCCAAACTGAAGTTCCTCAACAAGGTTCCCAACTTCAAGAAGGCCAAGAAGGAGAAGAAGAAGCTGAGAGACATCCAGGGTCCAGCCCAGGCAGCCAACACCTTCACCGTAGGAAGCTACGCTATCGTGGTAGGTTCACTATTATTTCGTGGTAGGTCCACCAACTAGCATTTCTCTTTCAATTGAAATGTTGTCTTCTTATTAATTCTATGTTAAATCTCATGCACTACTGTAATACTTACTATTGTGTCTTATCAAATAAATCGTCAATATACTGGGTCATGTTGTTCAACAGGCCCTGGGAGGCGGATACATCCACTGGGGTCACATAGAGATGATCCGTCTGACCATCAACCGCAAGATGGACGTCCGCAACACCTTCGCCAAGTGGCGCATCAACGCGCCCTACAAGCCCATCACCCGCAAAGGCCTGGGCCAGCGCATGGGCGGTGGCAAGGGCGCCATCGACCACTACGTCACCCCCGTGCGCTGCGGCCGGCTGATCGTTGAGGTGGGGGGCCGGATAGAGCTGGGGGAGGTGGAGCCCATCCTCGTTGAAGTGGCCAAGAAGCTGCCGTTCCCAGCCAGGGTGAGTGAGGTGCCACGGTCCACGGGACCACCCTGTTCTGTGGTAGTACTACTTTTCACTTATGAAAGGCGAATTAGTGGGCTACCGTTAACTCTTTTTAGTCTTATTACTTTTAAGTAATCAAATTATTACTATTAACTAGTTACTAGTCTAAAGGGGTGCTGTGTTTCAGTTGTAGTAAAGGGGTGCTGTGTTTCGGTTGTAGTAAAGGGGTGCTGTGTTTCGGTTGTAGTAAAGGGGTGCTGTGTTTCGGGTGTAAGTAAAGGGGTGCTGTCTTTCGGGTGTAATAAACCGGCGGTGCATTTCAGGTGGTGAGCCGGGAGAGTCTGGCCGCCATGCACGCAGCGCAGGAGGAGAAGGAGCAGAACAACCAGAACCCCTGGACCTTCCGCCAGGTCGCCCAGGGCAACATGTTGGGCATCCGGAAGGTTCTGAGCCCCTTCGACCTCCACAACCACGGGCGCTTCACCGGGAAGTTCCACCTGCCTGGCCGGGTCTGACGCCCTCGTGGTTTAATGTGTGATGTTACGGTTGATTAAGAGTACCACTGTGTGGAAAGTTCACGTCTCAGAAGATTAAATGTGTTTATAAGATCTCCCTCTCTCTCTTCATTTGAGATGTTACAGATGTTGTCTTATGATCATGTTACTCATTGAACTTTAGGAATTTGAACAACACCGACAGCCATAATAAATTAGAACAATAACTCCAGCTATGAATAATATATTAGAACAATAACTCCTTCCATAAATCCATGATCAATAAGAAAAATATCCAGCTATAAATAATCAATAGGAACAATAGCTCCATAATCAATAACAATATCTCCTGGTCGTAAATCACTAGAAGAGTGATCATAGCTATAAATAATAATTCCTATTCGTAATCAACCTTACTTTCGTAAAAAATAAGAGAGAAGGGAGGAAACATCAGGCAGGCCATAATGAAAAGTAAAATGTACATGTTTGAGCCATTTTACTTTGACTCATTTAAATGAGCGAGAAATGCCTCCATCTGGTGTTCACCAGAGGTAGCGACAAAAGCCTTATAATCAGGGTGGCTATTGCACGCAGGTGTGCAAAACGAAGTTTAGCAGTTTAATGAGGTTTGGGGGCTTCAGATGTTCTGGAGCAGCTGTTCAGCTTGGTGGTCAACTGATGGTGGCGACCTCCTTAGGGTCGCCACCATCAGTTGGGAGGAAGACACAACAAAATAAACTCTTCTCGTAGTACCAATGCCTTTATTTTCAGATGGATTTCCACTTGTCAGGGAAGAGATCAGAATGGTATTCTCTCCACACAGAAAACTGGCAGTTACAAAGGAGTAAAATGAAAAAGTAAAACAAGGTCAATATACAACATATAAAAAAATGACGCAGTGTGTAATACATTCTCTCTTTAGATGGCTGGAGTCCATTAGCATTCTCAGACATTCTGCTCCAACAACTCAACATAACAGTTTGATATACGGATACTAACATAACAGTTTAACATAAATGGTTATGTTAAACCGATATTAAAATAACAGTTTAACATACATGGTTATGTTTAACCGGTATTAACACAAGTTTAATTTTAAACTACACAGTTGCTCTCCAGAAGAGAGGAACTAATAAAAGCAGAAATTATAATAACTTTCAAGACTTTTCATTGATGATCAATAATGTTTGTGTTTGTGTAGAGATACTAAGACCTTGAATAACAGAAAGGTGTAGTAGGACCATGTGCAGCAGGTAGTGTTTGGTTTGGTTTGCACCATATAGTATATACACAGATCAGTATTTTACACTGTCGTTACTCAGTAGCTATCCCTAGCTAGGCTAACCCTAGCTGCGGAAGATGGCCTTGTGTCCAGCTTGTGATTGGCTCTTCCTGTAGCGGGTGTCTGGATGTGATTGGTTGGTTGAGGGAGAGGCGGGCCGAGTAGTGCTGGCCCTGGTCACCTGGATGAAGCCATGCCCCCTGGCCCAGGTAAGGGCATAGCTTGGTAGGCACAAGGTTCAGGTTTGAGGCAGCAGACGGACACAACATTAATGTCGGTCTGCTTCCGTGTGCAACAAAGTTCTCCTGCAGAGACTGCACCAGCAGCTAATGCTGGTAGCTTATGGTAGCTGCGAACCAGGCAATGGTAGTAGCTAATGCTAACCGCTAACCAGGCAACTCAAACAGCACATATCCCAAAGTCCTGTGCAGCGGTTTTTGGGGAGCAGGACATTTGCTCACTGTTATCTAGCTAACCAGTAGTTCACCTTTCATCGGCAAGCTTCTGAGTTACCGTTGACTAATGACCTACTAGTTAACTAGAAGAAATGTTAACTAGGAACTACATGAATTACCATAAATATCTCAGTTTACCAGCAGTCCACTATTAGTTCACTGGTAACTAGCAAACTAAATAGTTTACTTTTAAATCAGTGAACTAGTAGTAAACAGGTACCTAGTCACCATGAGTATCGAGCGGGGGGGCAGTGCTGCAGCAGGAACTGGACCAGCTGACCATCGCTTTTCATCAGACGTTTTCCCGCCAATTTCTCCAACTTCAGAATTCATCTCCGAGTCATTCTCTAGTGTCCTGTACATCGAGGTGGGGTGGGGGCGATGTACCGGGGGCAGGGTGGGGGTCATTGGTGTGCGCCCAGTAGGGGACAGGAGTGGGAGCGGATGTCATTGTGTTTATGGACGGCTCGGTCCAGATCGAGCGTCTCGCCGTTCACCGTGACCTCCAGACAGCCGCTGTAGGGCGCCGTGACCGGAGTCGCCACCAGGGGAACATCTGGAGGAAACACATCTGGTCAGTGGAAAACACTCTGTGTGGAGCAGGATCATCTAGTGCAGCGGTTTTCAATAGGTGAGGCGCGCCTCCCCTGGGGGGCGCCAAAGAGCCAAAGGGGAGGCGCGACAGGCGACACGCACAAAGACGAAATACGCATCTGTATGCAGCTCTATTGATATCGGTAATTGTTCGTGCGTGTATTAGTTTTAAAATGCATCTTTTCCTTTTCCCAAGTCAATAGAAGTCAGCATTAAGGGAGGAGACAGGACCCAGCAAAAAACGTAGGAAAAAGGATCTTCAATGTGTTTCTGGTTGTCTGTGGAGAGCGAGTTCCCCCAGATCTCCACTAGGGCTATGGAAGTCCCTTTACCTCCATGTACTTGTGTGAGTGTGGGTTTTCCACACTGACCGTGATTAAAAACAAATACAGATCAAGGCTGCAGGTGGAGGACGACTTTCGTATATTTCTCTCTGCACTGCAGCCCCACATCGAACACCTCTGAGCATCAAAAGCGAGGCCTCATTGTTCCCACTGATATGGACGATTCAATTGAAAGGCAAAGTTGTGTTGTCTTGAATCCATGAATTGGGTGGGCCATAGGGTTGATGCCGCTCGTAGCGCAAATGATGTGAATTTGGCGCATTTTGTTTTTATTGTTTAAATTTGAGGTTGTACGTGGCGGAAATCGTTAACAAATTTCATGAAAATATGTGAATCTGTTCGATCTGATAACATGCCGTTGTCGTTCATTGATCAGAGAACTGTCCATTGTGCAGATTTTTTTCGAGACGATGTGCATCTCCTTCAAAAGTGCGCTTAAAGCCCAGACACACAGCACCGATTTCAGCCGTCGGGTGTTGTCGGTTGAAGCTTTGGCGCCGATTACACATGTTAAGCATGTTTTGTTGATTTGTGGATAGGCCTACTGATGTTCAGTAATTTTAAAAGTAGCCTCAATTAGGCCTGCATGAAGTTGGAAATGATTTGCAAAGAATCGTTTATGAATGCACTTTTAAAAAAGTTGTGGAAATAAAATGAATGACATTACATTTGATTAGTTATTGAAAATCATCATTGCCTGGAACACACAAAAGATGACATTTACTGAAGAGGCGTGTGTGGGTTAGGTCTGGTGGACGGGATTATTTTTTTTTGAGGGGGCGCTCGGCTGTCCTTACCTACTCTAAGGGGAGGCTCACATTCACCCAATTTGAAAACCCCTGATCTAGTGCGTCCAAACAGTCTGCACCCAGTTACCTGGGCCTCGATACAGGCGGAGATGTTACGTGTGTGCTCTTTACAGGTCTGAGTGGACGGGATTATAATTTTTTTTGAGGGGGCGCTCGGCTGTCCTTACCTACTCTAAGGGGAGGCTCACATTCACCCAATTTGAAAACCCCTGATCTAGTGCGTCCAAACAGTCTGCACCCAGTTACCTGGGCCTCGATACAGGCGGGTTAACTGGTCCTCTATACAGGTGAGTTACCTGGTCCTCTATACAGGTGAGTTACCTGGTCCTCTATACAGGTGAGTTACCTGGTCCTCTATACAGGTGAGTTACCTGGTCCTCTATACAGGTGAGTTACCTGGTCCTACATACAGGTGAGTTACCTGGTCCTCTATACAGGTGAGTTACCTGGTCCTCTATACAGGTGAGTTACCTGGTCCTCTATACAGGTGAGTTACCTGGTCCTCTATACAGGTGAGTTACCTGGTCCTCGAGTTTGCTCTGGTTCCTGCCCATACAGGTGAGTTACCTTGGTCCTCTATACAGGTGAGTTACACCTGGTTCCTACATACAGGTGAGGTTACCTGGTCCTCTCTATACAGGTGAGTTACCTTGGTCCTCTAATACAGGTGAGTTACCTGGTCCTCTATACAGGTGAGTTACCTGGTCCTCTATACAGGTGAGTTACCTGGTCCTCTATACAGGTGAGTTACCTGGTCCTCTATACAGGTGAGTTACCTGGTCCTCTATACAGGTGAGTTACCTGGTCCTCTATACAGGTGAGTTACCTGGTCCTCTATACAGGTGAGTTACCTGGTCCTCTATACAGGTGAGTTACCTGGTCCTCTATACAGGTGAGTTACCTGGTCCTCTATACAGGTGAATAAGCTAATATTCTACACATGCAAGTCTTTACGAGCGAGTTACCTGGTAGCCCTCCTATAAAGGTGCTGGAGGGGGACTGTAGGTCGACTGGCTCTTGTGTCTCCTCGCTGCGACCAGGCTGACCATCCACCCAGAGCAACGTCTGGTTGCCCGTGACGACCACTCGGATCACATGACCCTCACCGTCACACAGCTGGGCGGGGGCACTGGCCACCACCGTGTTGCCCACGGAAACCAGAATAAACTGCAAAACAACGTGTTGTATTATAAACCTGTTACACAAATGATTATATTACGACAGCGGGGGATGTTTGAATGCAAGGTTTTTGCTTCGGTCACCACCAACTCCCACCCAGTGCTCTGACTAGAACAGAGTACTACCACGACTACCCTGTAATTATGAACAGAACCCTCTTGGGACCTACGTCTCTCCACTCGTCCATGGCAGGGTGGTAGTCGGCCAGGGAGACCGAGAAGGGAACACTGTCCTGGTGGACAAGGGCGAACATCACACCCATCGCCGAGGTCGGACGCACAGCGAGGTCCACGCTCAGGTTCTGGTAGTCTGGAGGAGAGGAGAGAGGAGAAGGAGAAAGAAGAGACTGGTTTATGAGGAGGCGAGAGGGGTTACTGAATACGATAAATGTGATGTGGAGCACACATTAAATGTGATCGATTCAGTGTGCGAAATACCAGGTGTCAATCGGGGGTCCCCCTTATCCTAGCACTTCAGTGTTATGCTTAGGTCTTACAAAGACTCATTGGCAGCCAATCAGAATTGAGGGCGGGGGTTGTGGACGAGTTGATCTAAGGGCAAATCTGTCCGAATCGCTTCTGCTTTACTCGTAACCGAGACCGCTACTGCAAATCACACACTACATGCTTTTCTTTGTAGCGTAGTTTACCTGTAAAATTGTTGGACTCAGATACTGAGCTGTTACTAGAATAAGACTAATCTTTTCGAGAAAACAGGTGTACAATCCTATGATTTTTCTAAACTCCCAACAGTTTAGTGTAGATGGGTATTTGTTTAATGTAATTTGTATGTTAGATTAGATTATACTTTATTTCATCCCCGAAGGGAAATTCGTTCATCACAGCAGCATTTAACAAAGGAAATGAAAACAAGACAAATAATAAAATACACAATCCATAAAAGCATACTTTAAGAAAAAGAAGACAAAGGGAGAAAGTGCTACGGTGCTCTCTACTTGTGTTGTATGTGTTAAATGTGATACATTTGGCAAATGGGATAATGCGTTAAATGAGATTAATGTGTAAAAGGGGACACGTGGGTTAAATGTGATGGGTAGGCGGAAGTACCATAGGAGATGTTGAAGAGGGAGAAGCCGAGCCCCGGGTAGTAGGATCCCGGGTGTTCGGAGCCGAAACACTGCATGTTCTCGTTAGAGCTGATGGTCTCCTGGATGGAGGTGTCTTCACCCGTCAGCCAACGCCAGTCCTTCATGCAGCCGTCCAGACGGGGGTTCACCTAGATACACACCAAACAAATAAATATACCGAAGATATCACACACACACGCACAATAAATAAATAAACACATGATATATATGCACAAAACACACACACACAACCTCCCCCCCCCACACACACACACACACACACACACACACACACACACACACACACACACACACACACACACACACACACACACACACACACACACACACACACACACACACACACACACACACACACACACACACACACACACACACACACACCTGGCTGAGGAGGCCCTCCTCCCGGAAGGGCACACCCCCTACGGTCAGGTTGAGCTCATGAACGCCCTTCCTCAGAGTGAACAGATCTCCGTTCACCACAATCTTCATCACCGCCTCCCGGTCTATCTTTATCACCAGGCTGCGCCCCTGCTCCTCCACAGAGATCTACAACATAAAGATCAAATAGATGTGCTATTCATACTACTGTATATACACACACAATATAAACAGTGTTATTAAAACTCTCTTCTGATTGGTCATCCTTCCTGTCAATCATAACCAACAGGCTCTGGCTATGAACATTTTTAGAAATAATTCACTGAAATAATTGTGAATATTTGGTATAAATATTTGAATATTCGGTATAAATATATATCCTCCTGACCTTCCTCCACTGTCCGTCGTTGACCAGCGGCCCAGTGCTGGTCACCCGGCTGACCGCTGCGTACTTCAACTGCAGCTCCAACTTCCCATGATGCATCGCTAGGACGATCCAGGAGCTGTTATGGTGACCCCCCGCAAAAAAGATCACACCTTCAGGATCGTACGTTCGCAGGTCAAACTCAGCAGAGAACCTGTAGAGAGGACAAAGGAGGGAATAGGTTATAGTATGTCTCAGTGTAAGGAGGTTCTTGTATGTCTAGGTGTTGGGAGGTTCTAGTACGTCTACATGTCAGGTTCTTTGTCTAGATATGATGAGGTTCTATTACGTCTACATGTTAGGTATGTCTTGATGTTAGGATCTAGATGTCAGAAGGCTCCTGTACCCCGTCTGGACGCGGCGTCGGAAGCGCAGCCGGACGACGGGGACGGCGCTGAACATACGTCCGAGGTAGAGCGAGCGACTGTTCCTCTTCAGAACCGGCGACAAACAGGGTGTGATGCGCTGCAGAAACATGGAGATCAACATGAATCAGATCAACATCAATATGATCAGGGGACGCGCCTGGAAGGAAATCAACTAAATTAAAGTAAAAGTAAGGGTCCGAGTAAAATGAGGGGTAAGAGTAGAAGGAAGAGTAGGAGTAAAAGGAGGTGTAAGGAGTAGAAGGAGTCGTATTTCACCTTGCAGCTGCGGAGGTCTTGGCTGAGCTTCCTGCCTTGACGACCGTCACAGAAGCAGCGGAAACTACCGGGAGTGTTGAGACACTGCTCTACGCACACACCCTGCAGACACTCATCCACGTCTACACACACGACCACCCACACACACAACACACACAGTTTCAGGAATGTAAGGGTATAAACAGTATGATTAAATATATTGGAGTATTTCATTCAGGGTAGTTTCATCAGTTCATCAGTACTTAAAGTAGTTAAGTACCTGTTAAAGGTTAAGTATCTAGTGTGTCTAAAGTGTCTAGTATCCAAGTTCCGGAAGATTTCCTGAATGGGATCAGGTGTGAATGGGAACAGGGATCGATATTCCGGGAATTCTACACCGGCCTTCTGCCTGCTCAAGACCTAGCAACATTTCCGTAATGTGGATGAAAGAGGCCCCATTCAAGAGAGGTGAGTAAAATGTTTTGTCCATCTATTGCAAGAAGCTTTCCCGTAGAGCGAGCAAACCAATCACAAGACTAAGCTGATGTCGTATTTTTAATTGCGACTGTTTATCCTCAGGGGCCCAATGCTTTTTGAGGGATCTTTCTGTTTGCAAACGAGCTCTTTTTTTGAAGAATGTCTGGACGCCTGAAAAGGTGGCTAGTATACCGTGCAATGCTTTTTAAGATAAGAGTTTATATCAAAACATACCCACACTATTCTGGAGAATGGATAAACAGAAATGGAAAACATAGCTCGAGTATATTACTTTATTCCCAGATTTGTATTATTATGGGAGGGAGGAGGGGGAGCACGAAGAGTTAGGTGAAAGAGATGTCAGGGCACTGGTAGTAAAAAAGGATAAAGACCACCTATGCAAGTTAAACATGTATTAGTACTTAAAGCTGTTTAGTGTATATAAGTACTTAAGGCTAGGTATATAGCCTGTGTACTGTTAAAGTAATCATTGAATGGTGGCAGCATGACTTCTATCAACCAAGGTTCTCATGTTTATGTTAAGTCCTAGCAGAGCTTGACGTTAGTGGGCCATTATTTACGTTATTAAGGTCAAAATGGCTGCTCAGAGAAATGCACAAACGTCCGCTTAGTAAATACACCTAACAGTAATGAGATGCTCTTAACTACCGTTTAGATTTCACACACGCAGACAGATATATCTGGCTTCACGATTATACTAGGGGGCAATATCGTTTATAGTATTCCACTTAATATACTATATTCTCTTTAAGAACTGAGAGTAGACTCCCTATGTTTATCCTCCGATGAGTCCGAAGCAGCTTCTCATGTTTGACCTTCTTGCCTGAGAGACGGTTTCTTTCTTTAGAACACAAGACTAAGTGTTCCCTGAGTGTACAGGATGTGCATAATAGGCTGGGGAAAGGTAGGGCCCTGGAGGGTCAGGGCTTCTCCCCAGGAACCAGCAGCTGTGTGGGGACTCACTCACTCACTCTCACACACTCTCACTCTCTCACTCTCTCACTCTCTCTCTCTCTCTCTCTCTCTCTCTCTCTCTCTCTCTCTCTCTCTCTCTCTCTCTCTCTCTCTCTCTCTCTCTCTCTCTCTCTCTCTCTCTCTCTCTCTCTCTCTCTCTCTCTCTCTCTCTCTCTCTCTCTCTCTCTCTCTCTCTCTCTCTCTCTCTCTCTCTCTCTCTCTCTCTCTCTCTCTCTCTCTCTCTCTCTCTCTCTCTCTCTCTCTGAGTTTTTATAATGACATTAAATAGACTCCTCTCTTTCAGTAAACATTCTGATAGTTTTTTTTGAACAGGTAAAGCAAGTGTTATACAATTTGTAAATATAACTTAATTGTAACCACTTGTCCACTTCATAATTCAATTTAGTTTATCATTGCTTATTTTTCTTTACTTGTTCGAAATACCAATATTTTAAAAACATTCTGATAGGGTTAGTATGACAGGGTGAATCTGATCGGGGTAGGTTGAGAAGTATAGGGTTGGTCTGGTAGTGTTAGGGTTAGTCTAACAAGGTTAGCATGATAGTGGGGTGGTGGTGAGTTTGACAGGGTTAGTCTGATAAAGGTCAGGTTAGTTGAGTTAGAGGTCCACCATAACCTGTTTTACAGTCTAATTCCCACATGAATACACCAGGACGGGTGTTCAGAAGTTGACCCATCACCCAATTTCTACAACACAGCTGGAGCTCACACACACCCTCCAGATATGCAAGTCTATATATAGTTTGCAGTGTTTAACGCCCAAAAAAAAAGGATTAAAAAAAGGGAATTCAGTAAAGAATAATAATAGTAAGGGTTGTGAGTCTGTGCCCTCTATCACCAAGGACAACACTGCTACTATTATCATATTATGTTAACACAGTCAAGAATGGGGTAAACGTAATATCCTTTCTTGCCTAATTACTTGGCAAGAAAGAAGTGTTTATTGGTAGAATGCCGATCTGGTGGGCAGCACATGAACAGTGGGATGGGCTATGCATGAGCCTGTGTAAACAGTGTAAAAGTACATACTTGCGTAGTACAAATGCCTTATTTTGATCATGAACAATTAAAATGTAATTTGAATATTAAAAATAAAAAGGAATGAAATTCGAATGGGATTATAGAGGAAGATTGACAGCTCTACTGTGTTCATGACGCGCTATGTTTTGCAAAGTTCATATTTATTTGTATGCAATACATGCACTTTCTTAAAGTCATCCTCTCCTTGTGATTTCTTTAGTTTTAAGTCTTGATATGCGAAGTGAACGCGCCCATGTACCCTACAGGCGACTCGTCCGTTTACGTTATGGGTGAGAACCACCAGACCTGAAAAATAATCCAGGGGAAACACTGGCACTGGCGCTCGCACGTGTGTGTGTGCGTGTGTGTGTGTACACTCACCCACGCAGCTCAGTGATTGGTTGTTGAACTCGTAGCCACTCTCACAGAAACACTCGTAGCTCCCATCTGTGTTCACACACTGAGCCGTCCCACACACACCCGGGATCACACACTCGTCCACGTCTAAAAAAAAACCACACACACACAGACACACACACACACACACACTGAATCCTATCTTTTTTTCATTAACACATCATATTAACAGATACCAGATAGTCCATCAGGTTTGCTTACCTTGGCAGGTGTGGCGGTTGACCAGCTTGTAACCACGGTGACAGGAACAGTGGTAACTACCCAAAGTGTTGTTACACACGTGCTCACAGCCGGCATTCTTCTCAGCACACTCGTTGACGTCTGAGAGAGAAAATAGTTCTTAGTTGGCAGCTTGCCTTGTTAGCGGTCCATTCATCGGGTCCGGGCTACCTCTGTTAGCCTTTAGCTCTGTTAGCTATGTTAATGGTTAGCTCTGTAAGCAACCCGCTCTGTGAGTTGTCAGCTCTTTTAGTTGTAAGCTCCATTAGCTGTTAGTTGCTAGCTTTGTTAGCAATTACTTGTTTTAGCCGTTAGCTCTGTAAACGGTTAGACCTTTTAGTGGTTATTTTAGTGGTCTTTGTTAGCCATTAGCTCTACAAGAGCTGTTAGCTCAAATTTGTTAAACTAATTTATTAACTCTAGCATGTAGATGGTAGTTGATGTGTGTTTGCCGTAAATGTGTTTCGGTAAGTGTGTAAGAGTTTGTATGGCATATGTGTGTGTGTTTAAGAGTACGTGTGTGTGTAGACATTTATTCAGTCAGTTTGTTTCCGTTTACCAAGCTTCCAGGATGAGTCACTGTGGAAACGGTTGGCGAACACCAACCATAGACTCTCTAAGCTCATTTTCACCTTTCCGTCTTAAAAACTCTTACTGTTGCAAATACTAGGAGCTCCTCTTAGACCTCCAGCACACTGACCTCCTCCACCGTGACCTCCACCACATGACCTCCAGCACACTGACCTCCTCCACCGTGACCTCCAGCACACTGACCTCCTCCACCGTGACCTCCACCACTGACCTCCAGCATGACTCCACCACTGACCTCCAGTACACTGACCTCTACCCTGACCTCCACCACCCTGACCTCCTCTACCCTGACCCCTGACCTCCACCACCCTGACCTCCTCTACCCTGACCTAAACAGAGCCATGTGACCATCTGTTATCTCTTTTGAAAACTAGTTCAAACTGAATCAATACCGCGCTCACAACAGCCACAACAACCAGATAATCACTGTCCGATTCAGGGTTTGTTGTGTTGTGACATACACCTGACCCAGTTATACCCTTTAAGAGGAAACACACCCAGTTCAATCCATTCAGAGGACACACAAACAGTAATTACCCTTTGAATAGATTCCTTTGTTGGATACTCGGTCTGATGGGTTAGGGTTAGTCTCAAAGGACGAGCCTCACAGGGGAATGGTTAGTCTGATAGGGTAAGTTGGATAGTTAGGGTTAGTCTGATAAGGTTTATGTGAGTTTGATAGGGTTACAGTAGGTAGAATAGGGTTAGTTTTAGGGTCTACCACCATTTCAGTCTGATTCCCACAAGGATACACCAGGACAGATGTTTAGAGGTTGACCCCGTCACCCAGTTTCTACAACACAGTTGGAGCTCCCTCACAGACTCCAGATGTGTGTGTATGCGTGTGCACACGGTTTTGTTAAATACTCGATTACGACATTTAGCGGCCTGTTCATTTTTCATGTATTTTAAAATCATTAATATATTTTGGACACCTGACCTAGTTATACCCATTTACAGGACACCTGACCTAGTTATACCCCTTTACAGGACACCTGACCTAGTTATACCCCTTTACAGGACACCTGACCTAGTTATACCCCTTTACAGGACACCTGACCTAGTTATACCCCTTTACAGGACATCTGACCCAGTTAAACCCCTTTACAGGACACCTGACCCAGTTAAACCCCTTTACAGGACACCTGACCCAGTTAAACCCCTTTACAGGACACCTGACCCAGTTAAACCCCTTTACAGGACACCTGACCCAGTTATACCCCTTTACAGGACACCTGACCTAGTTATACCCCTTTACAGGACACCTGACCTAGTTATACCCCTTTACAGGACACTTGACCTAGTTAAACCCCTTTACAGGACACCTGACCCAGTTAAACCCCTTTACAGGACACCTGACCCAGTTAAACCCTGTTAAAGGACACGTGACCTAGTTATCCCTTTAGAGACACCTGACCTAGTTACCCCTTTACAGGACATGTGACCTAGTTATACCCCTTTACAGGACACCTGACCTAGTTATACCCATTTACAGGACACCTGACCTAGTTATCCCTTTAGAGAAACCTGACCTAGTTATCCCTTTAGAAACACCTGACCTTGTTATACTCCTTTAGAGGACAAGAAGCAGTTACAGCCCGAGTAGAGGACGCACTCCTGACCAAGTTAAACCATGGTGCAGGACCTATGTTGGTTGGGTCAATGGTTTGTCCCTGGACAGCACTGCAGAAGTGCTGAGGCTTTAAGACGCTATCCTTCCTGAGGTCAATGATGACCTTGTGCATTAGCCTGCTGGAGGCAAACAATTGGACGGTTGAGATGACTCCGAATGACACTGCAGAATCACTGCATTCTGCTGACATAAAGTGGCCTCCCCCTCTCTCTACCTATGTCTCTCCCTCCCTGGCTATCGCTCTCTCGCTGCCTCCATCCCTTCCACCCTCTCCCTCAATGTTGTTGAAGGTCACTTAACCTGACCTCGCCCTCAAAGCAATAAAAGAAAAATGCGTAAAAAAAAAGGAAGAAAGAAGGAAAAATAGAAAAGGAAAATTTAAGAACATAGCAACTGCTCATTTTTCTCTCGCTCGCTCAGTGGCCGTGAAGGGCACTCAACCGTACCTTTATCACAGTGGGCTCCGGTCCAGCCAGTGAAGCAGTGGCACAGGAAGTCTCCCTTCCGGTCCTCACATCGCACCGACCCCCTGGGGTGGCACGGGGAGGGAGAGCACTGGTCTGGGATATCTGGGGTGGGGGGGTGGGGAGAGAAAGAGAGAGATCAGTATAAATGACACCATGCTACCGAAGCTTCCCTCCAGGAACATGCTGACAACATGCTGACTCTAGTGTGACACAGGACATGACGTTATACAGGACAAGGCCTCATACAGCTACCTCCAGGGGGCATGCCCCATTACAATCCTAGGAGACATCCTAAAAGGTACGATCTAAGGGGATAGAAGACCCGCCCCCCCCCCCCTTCTTGTGTCGGTTGAGTATTTAAACAGAGCAGAAGACACGTCCAGACATGTTCCCTAACGTTCAGAGGAGAAAGAGAAAGAGAGAAAGAGAGAAAGACGAGAATAGAAAGAGAAAGACGAGAATAGAAAGGGAAAAAGAGAAAGACGAGAATAGAAAGAGAAGAGAAAGATTGAGAGAGTGAAAGAGACAGAAAAAAGAGGGAAAAAAAGAAGAGGAAGTGAAAGCGAGGGAAAAAGAGAGCGATAGAGATTAAAGTTGAAAAATATTTGGTGCAGAATGCCAGAATAAATTATAGTACGTTCTAAAAATATCACATTTATCCCTTTGGTTCATGTGGTGAGAACCATATTTATCTGGTCTTAGACAGAAGGTAGTCAAACATGATTTTGTATATACATAAATATATACATAGTGTTGCTGGACAGATAGATATTTAGTTATATCTATCTATCTCTATAGCTATTTTTATGTGTATGTATTACTTTATATAATATATAAAGTAGTTCATACCCATGTTAATGGCAGAACTTTGTTTATGTGAAATCAATAAACATTTCCGTCACCTCTAATGTTAGGTTCAGACCTGGTTAATGCTTCATAGCAGGAATTAGATCACATTTATTGCACACATTTATTTCTCGAACAAATATGTAAGTAAAAATGAGGTGTAATTCAATGTTTTAACATTGAAATATGTTCTAGTCATGGCATGATGATTTAAACTCAAGTAAATTCAGATATATCAACAGTTTCTTCGACTTTCTATTTCACTGCAGTTTCTGGGTGGGAGGAGGAAGAGGAAGAGGAGGAGGAGCAGGAGGAGGAGGGACAGAGAATAGAAGGAGAGAAGCAGGAGAGAAGGAGTTGAAACAGGAGAGATAGAGAGGTCTGTGGTCTCTTTACAAACCAGCGGTAAGGCAAGGAGAGGGTTTCGAGGTTTAGTATACAATGTGTATTTGCGTGTAATCCTTTGGGGTTATTATGCGTTATAAATGACAATATGATTTATATTTTGGATTCATCCCACAGCAGATATGACTATATCTCAGTTGGTAGGCAGGTTGAGGGGAGGGAGGGAGAGAGATTCCATGAGTTTTATCCCTCACAGCTCTCTGCTGTTGCTGAGTCATAAGTCATTCTGCTCAGCCAATGGGAGGCCAGCTGGCTGGTCCTGATGCAGCAGAAAGAGACCTTGCTGTCAAACTACACATCAGGCGGGCGTCGCCTAATAGATAAAATGCTACATATTATGCTAGCAGTGACGGCCCCTATAGGCATAGCTGTGCCCCAGAAAAAGCATGAATATTCATGTTTTGCGTATGCACACTTCCAGCACCTGAATCGACACGCCCACAGTTATTTGATTTCCTCAAACACCTTAGTCAACAATCCGCTAAGCTAATTGCTAATTCCTGCTCCCCCACCTCCACCGTAGCGCTCTTTATTAGCGTGTGTACGCGCGGGGATCCGGTGGCCGCGGGGACCGTGTGTGTAAAGGAGTCCACACACTGCGGTGCTACTTTGGAGGAGGCACCAGTGCCTCCAAACCAAACCCATTCCAAGACCATCCCACACATACGACACACACACACAACACAACACACACACACACACACACACACACACACACACACACACACACACACACACAGACCTTACTGAACTACCTACTAACGTATAATAAGGGACAGCATCTCTGTCGGGTTACCTGCTCTAGCTTTGGGGAATTTGCTAGGCTAGGAGAAGTAGCTACGTTACGTATAGAGAATTGCCTAGGCTAGCTCTTCAGAAGCAGCTAGGCTAGCTGTAGGGAAGTGGCTAGGCTAAGTATGATGCGGAACAGAAATACTGCAGTGGAACCCAGCCTCCAGAACTATTAATACACCACAGAGGAAGAACAGCAGAGGGAGGGGAAGCTAGGTGAAAGACATCAAAGTGTGCAGAAGATATTGAAGGACACGCACGCGATGAGAGTCGGAGGTAGTGAATATTGAGCACAGCGTCATCATTTATAGTGATATGTAGTGAATACTGAGCCATGATGAGGATGAGAAGTAGTGAATATGCAACACCGCCATGCAACACGCAGTGTGTGCTTGTGTTTTAGAGCTGTGACTATGCAACCAGTGGCTCAAACACTACGAGTAGTAGGGTTTGAGCGTTTGTTTCCTTTACATAGTACACTACTGGACATGATGAATTCCTTTACATAATACATTTCTTTATATGACCTTTGACCAACGGCAAAAGTAATTCACAGTTCAAAGAAAAAAATATAAACAGAAATTTAGAATCATCAAATACAATCATCTCACAATGAATTGATTTTGGGTTTAATGTGCTCTTTGACCAGTGGATGGCAGTACATTGTAGACCTACTAGTAGCTTGCCAAGCACAGATTATAACCGTAAGACTCCGTCATAAACAGTTCCCAGGAAATTACTGGGATAACCTTTCAGAGACAGCTAGTGATATTCACTGTTAATCCATAGCTATTTCAGTCTTGCACCCTTTCAAACACGGCTTAGCAATGCCGGAATAGATGGGCAAATGAAATCACCAATATCGAACCCTGTTCCCATTAACACATGACCCATAAAGGGAATGTTCCTGAACATTTCCATGAAACGGCACATGTTAGGGGCTATATGCAGTCCCATGAATACATACTGTCTTCGGCTAGCTAGCATGAAGAGGAACGTACTAACTATCGAGTACTGTCATTTCCCGATCCATGGGAAAATACGTGGGTTTAGTTTTCTAGAGACCGGGAGGAAGAGGGTTTGAGGAAAGATGGGGGAGGGATGGATGGTTTTACTTTTTTCATGGAGACGGAATGTGGATGTGCCAAAGAGAAAACGCCTGATTGTGTACAGCCATGGTGAGAGAGTGAGATGTAGTGCATGCTGACTGAGTGCATCCATGTTGAGAGTGAGACTTACTGTGCACACAGGTGACCAAGTCCTGTTTCTTCTTTTCTGAGTCTCCAAACTGTTCCATGCAGGCTAGACAGGAATTAGAATAAGAGCAGTTTAAAACCCCTCTCCCTGTTCACAGCCAAAGATAAACGGATGGCCGGTGAAGGATGACTTACCTAAATACTTTGGGTAGAAGTAGTCCTATAGCAGAGGGAAACATAATATGAATATAAGCATCAGTCAGACTATGTTAGGTTTCCAATTGATAAAGTCTGGGAGGCAGGCGGGCGGGCGCACACACGCACACACACACACACACACACACACACACACACACACACACACACACACACACACACACACACACACACACACACACACACACACACACACACACACACACACACACACACACACACACACACACACACTCTGAGTTCAGCCATGTTGAGATTCAGAGGTGGTGCAAACTCAGCACACAGCAGGAGGAGGGTGAGATGTAGTGAATACAGAGTTCAGCCATGATGAGAGTGAGGCTTGGTGAATACTCTTAGTCATGTTGAGTGAGACGTAGGGAATATTGTCTCAGGACCGCCATGCCACACAGTCTGTGCTTGTGTTTTATGGGTGTGACTATGCAACCAGAGGCGGCAAGGAGTAGTGTTAGAGCTGCTGAGTGTACGTTTTCTTTACATAGTAAACTACTTGATATGGTCAATTTATTTAAATAGTACACAAATTGATATGGTCATTTCCTTCACATAGTACTGCTTGATGTGGTACACTATTACTAGAGTGAATAATAAATTGGCTTCAAGGGTTCGTTTTTCAATTATGAAAGTTGCAACTGCTCTTGACAGAAAGTTTAAGGGACAACAGGAAGATGATGCTTGTTGTCAGGGGCAACCAGCAGTAACCAGGGATACCCTCAGCCTCTCCTCTGCAGAGCTGCAGCAAAGTGTTGAGTCAGAGGTTGAATAATGAATTCATGAATGAGACTGCAGTTCTCCTGCACGCGAACAGAGAGACACACACACACACACACACACACACACACACACACACACACACACACACACACACACACACACACACACACACACACACACACACACACACACACACAGTGTATACCCTAGTAGCAATACACTTCAGATACACTACAGGTACACACGACCAATAGATTACGAAAAATACCATAAATACTACCAATATACTGTAAATACACACCCACACGCACAACTTAATTCAACATAGCCATACCTCACCCTTCCAAAACTCCTTACACACTACACTAGGAGGTAAGCAGTTCTCCAGGGAAGGTAAGAACGCTAAAGTTAAGGAAGTGCTAGGAGTGGACGCTGAGCTAGGTTTACAGAAGCTATCAGACTAACGTTAGCAATGTGGTAGAAGTGGACATTGAGGTAAGGCCAGGGAAGAACTCAGATGTTAGACACACCAACCTTTAAAAGTTATGGCTACCGTTTGTCAAGTAGAAAATATTAAATATTGAAGTAGATATACTTTGCATGCATCACATGTTTATTTTAATTATGTGTGTGTGTGTGTGTGTGTGTGTGTGTGTGTGTGTGTGTGTGTGTGTGTGTGTGTGTGTGTGTGTGTGTGTGTGTGTGTGTGTGTGTGTGTGTGTGTGTGTGTGTGTGGAAACACAGTGATGGATAGTGGTCGTGTTGCCTCTCCCCCAAGCTAGCCGCCTAGATGCTAATTACATTTCCTCTTCGACACTTTCCAACGGTGGCAACAATCCACCACAATAATATTTCAATATTTAGCTTCTGTAGCCATGGTTACAGACCATCCCAAGGAGTGAAATATACACCCTCAGAGATGATAGGACTCAGTGACCCTAATGACCCCCCCCCCACACACACACACACACACACACACACACACACACACACACACACACACACACACACACACACACACACACACACACAGAGAGAGGTCAGTAGCCATGTGTGCTTATTCTAAATTGATAAATGTATAATTGAAGTTGGTTCCTAATTGATAACCTTACAAATAATTGAAATCAGTGTGCTGACTAAAGCAGACGTACCAGTAGCAGTAGTAGTCCATCTCCATTAAGAGCCTACTAACCGTCTCGGGCTGGTTCTCGAACACCTCCCGCGCCTCCTCCTTACTGCAACGCTCCTCCACACACTCCCGCTCCAGGTGGCCCTGCTTGGTCTCCTCAAACACCTGGTAGGCTCTCCTCGGGCGGCTCAGGAACACACTGGCCTGCTCCCGCGTCAACGAGACTGACACACAATACTTAATGTTACCATACCACCCTTTCAATTGTACTACACCAGTCTGTTCCCCCCTCGAAACTGACACACAATACTTGATGTTACAATACTACTGATTTAAATGTACACCAGTCTAATGGGTAAAACTTTACTGCAGGGTCTACTGAGTCAGGGCTGTACACGTCAAGTATGAATTGCAATTGTGCATCCGAATGTTATCTCTTTACATTTACCAAGTCATACTTTACATCACAATACTACCTATTCAAAACGTATTCAGTCAGACTTTGCATCCAATGCTAGCTCTTTAGACAAACCAAGTCAAATTGAACGTTACATCCCAATGCTATCTTTACGCATCAGCCTACCAAGTCAAATTTACATTACAGTATTACCTCTTTACCCAACGTCACTCAACATCACCAACATCACCTCTATCCAGGTGCTAAATTCGTCTTTCAACGAAAGACTACATCTTTACACGTACTAGGTCCAACTTTATATCACAACATCGCCTCTTTACAGGTACCAAAGACAAACTTTAAATCACACCACCACCACCACCACCACACGTACTAGGTCAAACTTTTCTCCTACTCCGCCCTGGCGACGAGAGGAACGAGGCTGGGTCCCCCAACAAGGTGAGTTAGCAGGTTAGCCTGCGGGTAGCATGGGGCTCTGGTTGTACTTACTGCTGTCGGACCAGCAGGAGAACACGATAACCAGCAGGACCTCCCGCAGCAGGGTCCTGGTCGGACTCGGAGTCGGTCTCATGTCTGCTGGTCTCTCCCTCTGGGTCAGGGTTCTAACTTTCTCTTCTGGTCTCTGCACCAAGAAACACTGCGGTGCTCCCCCTCCTCAGCGACACGACACAGTGCAGCGGTCTGGTCCCTGCGGTCCCCGTCTGGTTGCGTTAACTCCTGTGTTCCAGACCTGCCCGAGTCCCTGGACCAGTACCGTCCTGGTTCTAGTCCTCCCCGAGATCCTTGTCTAGTACCTTCCGTACTCGAGACCTCGCCAAGTTTCTGGTCTAGTACCTACCGTGTGGTAGACCTCCCCGCATAGCATGCACAGCCCGCGACCTTGTTACTCTGGCTACCGCGGCGGCTCGACTCCCATCGCGGTTCTCGGGAGCTCTTGTCCCGCTAGAAGAACAACACTGTAGTCCCGTTGGAACAACACTTTAGTCCCGGTTTCCCTGTGGTTCTAGAACACAGTTCTCACAGTCCCCCGGGTCACCTGCCGTTCTAGTCCCGCTACAAGAGCACTCTGGTCCCGCTGGAAGACCGTACGGTTCTCAGGACTTCGGACTGAGCTCTGAAAAGTTGTCAGAAGGACGGTAGTCTCAGACTGCAGATTGTTATGGTGCAGTTGAGGCTCTCTACCGTTGTCTCTCGCTCTCTCTCTGATCTCCCACCCCCTTGTGTGTGTGTGTGTGTGTGTGTGTGTGTGTGTGTGTGTGTGTGTGTGTGTGTGTGTGTGTGTGTGTGTGTGTGTGTGTGTGTGTGTGTGTGTGTGTGTGTGTGTGTGTGTGTGTGTGTGTGTGTGTGTGTGTGTGTGTGTGTGTGTGTGTGTGTGTGTGTTGCTTAAGTAAATTGTTGCAATAGTTGGCATGTGCTTATTAAAACAAGCTGATAAACGGGTCTGTTTTGGTAGAGGAAAACCACAGTTTCAAGGTTGACTTACCAGTTTAAAACTAAATATAGTTCATGAATAGCCTATGAACACTGATTCGGTTAGGTTCTTGTTTTGAAGAAAACGATTTCATAATCTCCCGACTGTCTCCCCCACGTCTGTTTTTGTCATCCATGGAGAAATTTTCTGTCGATCTTTCTTTTCTCTTCAACTTGCTGTCTTCATATTTTCATTCGGTTTCCCGTCTAGATTTGATGCTGTATACTTTGGGTGAACATCCCATCGAATAGCTAATATAAATATGTATCTCCCTGACTGCATGATCATTCTGGCGTAAAATATTTGCCGAACTACATGTTTTAACATGTTGGAATGTGGTCTTGTTCAAACTCATTTATATTGAACTATTGTTATTATTGTCATTTTTTATTAAAAGTGGTAGACAGAAATTAAGACATGTATTCAACGACTTAAACACAAATTGAAATAAAGAAACGCTTGGAAGATCACGTTTGTCAAAATACGAAAGTATTCCGTTCAAATTATTAATTATCCTTAAAGTAAAGGTTTCACTATGTAGCCGGCGGTCATGTAGCCCCAGGTCGCCCTCTAGCGGGATTTATGCAGTGAATTAAATATTACAAATGAATTGACTCCTGACACCATCCCGATTCGTGGCTAAACACACAGGTTTCATAGTTAAACAATATACATTTGTTTGGCTCAATAAAATACATGTATGGTCTTTCTAAACTTTCCATTTGTGGAAAATCCACAAATGTCACTTGTCAATTTGCTTCTTCTTGAATTGCACGATCTTCATGCATGTCCCCCATAAAGCCACAAACGCAGACCACATAATTGTTACTAGAACCAGGACTTCACAGCCAGCCTCCTCAAATACCCCAAATGTTGCAAAATACCCCCGATGTCCCCAAATGACTCCAGATGTCCCCAAATACCCGAGATGAATCCAAAAACACCAGAATGTCCCCAAATACCCCAGAATGCCCGCAAATAACCAAAGAAGTCCCCAAATACCCCAGAACGTCCCCAAATAACCAAAGATGTCCCTAAATCACTCGAGATGTCTCCAAATACCCCGGGGGAGACCAAACCTCTCCGGATGTCCTCAAATACCCCAGATAAAAATCACTCACAAGTCCAGCTCAGTGGTGTGTTCAGATCAAGATACACAGCTCCTCCTCTTGCTGTCCACCAGGTTCCACCATCACCTGCTGGACGAGCATTCTTGAGGGGAGGGTTGATGCGGTCACTTCCTGTGTGGCTGGATGTCTGAGGCAGCGAACGGGGGGCAGGAGTGGGACTTGATGCTGTTGTGCTTGGCCTCTGCCTCGTCGAAGTCCAGCAGCCCTCCGTTGACCTGCACAGTCATACAGCCGTGGTAGTAGGCTGAGACAGGAGTGGTCCAGAGAGGCACTTCATCTAGATGGAGGGAGGGAGGGGAGGGGAGAGGGTTGAGAAAAGTAATGTGTGTATGATTGCTATAATACTTAGAGAATGCAATAAAGACGACGTGTACGATTGTAAGAAACAAATGGAATATGTTATACAGAATGAGGGAACTATTCTAAGATACAAAGGGAATATGTTATAAAGACTGAGTGCACTTTTGTAAAAAAAAAATATATAGATGAAATAAAGAATGTGTTAAAGATTATAAGATATTAATTAAATATGAAATAAAGGAGTGTAAGATTCTAAAATATAAAGTGAATATGAAGTGAAGTAGTGGATATAAAGGGAACATTGTAAGATATAAGGAAAGTAGGAAATAAAGAATTTTATTGTATGAAAAAAGGGAATATGAAATAAAGAATGTGTATAAAATTTTATTGTATGAAAAAAGGGAATATGAAATAAAGAATGTGTATAAAATTTTATTATGAAAAGTGAATATAAAATAAAAAATGTGTATGATTGTAAGATATAGAGCATGACTGACCGGGCAGCCCCCCGACGTATGTCTCCAGGGGTGTGGCCATGGCCTCAGCCAGCCTCTGCAGGAGTGGGCCTAGCGTGGTGGG
>OLKM01000270.1:166194-191194 GCA_900291075.1 Melanogrammus aeglefinus | reverse complement strand
TATTTATACATATATATATGTTTATATATGACTGTATATTACTTGGTGTAACCAGGTAGATTAGTGTATAGATATACATATATATGTATATATATGACTATTTAAATTACTTGGTGTATTCAGGTAGATGAGTATAGATATATACACATACATATATACAGTATATATATATATATATGACTGTATACATTACTTAGTGTATTCAGGTAGGTGAGTGTTTATATGCACAATATACGTATATATACATGACTGTATACATTACTTGGTGTATTCAGGTAGATGAGTGTATACACACATATATATAACTGTATAGATTACTTGGTGTGTTCAGCGAGGCGGTAGCGCAGGTAGACCAGGGGCAGGCCATTGAACTGCTCCCCCAGGTAGAGCATCTCAGGGTGGGTTTGGTCTTGGAGCGGGAGGCAGACGGGGATGGGTTCACAGCTCTGCCCGTCCTCTCCCATGCGCAGCCCTTTCCTCCCCTCACAGTGACATGTGAAGCTCCCCGGCGTGTTCACGCACACGTCGTCACACACGGCCAGAAGACACTCGTCCACATCTGGAATCACAGATGCACACGGACAAATATGCACACACACACACACACACACACACACACACACACACACACACGCACACACGCACACACGCACACACGCACACACACACACACACACACACACACACACACACACACACGCACGCACGCACACACACACACACAAATGCATGCACAAACAAGCAGTTTTAATATGAAACACTTTTACATTGTACCACAACATTTTACACAATGATACATTATAAACATAAACACATTATCTCATTATGACATTACTGTAAAATAAAATAACAGTACTACATCATAACATTATACTATTATACAATTCTAACATCATAATAAACCAGAAATACATGAGATATTCTAACACATAGGCATATATATAAATGTGAGGTGTTTAAACTAGATGTCAAAGTGAGATGTTTTATCTAGATATACTGTACACTTGATGTTTTAAAGAGCTATAAATGTGACGTTTTTAACAGATGTTACTGTGGTTTCTCACGCCCCCGTGGCCCGGGGTGGACACTGCAGGCTCACCAGAGCAGGTTCTGGAGGAGAATTTGTATTTGAACCCTGTAGGACAATGACACTCGAACATCCCTGGCGTGTTCACACATCTGGCCGGCTCGGCACAGCTGCTGGGGTACATGCGGCACTCATCGATATCTGGAAACAACAGCATTAACAAAACATGTGGAGACATCAAACACAAGTTAAACATCTGGGACATCAGACTTCATGTGGCTTAGTGACCCTAAGCAAGTCAGAATAAAATGGAAGTCATAGAAGAAACACTTCAGGCCTTTAAGGATATCCCAATAAAACAAGCCAATAGGATAGGTTATCTTATATAACACCAGGTTATAGTAGAACATAAGGACAATCCCAGAAACAGGGTTAAGGTATGTAACACCAGGTTATAGTAGAACATAAAACAAGTACATAAGAAGGGTCAAGTTATACAACACCCGGTTATAATGCAACATAAAACAACCCTATGAAAACGGTTAGGTTATGTAACAACAGGTTATAATACAATGTCCATGCACTCCTCCTTTCCTCCCAGTCAGACATGGTCTCACCATGGCACTGGAGCTTGTGGAGAGGGTAGTACCCAATTTCACACGCACAATCGAACCCTCCGGGAAAGTTGATACACTTCTGGTTGCAGCCTGCAGGGAACTCTGGGTCGGAGCACTCATCAATATCTATTGATCAAAACAGACAGATCTCAAGATAATTTTAATATGACCATGTTATGTTACCGGATGGGCCGCAGTCTCATCAGGGCATTCTAAGATTTATCCTCCAAGGAGTGGTTTACTACAGAGAAGCAAGAGAGCCACTGAAGAATCAATAAAAAAGAATCAACCCTTTAATAATCTCCATCCACTCCAGAGTTTACCTAAAGTTAGAGCATCTTCAGGATTATGGTTGGCACAAAATATGAAAGTAATTTGTGGGCTTGCTCTATACTCCATATTCTCCTAACATACTCAATACATACTCCACATGGACTCGCATTCTGCAGACCTCATCTTATCCTAATCCAGTTGTACATTTCCCACCATCTTTGCGCGTTCATTCCCTTTCTGTGTTTCCATTCCATTCCATAAACCAAAATGTGTGGTACTGCACGCAAAGGTGGCGCTATTGTTAAAAATCATGAATTAGGTTTATTTCTCCTCACCAGATTGACCTGGACTCAAAATTATTTCAGAATATTAATCTCTAGAATCAGATGCATTTATAAAACCCTGTTTACTTTCCCCACAATTTCACATTAAAGCCAAACATGATAAAGAGATTCACAGGTTACAAAAATAATCAAAAATTGACCAAAATCGCCACATAGAATCTTTAGACCAAGCCTCACAAAAATCATCGAACAGAATTGTTTTTTTAGTTTCCTTTGAGAAATATTGGCCAATAAAGTTGGAGCAGTTAGCCCATTTTTCTTATATGACCATTTTGTTATTGTATAAGAAAACATAAGACTATTATTAGGTGGAAACCAATTCCCCCCACTACCCATAAGAACAAAATGTGGTTCTGCACCCAAAGGTGGCGCTATTTAATTTTTTTGCCTTATTAACTAGCCTTATTTCTTCTTACTAGATTAACCTGAACTCTACTATTATTTATTACTCTAAATTATTTCATCATATTAATGTCTCTACGAAAATCAGATGCATCTTTTTTCACCCTACTTTTCTCACAATTTCATAGAAAAGCCAAATGACCACAGTCTCAAACCATGCCTATTTGACCATTTTGTTATTGTATAACTATACGGCTATCATTAGGTGGATACCATTAACAGTGCAAATTTTCAGATCTACTGTATACTCTTTTAAGAAAGCCCTTAATTCTCTTGTGAAATGTGTGCTTGGAGTTTTCTTGATGTTGTGTGCTTATCAATCGACATTTTCACCATGTGAATGAGGCTTCATGCAGTTCAGGAATGTCAGTGGCTCAACGGGATAATGCCGTGTGCTGGTGATCCTTAGGTTGAGAGTTTGCATACTGATTGGACCATTTTGAACAAGCGGAACATGATATTCTGTCATTGCCACTTAATTAAGAAACACAACATTGAACAGCACCTGAAATTAAGGCAATTAACATTCCGGCTCATTAGTTTCCAAGAATCTGACTGCCAAGACACAGTATGGCATTAAGGGGAACTTCTTTATTAACCATTTTTCTGTCATATTTATATTTCCTCCGTTAGTGTTCTTGACTACAAATGTTTCATTTCCCCAGAATTTCAAAGATTTTTCAGGTATATGCTTTGAGGAAAGTCCTTAATTCAGTTAAGAAATGTGTGCTTTGAGTTTTCTGGATGTTGTGTGTTTATCAATAGACATTTAGAACATGTGAATGAAGCTGCAGTTCAGGTTTATTGATAAGTGGAACATCTTTCCTTTAATGTGACAATTATATGTTCTATTTATATATCTTCCATTAGTGTGTTCTTGACTTTTAATTTTGCTCAGACCCTGTTAATCACCGCTTGCGGTTATATTTATATATTGTAACTGCTTGATGCAAATGTTTTTGACACATATGCACTACATAAATAAATTATGAAGCACAAACAGGGAGGTGCAGTACATGCAGTCGAGTTGATCTCGTGCAGAGAGATGCTCTGAGTGACATGTCTACCGGGCTTGAGTACTCTCAAGCCCGGTAGACATGCTCACACAAAGTCTTCAAGCAGACCAGCCGAGGCAGTCTTCTGCAGAGGGCCGCTATTGCAAGTTATGGGTCATTGTTGTTGGCGTGAACCCAAGTAGGAGGCCATGCTGAGTCTGGCATGGCTGGAGTATGAACAGGGCTTAAGGGGATGAGTACTAAAGGCTCAGATATGGTTCCAAGTCAAGGCAACTCAACGGGACCCTCCTTGCGTCCACCGCAAGGGCCTGACATGCGCCTCCCATAAATTGTAACCTTGCATCGAGGCGACGCAGCAGCTAGGCCTATGATTGGTCCGCTAACATAAACCCGACACAGAACCAAAGCAGGTTCACGACTGGGTTGAAGCGACTGCGTGGTCATTGCATTGCGTCGCCATGGAACAATAACTGAGCCTTTACAGATGATCAATCACTACTGATCAATACTCACCATCCTCACAGTGATGACCCTTCCACCCCTCCCGACACACGCAGCTGTAGGAGGCCTGTCCATCCACGCACCGCTCAGACCCTGCCTTGTGGCAGGGGTACGGGGAACACTGGTTACTGAGCTCTACACACAGAGACACACACACAACACACATATAGGGAGAGTGAGAGAGAGAGAGAGACACACACACAAATATATATAAGAGAGAGAGAGAGAGAGAGAGAGAGAGAGAGAGAGAGAGAGAGAGAGAGAGAGAGAGAGAGAGAGAGAGAGATGAGAGAGAGAGAGAGAGAGAGAGAGAGAGAGAGAGAGAGAGAGAGAGAGAGACTCACACACACACACACACACACACACACACACACACACACACACACACACACACACACACACAAGAGACACACACACACACACACACACACACACACACACACACAACACACATAGAGAGAGAAAGAGAGACACAAACAAATTAAGAGAGTGAGCCACACACAAAGACACCCACACAAACACAAACACACACATAGAGAGAAACACTCCCACACATATAGACATAGAGTGACGCACAGGAGAAAGTAAAAGAGACACACACAACAAATAGAGAGAGAGAGAGAGACACACACACACAACACACATAGAGAGAGACACACACACAAACACACAAACATAGAGAGAGAGACGCATACAAACACATAGAGAGAGAGAGTAAAACACAAACACACCCACACACACAGAGAGAGACACACACACACATACGCACACAAGCACCCACAAACAGATAGAGAGTGAGACACACATCAAGACAGACACACACATATACACACACATACAGGAGAGAGTAAGAGACACAAACACACACACACATGAGGTAAACATACAAATTATATCTATTCACATATGTGTGTATGTTCACATATAATATGTAAGTATGTACATATAAATATACTCCATGTGTGTATGTATAAAATATGTACGCACAGTATATATTATAATCAAATTATTATATATTTATACTGTATGTATATAAATATATGTGAATGTATGTATGCATACGTATGTATATAATACCTTTGCATAGTAATCATATAATGTATACAAATAGTTGTGATTATATATGTATATAATATTTACGCAGTGTATAAATTATACTATAACAATTATATATGTGTGTTTATATGTATACTTTGTACCAAAATTATGAGTAGTGATATTACATGTGATGTCAAACCAGGCTGCTAAGGTCACGTTGTGCTTGTATGAGTACTAGTATTAGAACTCAAACTAGTATTGGTGTTATATTACCTATTATGCAGGTGATACAGATCTGATGTTACTAGGATTATTTCTAGATTTAGACCATCAGTACTAGTAGAATTACTAGTTTAAGTATTGCCTGTGAGGCAGGTGCGTAGTCAAGGGGTACTAGTATAAATATTAGCACTAATATTAGATCTACTATTGGATTACCTGTGACGCAGGTGCGTAGGTCAGGTAGTACAGATGCAGAGTTTGAGTTTTGGGTGATGCCGACGCGATGAGATCCCAGACACACTGCAATATAAATATAATTGATTATTATTACATCATTCATTATGAATTAAATGATAATGCATATGTATCAAATACATATAATTTAATACGTCTTTTAAACAGCATCTTTAATAATATTACTATATATAATAGTGCTTAGATCACACCTAAATCCTCATTTTAATAATACTAGTAATAATAGTTGATGCATATAATAGCTCTTGATCATTTGACTTCAGCAATGTGAAGTCACGATTACGAGTCTCGAGTCAGAGCACACCTGTGATCTGTAGCAGCTAGGACTTCATTTCAATAAATCTTTTGAAATATTAACAATCTGTCCCTCTGTTAGCAAACCTGAATTATAATAAAAAAAATACATAGAATTCTTAGTGATCTGGATTACTTACCAATGTATTTAGGGTAGAAGTATTCCTAAACAAAAAAAAAGGATAAAAGCAAGCATTAAAAATCTATGTGGTAAGATGGTTCTGTCTGATAAGTAAAATAATAATTTTACTAATATAAATAATAATAATAATAATAATAATAATAATAATAATAATAATAATAGATAGTTGAATAGCAACATAATAATAGCTTGATAGAAAGATATAGTCGAATGAGTTTGATAGCAAGATAATAAGTAGTTTGATAGTAACATAACTAATCGTTTGATAGTTTTATGATAATTTGATTGTGAGATAATAGTTTAATAAAACATAGGTAGACATGTTGATGGTAACATAATAAGTAGTTTGATAGTTATATAGATGGGCTACTACTTATTTTCTTTCTTAGCTCTTTAGTAGGATTTTTTTTCTGCTAAAGGGTAGGCCTACTTTCATTTGGCTCCACCATCGCTCCCCTTACCCTTCCCTATGTGTTTCCTCCACGATAAATATACTTTTACTTTTCTGTTGTGTCTCTTCCACGATGTCATGGTTGTTGCTCCAACCCAACATCACTGGGATGTTACATCGCATAACATGTAGGCCTACGTTATGCGAGTAGTGCAATACGATAAAATACTAAATAGTTTCAGAATAACACACATTATGACCAAAAGGTAGCGGGCGGTTGGTTGATCAGTTCCCCACCGTCTCCGGCTCGTTTTCGAACACCTCCCGCGCCTCCTCCCTGCTGCACAGCTCCTCCACACACTCTCGCTCCAGGTTCCCCTTCATCCTCTCCTCGAACATGGAGTTCGCCCTCCTCCTCCTCGCGAGGACGACAGAGGCGGACCTCCTGCTGAGAACTACACGCGCACACATACATGCGCACGTACACACGCGGACGCACACAAACGCGCGCACGTATCATGCGTGTACACACACACACACACACACACACACACACACACACACACACACACACACACACACACACACACACACACACACACACACACACACACACACACACACACTAATGATAAAGTGTTCTAAGAAGTAAAACTATGCAGAAGAGTTCATGTCATTACTGGCTGCTTCTGATCAACTCGTCACACGGGACTATCAACGACGGGGCAGCAGCCTCGAGCAACTGGGTTAACCTCCCCGGGGGATTTGGTTGCGTTGCGAAACCGTTATTCCCCAGAAACTACGTCATCGTCACCGGGAGCAGATTCGGTTAGCAGGCACCAAGTTTGGCCTTTAGCAAAGAACAGCAGCACAGAATAGGACCACTACCGTCGGGTCAATACCCGGCCACGTATCTGGGGGAACCAGATCGATCCCTGATCAGCTGATGATCACTTCGGTACTTACATTGATGAGCGTCCCCGAGCGCCAGCAGCAGCGCGAGAAAGCAGGTCAGACTCGTCCTCCACATGTCTCTTTTTTTCCTTCTTCTCCGTCTTCTCTCCTTCTTCTCGTCTAGGCCTACTTCTCTCCTACCCTCAGTGGATAACTTTCCTCTTGATGATTTTAAGTCAGTCTATCAGTGTGTGTGTGGGTTGTGTTGAGTGTGTTTGCTAGAGCTGGTCCTCGGCCAGAGTGCATGAGAAATAACCGTGCACGGCTGCCCATAAACACGCGGCTTGGAGCGGACTCACGCACGGAGCGCGTGCGCGCCTGGCGCAGCGGGACTTTGAGTCTATTGATTTGAAAGCACAGTGTGCGTTCATGCAGAAAATACGTTTACACATGACCATGGAGGAATTCAACACAAACACACACACACACCCGCACTCCGAATCCTCGAATAAGTAAATAGAGTATTCTGAGAGAGAGAGAGAGAGAGAGAGAGAGAAGAGAGAGAAGACAGAAGAGTAGAGAGAGAGACGAGAGAGAGAGAGAGAGAGAGAGAGAGAGAGAGAGAGAGAGAGAGAGAGAGAGAGAGAGAGAGAGAGAGAGAGAGAGATAGTAAAAAAATACACCGTGTGACATACATTGTTATTAACTTCATTGTCATGAAGTTTCATTACACAGTTTATGTACATATTTCTTATTTTAATAGGCCTACTTTCAAAATATAGAATACAAAAAACGCTGTTCTCCCTTTAGTAGTTGAATCAGGACCTTCATTTTCTCATATTGTGAGATCATCCTAGAATATCGGGGATAGTCTAGCATCATCTCCTTAGGTCGTTAGCAGACACACAGCTCACTACACTCTTTCAGCTACTATGGCAATGTTTTAGGAGGTATTAAAAATATGAAATGTTCATTATGGTCGCATTTGAAACGTAAATATACCAGGGTTGGCAGTAAAGGTAAACGCTCACCTTTAACCTCTCTAGCAAATACTGACGACCCTCTTGGTATCAGCTAGTTAAACTACGCTTTCTAGTGTAGAATAACGACCCTGCAGGTATCATCTGGTGCAACTACGCCATCTAGTAGAGATCAACGAACTTGCAGGTATCAGCTGATGAAACTACCCTCTCTTGTGGAGAATAATGACCCTGCATGTATCAGCTGGTGAAACTACGATCTCGAGTGGAGATCAACAACCCTGAGGGTATCAGCTAGTGAAAGTATGCAGGGTAGTAGAGCTCAACGACTCTGCAGGTATCAGCTGGAGAAACTAGCCTCTAACGGAGAGAATCAATTTGTCGCTAGCGGACATCAGCTTCGAAGGAGTTATTTGGCAGATGTTCCTGTAAACAGGAAAGGTGACTTTGTTAAAAATATTACTAAGGAGAGAGAGGAGGACAAGAGACTTCATTGTGATTTACCTTCTCCTCAACAGTAGGGTTGAAACCTCTATCCCTGAATTAAACCAATTTGTTGAAACCCCACAGAAACCTAGAAACACTTGGGTCAGATGTAGGAACATTGGCATTTAAAGGTTTAGTTTAAATGAGGGGTCAAAGTGGTGGAAAAGGTCCCAGATCATTGTAAAGAACGAAAAGCAGGAGAGCTGGACTGTTTGGCACTGCTGGGAATTACTTTCACTCACTGGAATAATGTCACAAGTCTGCCGTAGGAACGACACTAGGTTAGGTTAGGGGATAGAACTGTCTGATAGAGTACGGATATCAACTTGACAGTTTAAACCCTAACCTACGACAGTAGGTAAGGGTTAGGGAATAGAACTGTCTGATAGGGTTAGGATATCATCTTGACAGTTTAAGGGTATCGTCCTGTCTGATAGGTAGGCTACAGAGTAGGCTACCATCTGAGAGGATATTGGTACTGTACTTTTTGAAAGGGTCAGGGTACTTCTTCACTGGGTTAGGGTTCCATAAGATCTGACAGGGATATGGTACCGTCTGATAGGTTCAGGGTACTGTACTGTCTGAGGTTTGCGAAAACAGAGCAGGTTCAAGTCCTTCTGCAGAAACGGACAATGCCTGTGGGTGCTTCTGATTTAAGATTGAACTCAGAATCCAACCAGTAATTAGCATATTAGCACAGTGATCCTAAGGGTCAAGGGAAGTTCAGGGGGAACCGCTGGGATGCTAACAGCCAGTGTGAGAAATACAGGGGGATTTGGGGGGTGTTGAGTCCCCCCAAATTTATTTTGGGGTGTTCTGGAAAAATATTTAAAGACGGGCAGAAGAAGAATGTCAAAAATTTGCTGCAGGGTTTCATGGTGTCGTAGTATCTTCAAATAACGACAAGAAGAAGAGCTAAGAAAGCTATGTTTACTGCGAATGCATATTCAATCTTCTCCCATTGTCCTTCTGCCCGTGTTAACACAACCAACTCTTCTTTACTGTCTGCAGTGCCCCCTAGAGGCGGTACAAGGTAACAAAGATCTCTGTGGCTGTTAAACTTTGTCAGTTTGGAGGTAATACTTCTAAGGGTTCAGTCGTTCAATGCAAACATGGGAAAAAAGAAAACAAAATAATATTGTTTGATTTGTGAATAGAATTTTGGATTCGAAAAATTTAAAAATAATATAACTAGGGACATGCCCGTAGATTGCTACAAGGTCGTCTGGGGATGCACAACCCCCCGGACCTCCCTATTTTTCAAACCCTTCAACCCTGACCAGCCCCCCCCAATTCACCCTGGGTATTTCGCACACTTTTAACAGCCTAGCATAGCCTAGCATTGGTCCCAAAAACTGTCATGGCAGCCTCTCCTCTCCTTCCTGAGACGGTTGAAACCTGGGAAATAAAATAGAGTCCTTCCGTCGTGGGTTTGGTCTGTGAGACTTCCAATACAAAGAAATAAACATTAATATCAGTACAAAATATTCAAAAACAACGACAAATAAAACTACATTTTTTTCTCCGAAAGGTGTGAGAGAGGCGTGTCGTCCTGTGGTTTAGGACAGCTAGTAAAGTGCGTAGTAAAGAGGTTCTCCCTTCCAACCACTTGTATCATGGGGTCTAAAAAAATGCTCCCCTCTCCCAATGGGAAATAAGTGATAAAAGTCAAAAAGTTTGTAGCTTCAAGAGCTGCTATTGTGAAGCTTTTCCTCGTCTTCTTTTTTGTGAAAAATAACATTTTAAAACACTGGAGTAAGTAAGTTGTTAAAATGAATGCTGTCTCTCTTCAATGAAAGAAATCCTGCTGGTCTCGGTCGTCGTGGTAACCTTCCACAGGGGTGGAGGGCAGTGGGCAGGGCTTAGATGGAGTAGGTGGTGCTCTCTGACTGCTGGGTGATGTAGCATTGGAAGCTTTTGTCTCCGATCGGGTGTTCCCTGAAACAGAAAGGCATTGGAAATAGCCGTTATGAAACCAGCGTGATGAGCAGCCTTGTTAACTGTGTTCACGCATTTCCAATAAAAAGTTATTATTGAGTTTATGTAAAGTTTCAATAAAATTTTATGAAACTTGTGCATTGTGTTTATGTTCCTAAATCTTTATAAACTACGTTGGGGGATAAATAGCCTTGTTCATTATGTTAACACTATTTCAATGAAACATAAGTTTTATTGAAACATACTGTTTACTTCTAGTTTTATTGAAACATACTGTTTACTTCTAGTTTTATTGAAACATACTGTTTCAATAAAACGTTCTAAAACTTGGTCACTGTGTTTCGTAATGTTTCAATAAAAATGTATAAAACTTGTTCACTGTGTATACATAATGTTAAAAAAAACAGGTTATTAAACTTGGTCACTGTGTTTGCATACTGTTTCAATACAACGTTATCGAACCTTTTCAGTGTTAATGTACTATTTCATTTGACATTCTAAAAGTGGTTCAGTGTGTTTACGCACTGGCTGCCAATCTTGGTCTTCTTGAACTTGTCCCGGCGGTACTGCGTGTGCCTCTCCTCCAGGGTCTGCACGGCCGACACCACCAGCTTCAGGGTCTTGTACGTCTCCTGGGGCTCGTCGATCAGGAAGCTGGAGTACTCGTCCTGCTCGGGCCCGTCGTACACGGACCTACTGCCACATGCCTCTGTTGATAGAGTCATACACACTTATTACCACAGTTCATATGGTACTGAAACACGCTATGTTCTAGGGCTGTTGATTATTGAAAAGATCTTACTCATGATTATTTTGGTCAATATTGAAATCGTGATTATTCAAATGATTATTTATTATTTTGAAAACATAATGCTATTATTCAGCCTTTTTCTCCAAAAAAGAATTTGTACGACCTTTGCAATTTCCCCTTAAATAATACACAAGATGTCGAATACAAATTGTTCAAACAGAGAATAATGTACAAATATGTATCCAGCAGCCAAAAAATAAATAGAATGAAATCAAAATCGAGTTCAACTCTTATATAGTCTGGAGAACGTTTATATTAGTTTGGAGAATGTTTGACCAAATAATCCAAATCGTGATCAAAATTAGATTATTTGAACAGCCCTGCTATATTCCAACAGCTATTTTTAATGGTTGATTTTTTTTTAACAAACACACGCATATAAACACAGACAGACATGTACCTTGCATCTTGACCAGCTTGCTCATGTAGCAGCTGAACAGAGAGTAGATTCGCTCCGTCTCACGGTCTCCATCCACATCCAGCTGGATGTTGTCTGGTAGACCCCTGGACACACAAACACACAGACACACACAAACACACACACACACACACACACGCACGCACGCACGCACGCACGCACGCACGCACGCAACGCACACGCACGCACGCACACACACACACACACACACACACACACACACACACACACACACACACACACACACACACACACACACACAAACACAAACACACACACACACACACATTAGGGGTGGAAGTGATTTGTGTGAAGGGGTGGTACTGATGTGTATGAAGGGGTGATAGGGATGTGTGTGAATGGGCGGTAGCTGCTGTATACTAATGAACGAGGGGGTGGCAGTGATGTCCGCGACAGGGTGGTCCTGATGCGTGTGACGGTGGTACTGACCCAGTGCAGGGCGTACACCCCGGGGCTGTGTCAGCCGACAGGCGGCAGCAGAGCCAGTGCCCGTTGAGGTAGGCCGAGGGGTGGTACGTGGACAGCCGCTTGCGGTTGCAGTGGCTGACCTTGGTGAGGATGTCCATCCAGTCCCGGGCCTCCACGCAGTTGTTGGCCTGGATGTAGAGCGCGCGCTCAGGCTGCACCACCTGGAACATCTGGGGTCAGGGGCAGCCATGTTATAGCTACGGCTGGCAATATATTTAGGAGGTATTTTTTTCGCGGGGATTTATTTTACGATTTTTCTGCTTTATTATAGAGTGAGATAGACAGGAAGGTATGGGAGGGGGGGATGGTGCGAGCGCTACATGGTGACCCACTGCTGCGCCCCTAGGGAGTATTATTTGCCGTGCTTCGTGCAGAGATCGTTTGTTCTCACGTTTTTCATCTTGAAAGACTCTTCCTCTAGTCGCTCTACTGCTAGGATGTTCTCCATGGGGATGCTGCACAGAGCGCCCTCTCCTGGACACAAGAGAAATGACACAGGACAATTATACATCAAACTTTAAATGTACCATCATTTTTAAATCCATGTTTAAGCCTACGTATACATATCTACAAATTACGACGGTATGAAATTTAACGTTTTCTTTGTATCTGTAACCTTTGGATTTGTGGTAGGTGAGCTCATGGTTGGTCAGACGGAACCAGCGCTTCTTGAAGTTCTTCATCCCGAAGCGGTTCCTCCCCTGCGCCCGCTTGATCATCACCCTGCAGAAACAATCACCAAGGCAACGCCATCAATGCCACGATGAGACTACATCCACCACGGTTACACAATGATCAGATTCAGAATGATTCAGTATTCGGTCTGTTCTAGTTAGTGTCTTGTGGAGACTGGATGCCTGGACTCTCCTAATGGTTAACCGGCCAGCACCCCATCACCAATTTAAAAGGTTTTGCCTGTATGTATGTATGTCAATTATGACACCCATTGCACTTCTGATCACCCCTGGAGGGAGGGATCTCCCACTCTGCGTTCCTTCTCCAGATTTCTTCCTCGCTAATTAAGGGAGTTTTTTCTTGCCGTCTGGGGGGCTAGGGTCTGGGGGGCGTCATAAATATGAGGCCTGTTAAGCCCTATGAGACTGACTCTACCTTTGATTAAGGGCTATATGAATACAATTGAAATAATTGAATCGAATCAGCCAGAGCACACTGCTATCGCCACATCTGAATCAGAATGGCAAGATATGATATTGACAATTTCTATGATATCTAAGTAATCATGATATATGATGATTATGATACATCGGGACAAGTGAAACCATAAAGATGACACATCAATACATGATATATGATGACTATGACACATAAGTAATACTGATATATGGTTACTATGATATGAAGGTTGAGCTCCAGTAATCGCCCTCTCCTTTGAAGGGGGTATTGCTGGGGTATCGAGTATGAAATCGTTTGGATGTTTCTCATCACGTTTTGAACTGCACTGCATTCCTAGTTTTAAACAGAGCTATGTACCCCTCCTTCAGCATGATGGGAGACTCGATGCTCTTCTGGTCCCAGTGTCCAGACGACGAGATCAGCTCCAGGAACTAGGGGGGAACACATCAGGTACTGATATAGTAGTCCATCTATACTACTAGAGCAGAACTGTGGCACTCTGCGCTACCACAGGCTGTTAAATACTCAGGATAATAACTAGAGAGAGAGGGAAACCTGCGGACTATCTAGTAGAACTATAGCAGGAGATAGTGGCGTTGGTGCTTTTGGCGATGGTGTTGTTGCAATGGTAGATAGTGTTGTTGCTATGGTCGATGGTGCAGTCGTATTGGCGGATGTGTGGTTGCCATGGCGATGGTGATGTTTCTATGCTATTATCTGGTTATCCTTTTGAATCGTCTGGTGTTATGTGATCAGCAGCAGCTGCACCCACATTCTTCACAGCGTCTCCATACTTCTGCTCGTTGAAGAACTCATAAAACGCCGCCATGTAGGACTCCTTAAAACTAGCCTTGAATAGAAAGAGAAGATATATACAGACAAAAAGATAGAGAGGACGACAGACAGGTAGGTAGAGGATAGAGCGAGAGCGAGAGCGAGAGCGAGAGCGAGAGCGAGAGCGAGAGCGAGAGCGAGAGAGAGAGAGAGAGAGAGAGAGAGAGAGAGAGAGAGAGAGAGAGAGAGAGAGAGAGAGAGAGAGAGAGAGAGAGAGAGAGAGAGAGAGAAGAGAGAGAGAGAGAAGAGAGAGAAGAAAGAAAGAAAGAGAGAAAGAAAGAGAGAAAGAAGAGAGAAAGAGAGAAAGAAAGAAAGAAAGAAAGAAAGAAAGAAAGAAAGAAAGAAAGAAAGAAAGAAAGAAAGAAAGAAAGAAAGAAAGAAAGAAAGAAAGAAAGAAAGAAAGAAAGAAAGAAAGAAAGAAAGAAAGAGAGAGCGAGAGAGGTGAATGGTTGTTATCTAGTATTCTCGTAATGAATAGTATAGAAAAGTAAAAATAGCATGAAGAGGGTTTTAGAGGAACTCACAGATTTGGACTTGGACAGACTACCAAGAGTCTGGATGGTCTTGGAGATCAGAGTCAGCGTCCTGGAGGTCGGTGGGTCCTGGGGGAGATGACATCATTCAAGTGATGGCAAGGATCGCATTAAGCCTCAGAACATTTTGTTTCATCGACTTTCCTTCTATGCTCGCAAGCGGATTTAATGGGTGGAGTCTATTTCGATTTTAACAGTTCTGTAAAGTGAGTCACTTTAACCAGCACTGCCTATGTGTGTGTGTGTGTGTGTGTTGTGTGTGTGTGTGTGTGTGTTGTGTGTGTGTGTGTGTGGTGTTGTGTTGGTGTGTGTGTGTGTGTGTGTGTGTGTGTGTGTTACTCACAGGGTGATGAGGGCGGAGCTGGAAGAGGTTTGGAGAGAGATCGCCGGAGCGAAGAACCGGAGGAAGATGAAGCTGCTGACCGCCGTGTAGCGCACCTCCTCATCTACACACACACACACACACACACACACACACACACACACACACACACACACACACACACACACACACACACACACACACACACACACACACACACACACACACACACACACACACACACACACACCAAATAAGTGATAGCTAAAGTGATGGATCAGTACCTACTCATCTAGAAACAAGGTGAACAACAATAGCTCTTGGGTGTTCATTTTGTTTATTGGAATTGTTCTGGGACCTAGGGAGCATTCTGGTAGTACAGGGTACTGCTGGGTTACAGTAACTTCAGTAGTACCATGGTAAATACAGGGTACTGCTGGGTTACAGTAACTTCAGTAGTACCATGGTAAATACAGGGTACTGCTGGGTTACAGTAACCTCAGTAGTAGTATGGTAATACAGGGTACTGCTGGGTTACAGTAACGTCCATAGTACCATGGTAAATACATGGTACCAATGGTTTACCATTGGAGATGACATTCATTCTGCAGTCAGATCACCTTGGAAACGGGATGCTGCGGACTCCCTTAGAGAGAAGAAGATGTCACACATCACAGTTGGACAGCGAACACCGGAGGCTGTGATGACGGAGAAGATACGGTCCACGTACGCACGCAGGTTCTCCTATAGAAATATACACATACATAAATATATAAATACACACACACACACACACACACACACACACACACACACACACACACACACACACACACACACACACACACACACACACACACACACACACACACACACACACACACACACACACACACACACACACACACACCCTCACCCGGTTCGTGTCGAGGTTCTCTGATTCCTTGAGTCGGACCGGGTCGATTTCACACGGCTTGTGATCAGTACAGATCTGTAGAACACACAAAAATGATGGGTTGAAAGCGGTAGGATGGTGAGAGGGCAATAACATACTGGTATATGGTGAATTAGAACCAACATCATACTGGTCTATGATGGGCTAGAACTGACCCCATACTGGTTTATGACGGGAAGAACCAACACGATAATGGTATATGGTGGGTTAGAACCTACACCATACTGATCTATGGCGGGTTAGAACCTACACCATACTGGTATATGGTGGGTTAGAACCAACACCATACTGATCTATGGCGGGTTATAACCTAGACCATACAGGTATATGTTGGGTAAGAAACAACACCTTACTGGTCTATGATGGGTTATAACCTAGACCATACGGGTATATGTTGGGTAAGAAACAACACCTTACTGGTCTATGATGGGTAGGATCCAACACCCGACAATCAATCTTGAGTTAGAACCAACTACCCTACCTCGTCTATGATGGGCTTCAGTGTGACCTGAAGGTAGTGCATGCCCGCCAGCTTCATGGTCTCGTCGATGCATTTAGACGTCAGAGAGTTTCCCCTGAAGATGGTGTTGGGGTCCCTGCCACCACAGGTAGCACAAAACACAAACAATACATTATCGGGTGACTTCCAGGGAACTGTGTGTTCTTGAGGTCTAGTCGACCCCAGGTGAACTCTGGGTACTCACTGCGTGCGGTTGACCTCGGCCTGTGCGATGGCACTGAGGAACGGGAGGACCTTCCCGCTGTGGAGGAAGAGACGCACCAAAGGGACGGCAGCTTCCTGTTTCTCCCGACACACTTCCCCTAGGATGTGAGCTGCCGAAACAGACACAGGCTGCCCACACATGGACACACACACCCACACACACACACACACACACACACACACACACACACACACACACACACACACACACACACACACACACACACACACACACACACACACACACATATTGAGTCTCTGAATGGGCTGGCTCCTTATCTATATCTCTGATCTACGATGCTCCCATTCTTGTGCAGATCTCTCTTAAGCCCCTTTACAACATGCAGTCCATTCCATAAACGTTCCGGAACAATTCCTGCATGATGATTGCTATTGCGGGAAATCTGCACCGGCAATTTGCCAGCTCAGAACCGGATCATAATTTACGCTTCAGCTGTACTGTGGATGAAAGCAGCAACTTTGCCAGGAGAGGCGCATGGAGGGTTATGCCTTTTTGACGTAACAATCTTTCAAGTGGAGCTAGCCAACCAATCACAAGACTCCACTGATGAATATATATTTGAACCACAACTGTTTATCTTAACACGCAAAGGCTTGGATGATTCGATATCGACACAGCTTCTTTTTTTTGCAAGCAAGCTCAAAGACAAGCTTCAAGAAAACTGGAACTGGACAGATTATCCTCCTCAGCGAGGTATGTTTATGGCAGCTGGAATCTCTACGCTAGCAAAGAACAGCCGTATCTCACCTGTATGCTAGCAAAGGAGCAGAAGCTCACCTGTATGCTAGCAGAGAGCAGCAGTAGCTGACCTGTATGCTAGCAGAGAGCAGCAGAAGCTCACCTGTATGCCAGCAGAGAGCAGCAGTAGATGACCTGTATGCTAGCAGAGCAGCAGTAGCTGACCTGTATGCTAGCAGAGCAGCAAAAGCTCACCTGTATGCTAGCAGAGAGCAGCAGTAGCTGACCTGTATGCTAGCAGAGCAGCAGTAGCTCACCTGTATGCTAGCAGAGAGCAGCAGGAGGTCCCTGAGGGGGTTGTACCGGTCGGAGGAGAACACATGGTCCTCGGTGTAGACGATGTTCAGACGGAGAGACCCCAACTCCTCCACCTTCACCACCCTGCCCCCTCCCTCCCTGGGCTGCAGGAAGTACCTAGAAACACACACACACACACACACACACACACACACACACACACACACACACACACACAGACAGACAGACAGACAGACAGACAGACAGACAGACAGACAGACAGACAGACAGACAGACAGACAGACAGACAGACAGACAGACAGACAGACAGACAGACAGACAGACAGACAGACAGACAGACACACAGACACACACACACACACACACACACACACACACACACACACACACACACACACACACACACACACACAATAAAAACACATTCAGTAGGGTTTAAGGTCCTAAACAGACATTGTGAACCAGTTAAGCATTAAACATGAACCAATAGATTAGGCGTTCTCTCCAGACTTTGTGGACTAATTAGTTTAGAAGGTTAGGAGGATTAGGGATCTCACCAGGCTTCATGGACCCCATTCGGCCCCAGCACCTTGAGAGGAACACGAACTCCGCCCAGAAACTCGTCTCCAAACTTGAGGTTGCTGGCGTTCCATAGGTCAACTCTGTCAACCAATCAGAATGCAGCACCTGGTCATTGTATGCTCCAAATATTGTGATGAACTAACATACTAGCTCCCTAACTCAATAACTTTCTAACCTTCGTCTCATCTTACAACAGAACTTTAAGTTACATGGGTTTAGTGTTGAGGTGGGAGAGAGGGAACGACGTACAGTTACATGGGTTTCTGGTCATGGGGGACTGTTTAACTGGCTGCAAATCTCACAGGAAGTGAGAGAACGGTGATGTGATAGACGTTGATAGATAAGGATCTCGTTATAATTGATGACCTTCTGATTAAGTAAGGGTTTTCCTGTCTCATCAGCGTTACCTCAACGCCAGTTTATCCACATCCTCCTCTTCTACATCAAAGTGCCGCTTGGTGTAGCTGAGTGGTCGAGTAACCTAGAGAGAGAGAGAGAGAGAGAGAGAGAGAGAGAGAGAGAGAGAGAGGGAGAGAGAGAGAGAGAGAGAGAGAGAGAGAGAGGAGAGAGAGAGGAGAGGGAGAGAGAGAGAGAGAGAGAGAGAGAGAGAGGAGAGAGAGAGAGAGAGAGAGAGAGAGAGAGAGAGAGAGAGAGAGAGAGAGAGAGAGAGAGAGAGAGAGATGTGTCATTGGGTCTCTTGAGGTAGCAGCAGATGAGGCTAAATGAATGTTCCTACTACAGATAATCCTGGTCTCACCTCGAAGTAGAACACCTCGTCAAACTGAGGGTTGTTGGTCTTCCTCTTCACCTTCGTCTTCTTCGCCTCCGACCTGCAGAGTGCAGCAGAGAGGGTGAGGGTGTGTGTTTGTGTGTGTGTCTGTGTGTTGGTGTGTGTGTGTGTTTCTGTGTGTGGGTGTGTGTGTGTGTGGGGTGTGTGTGTGTGTGTGTGTGTGTGTGTGTGTGTGTGTGTGTATGTTTGACCTCTGACCTGGATGGGCCCAACAAGGAGACAGCAGCATATGGATCACACTGTCCGTTGACGATCGGCAGACCCTGACACTCGAGCACCCTGAGAGACAGCCCATAATAACATGTTAAACCACATGAGAGTCAAGCACCCGAGATACATCCCATAATAATAATAAATATATAAATATAACTTATCTAATGGCACTAATAACATATCAATATATCTGATCTATTTACACCACATGAAATGGTAGCGGTTTGAATCCGACCAATGTGAAGGTTATGTGACATCACAACGTGTAGAAATAGGACACGCCCACTTCCCTTGGGTCATCCCAACCTCTTAGAAGGTGATGTCGACATTCAGTGGCATACACACCACAACACACACACACACACACACACACACACACACACACACACACACACACACACACACACACACACACACACACACACACACACACACACACACACACACACACACACACAAACACACCCACAGATGTAGACATACACCCAATTATTAACACAATATGAGGTTGCTGTTGGAGCCACATCATAATGAGGTAGTGGGTGGAGATAGTATTCACTCTGTTTATATCTGTTTATATCACCCCTGCATACCCTCCTTTTACCACACCTGTCTCTCTCATCCTCTCTGACTTTGTATTACTACTCTTCCATCAAGAAATTTCTTCACGGTTCATACCATATCATTTGTTGATTGAAGCAGAGAATGACTCCTGGAAAGACCTTGGAGTTTCCATTCCCACCTGCTGTCTGCATCTTCTTTAACACATTCTCCTGTCTGTCTTCACTGTCTTGTCCGTCCTCACTGTCCTGTCTGACTTTACTGTCCTGTCTGACTTCATTGTCCAGTGAACTTCATTCTCCTGTATGTCTTTCCCTCCTTTCTATCTATATTCTCATGTCTGTCTACACTCTCCTATCTGTCTGCACTGTCCTGTCTGTCTAAACTCTCCTATCTGTCTGCACTTTCCTGTCTGTCTGCACTGTCCTGTCTGTCTGCACTGTCCTGCCATGAAGTCACAAACACCCATTAAATATAGAAAATACAATCAATACAATAATAAAAGTGTGTGTGTGTGTGTGTGTGTGTGTGTGTGTGTGTGTGTGTGTGTGTGTGTGTGTGTGTGTGTGTGTGTGTGTGTGTGTGTGTGTGTGTGTGTACCTGGTTGCTAGTTTATGGCAGACAGCTCCGGTGTCTGTGATGACCTCACTCAGACGCAGCTCCAAGTGAACCTTACCCTGGAAACACACACACACACACACACACACACACACACACACACACACACACACACACACACCACACACACACACACACACACACACACACACACACACACACACACACACACACACACACACACACACACACACACACACACACACACACACACACACACACACACACACACACACACACACACACAAACACACACATACATAAATACAGTGCAGAGATGGAGATGCATTGTTTGGGTGGTAAACATCCAGCTGAGGGTTTTAGGTGCAGCCCCTCCCCGCCTGGTTCTTTCAACTTTGAAAATGTGTTTGAGGAGTGAGTCCATGGGTAAGCTCAGGAGTTAGCTCAGGCGTAAGTTAAGAGTTAGTTCAGGAGTCAGTTCAAGAGTTATTTCAGGAGTGAGCTCCAACGCGAGATCAACGCGACGTAGCAAGATGGTTGCAGGGCACTGTCATATTATTGTCAACTCAACGACACAACACCAACAAAACGTACTCAAGCTACAATGTCCTGAAATGGGTCACATTATGAGCGGCATCCCTTGATGGTCATGCTCTGCGTCGCTTCAAATGTTGCTACCGCAGAGAATTGTACGGTGGCATTATCTGCTTTCCTTCGACCGGAACCCAATATCATACACAGTTACTTTGCGATGTTTTGCATATGGCTGTAGAGTTCGTTGATGTTCCTACGCTAGTGTACTTTTTGGTAGGTTGTGCAGTATACATTAAAATCTCTTGCAGCATCGTTGCATTGCGTGTGTGCAAAGTATTTGAACCAACCACGCAGAAGCATGTTGAGGCCGTCCCGAGTTAGTTCGGATCCGGAAGTTAGTTTATTTGCCCTTGGGCTAATGACATCAGCCTGGAGGGCCAGCTGTTCAGTTCCATTAACTCACAGCATCTCCATTCAAGCAGTGCATGCACACATGTGCACACACACACACACACACACACACACACACACACACACACACACACACACACACACACACACACACACACACACACACACACACACATTGCAAACAATGGGTTCTCTATTGGACTGAAAGACACTCTCTCTTCCTACTTTGATTTGATCCTAACACCACAAATATCTCCCTCTCTTTCTCCCTCTCTCTCTCTCTCTCTCTCTCTCTCTCTCTTCTCTCTCTCTCTCTGCATCTCTCGTAGAATCATCCTCTCTTCGCTCTCCTCTCTCTCTCGCATCTTGGAAGAATGAACCTCTGTTCCCTTCGCACACACACACACACACACACACACACACACACACACACACACACACACACACACACACACACACACACACACACACACACACACACACACACACACACACACACACAGACACACACACACACAAACACACACTGTGTGGGCATGTGCGTAATCTGCCTGTGCGCGTGTGTGTGTGCTTGTGTGTGTGTTCTCTAAACCTCCACACTACACCAGTAACCTAGGTAACAGATGCAGGAGCACAGTGCAGATATTTGGTCAATAGAGAGCAGCAATTTCCATGGACCACGCTACCTAGGCCGCTGCCACACTCCCCCTAACCTAGGGGGCATTTACTGGGCTCCTCCTTAGCAAGGACGCAGGGTGGTGATGTTTGAAGCAATTTATTGCTGAATTCGAGTATAACGATACAGTGCAGGAGGTGTAACAGGTTGCCATGCAGGAGATCCCCCTGGCCCCAATGTTCGGGATGTCCACACGGAACACAAGAACGAGTGAAAATGGTGTAGTAAGTTTGCGAGTCCAGTAGGTGGAACAACGCGTCATCATAGTTTTGAAAAAGTTACGGTTTCGCTTGTGTACACACAGTGCCGTAAGGGCTGCATTTCCCCCCATTTTTCTTTTTAAGCTCTCAGCTTTCTGGCTCAAAGACATCTGTTGTTATGTGGACACAATGCAAAACCGCAGCAAAACCTCCTAGTTTTCAAAAGCCTCGGGCGTCATGTGGATGGGGCCTGAGTTTGTACAGGCCCCATTGTACATTTCACCCTGAGGTACCCAAGTGCACCAGAGCCTAGAGAACCTCTGTCCCCGCTGATGAGGAGTGTGATAAGAGTGTGATGAAGAGTGTGACGAAGGCTGTGTTGACGAGTGTAATGAAGAGTGGGACGGAGGTGTGACGAAGGGTGTGGTGAAGAGTGAGGAGGACTGTGGGTAAGAGTGATGAAGACCATGATGAAGGATTACCTGGACTTCTGAATCCGCACTGACCGGTTGCAGGGGGAACCAGGTGTCTTTAGCGTGGTACTTCTGGAGGTCTTCCTTCTGTACTGCTCACCTTACCTGTAACACACACACACACGCACACACACACGCACGCACACACACACACACACACACACACACACACACACACACACACACACACACACACACACACACACACACACACACACACACACACACACACACACACACACACACACACACACATACACACACACACACACAAGAATAAGGTGATTGGGGGCTAAGGGTAAGGGTACTTGAGTAAAAGGGTAACATGTACTGGGGGTTAAGGGTACCAAGGGTTTAAGGTTAGGGTTACTGGGGGTTAAGGGTAATGGTACTTGGGGCCAAGAGTTACATGTACTGGGGGTTAAGGTTAAAGGGTACTAGAGAGTAAGGGTACTGGGGGTTAAGGGTACTGGGGGTTAAGGTTAAAGGGTCCTAGAGCGTAAGGGTACTGGGGGTTAAGGTTAAAGGGTACTGGGGTTAAGGGTACTAGAGAGTAAGGGTACTGGGGGTTAAGGTTAAAGGGTCCTAGAGAGTAAGGGTACTGGGGGTTAAGGGTACTGGGGGTTAAGGGTACTGGGGGTTAAGGTAAAAGGGTCCTAGAGAGTAAGGGTACTGGGGGTTAAGGGTACTGGGGGTTAATGTTAAAGGGTCCTAAGAGAGTAAGGGGTTACTGGGGGGTAAGGGTACTGGGGGTTAATGTTAAAGGGTCCTAGAGAGTAAGGGTACTGGGGGTTAAGGGTACTGGGGGTTAATGTTAAAGGGTCCTAGAGAGTAAGGGTACTGGGGGTTAAGGGTACTGGGGGTTAATGTTAAAGGGTCCTAGAGAGTAAGGGTACTGGGGGTTAAGGGTACTGGGGGTTAATGTTAAAGGGTACTAGAGAGTAAGGGTACTGGGGGTTAATGTTAAAGGGTACTAGAGAGTAAGGGTACTGAGGGTTAAGGGTACTGGGGGTTAATGTTAAAGGGTCCTAGAGAGTAAGGGTACTGAGGGTTAAGGGTACTGGGGGTTGAGGGTACTGGGGGTTAAGGTTAAAGGTTCCTAGAGAGTAAGGGTACTGGGGGTTACGGGTAGTGGGGGTTAAGGTTAAAGGGTCCTAGAGAGTAGGGGTACTGGGGGTTAAGGTTAAAGGGTACTAGGGGTTAAGGGTACTAGAGAGTAAGGGTACTGGGGGTTACGGGTAGTGGGGGTTAAGGTTAAAGGGTACTAGGGGTTAAGGGTCCTAGAGAGTAAGGGTACTGGGGGTTAATGTTAAAGGGTACTAGGGGTTAAGGGTACTCGAGAGTAAGGGTACTGGGGGTTACGGGTAGTGGGGGTTAAGGTTAAAGGGTACTAGGGGTTATGGGTACTACAGAGTAAGGGTACTGGGTGGGTACCGATGCTGGAGTCTCTTCTGAAAACGTCCCTGTCGAATATGTAGAAGGAGAGATGTCTGAAGCTCCGAGGGATCTCACAGTAGAAGTCCTCCCCATAGAAGGGGCTGGAGGGACACACACAGCTCGCACGTTAATCAAGTCACTTCCTACCTGAGCCACATGTTACCAGAAGCGGTTTAAGTTTTAAGTCAGGTGAATAAGGCTTTGAGCCTCATCCTAACTGGGTTCCAACCGTCCGACATGTTGCTCTCCAAAAACTCGTGATTCATTGAACAGTTCATTACAGATTAGCTTTAACTAGTTTATATTTCATTTTGTAAATTACATTTAAAATTCAAGCTGACATCTCAATGGCTCATCGCGAAGTTAGACCCGTAACGCCCTTAGTCATTTAGAACAGGGAACTCACAGGGAGGAACAAGGAAACTAAGAACACAGATGGACAGAAATGTGTGTGGGAGACAGACTGCCGGACAGATGTGTGTGTGT